>JANAVB010021999.1:11198990-11743990 GCA_029216955.1 Iris pallida | reverse complement strand
CTAGTATATGTCGGATCCTGTCATGAGTTGTTGCTCTCGGATTACTTGGTATATTGGTACATGACTCGATTTGTTACTTGTACTTGTATAGACATGGACTTGGGAGTGGGCTGATCACCTGCTCTTAAACCTCTTGTCATGACGTGTTATGACCGGATCTTTTATACTATTCGGGGATGGGGAGTTATTAGTGGTTGTGTGATCAAAATACCCACTTGTTGTTTCACACTTGTACTCGACACTTGTTCATAGCTACTTGAACTTTCCATGGTGATCGGCCTTATCTTCACACTTGTTGTTTCATACTTGTTATTTGTTCGTAGCCGGTCAGATGGAAAGCTTGAACATGTTTTCCAAACCGATCACATGACGCACTAATAATTCAAGGCACCTTTTCATATTTATTTATCCTAGGAGGCTAAGTTCTGTTCGGGAGAAGAGTTACAACCCCGGTCCTTGTTTGGTTTAAGGGTTGTAACTCGGCTCCCGGATAGTTCCTAAGCATTCCTACATACATATTGTTGTTCTATTCAGTACTCACACCTATTATACATTTCCTGCTGGTTTTACCCTGTACTTTACATATCCTTGTCTTGTATTTTATTATACAATCTCTTATAGCTTTTGTCAATTCATATGGAACTGTTGTTGGTGTTTGTACTTGCTCATTTTCCTGACAGGATATCGTTGACAAATTTTACAGATGATTCAGAGGCTGATTGCCCGACCTACTATGGGGTAGAGTCTGACGGAGTAGACTTAGACTGTGGCTTGTTGGTAGAGCCACTAGATTTTGCTCACCCTGAGTAGTGTAGTTTAGCTAGATTTGCCTGGCCTGCGAGCCAGCTAGCACTTTCAGATTTATAGTACCTATTATATATTTTCTGAGACTCTGGATGTTTTGTGTATAGCTCTGACTTGTGGATCTTGGACTCATTTCTTGGTTTATCTATCGTATTTTCCTTTTCCGTGCTATCTACCTTAGTTTGATATATGTGATTGAGACCGTATTGCTATGTCACCTCCATTCGGAGTGTATATACTGTACAGACACATTTATCTGTTTTAGTCGTAGTATTTATAGACCCTATATACAGCGTTCTACCGTCGATACTGCGGCATAGGCTGGACGTAACCACGTACTCGTGCCCCTCTTCAGGGTGCGGGTCGTAACAGACATACCCCAATCTGGAATCTTCCAACTGGAATCTACTGGAATGATAGCCATCTCACACCCGGCCATGTGTGTGATGTGCCGTATTACCTACAGTCGTTTACATGTCAAACTCGGTATTTTAAAACACACTGCTAGAGTATAGGCTGGGCTCACCCTGGAATCGTTGATCACTATAACTGGAATCGTCCCTTACTGGATTCATCTTGTATTAGATTCATCCCGTAATGGATTTACATAGGTTTTATACTGGTTTATATTTTCTTTCTGGACTTTATATCATATTACCCTGGTTCAGCTAGTTCTATTTTTATAGTCTTCATTGCTATGATTCTTCTCTTGTTTAGTATTTACTTTCCTTGCACTTTATCTCTCTTTCTTACCATCACCTGAATATAAACTGCCATTTTTATCAATACAACTGTCTATAACTGCTTTATAGTTCTCTGTCATTTACTTGGGTTTTCTAGATGAGATGTGCTTGTTCCTGTCCTGACTGGACCTGTTGATAAATTTTACAGATAGCCTGGAGGTTGCCTACTAGCCTAGAGGAGACACAGTAGAGGTTGTATAGTTAGTTATTTCAGTTGTATTGAGTTGTATTTATTCTATGGATTATTGTATTGAGCTTTGAGATGTTTTTTGGGTTTGTGTATCTTAGACACTTAGACTTCTATCTGCTGTATCTCTTTTGGATTTCATGTTTTACCTATTTTTTATCTCGCTCTACCTTAGTTGTGATTGAGACTGTATCTGCTATGTCACCTCCATTCGAAGAGTATATACTGTACAGGTACCTTTATATTGTTAGATGTTTGACCTAGGACAGCGTTCTACCGTCGACACTGCGGCGTAGGCTGGGCGTACCTACGTCTCGTGCCCTTACTCTAGGGTGCGGGTCATGACACCTTCTTTCGTACGTATATACCGAGCAAGGTTCACATTTTATATGTATACCTTGTCGTAGGCATACCAGCTATATTTGTGCATATGTACATCTATCGCTTGCTTACTTGTCCGAAAGTACATTTTATATACTTGTGCTATAGTACGTTTTATACCTATTGACGATCACGTGCCTGCTCCAGTTTTAAATATTATATATATATCTGTCGCCATGACAAATGTATCTTCTACATGATAGACTGTGATATGACATAATTCTTATTTATTACATCTCTTTTTATTCCATGCTCAGTATGTTTAGTTTGTAGAACCAGTACTTGCTCCCGTCCTGACAGGATAACGTTGTAGGCATACTTTCGGAGGAAGATTTTGCTTTGTGATCTTTATTATGGGCCCACTGCAGAGGACCAGGTCATTACTCCCGAGGAAGTCCCCTCAGGGAACCTCGCTTGGTAGTCTCGCTTAGATTATTTTTTTGGCTTAAATATTGAACTGTTTAGACTATATCTTGTAGTCACTGGAATTTGTCTCCAGTTTAATACTTTGGAAGTGTATTATTAAGTCTGTACTTATTTTACTTTCGCTTATAGATGTTGTGTTGTGATGAACCTTTTAAATGTGATATTAGAACTGTTAGCAGCTTAGATCCTTTATTGTCTATACTTAGAACAGCTTACTACGATTTAACCAAGCGTAGGCTGGACATGTCTCGGTTGTTGGCCCATTGGTCATACCGTCAAACTGATTTTAATCATTGATCAAACTCTGTCTTGATATATGGAGCTAGTCAAGATATCTCGGACTCTTGGACATGATCATGAACGGCTATCTACTCAGTTCAAGACCGAAGCGTTGTTTGCCTGTTCGAGTCTGTATTTCTTTGAGCAATATAATCTTTTATTTTATTGTCTAGAAATAATTGTATGCCGAGTCGTACTGGCAAATAGGCTATTCCAAAATAATTTCAAAATGTTTTTAAAATGTCCTTAGTTTTGAAAAACATTCGTATTTACAAAAGCTCCAAAAAGGTTTTCAAAATTCCCCAAAATCTATTTTGAAAAACCCTAACCAAACCCTGACAGAACTCGGCCAGAGTTCGGCCAGAGTTCGGTTAGTGGCCGTTTTAATTTTGAATTCCTTGGAACTTGGTCCTCATACAGTTGCAGATTTAACCGAGATTTGCTCATCGAGTTCTGCCCAAATTCTGCCCGAATTCTACCAGAATTCTGTCTTTGGAACTCCTATAAATAGAGAAGGATTTCGATCTTTTTAACTCACTCATTCACTTTCAATCTTCTCTCTATTTAAAGCCTACTGTCTTCCAAAGAGTTTTTCTCGAGCTTTAATTTTCAGATCCCAAGCCAGTTACAATCCTCTAGTCGATTTGCCAGTGCGGTACGGTCTAGAAGTTTCAGAGTGATTGTAATCAGAGGCTTGATAGAAGATTCAACTCTTCACAATTGAAGTTGGACGAGTTCTTCATATCAAAGCTCGTGTTGTAGAAGTTGCAAGGACTTCGTAAGAAAACTTGCAGTTTTGCAAATAGTCGATTCAACTCGTAGCAAGAGTTCTACCGACTGGACTAGTCCTCAACAGAGGAAAACCAGTATACATCGCTGTCTTTGCATTTGCCTTCTGATCACTTTTAAATTCTGTCATTTACTTTTTGTGATTATTATTATATCTGTGATCTAACTGCTAACAAGCTTTTAATTAGCAATATTCCGCTGCCTACTCTATTCACCCCCCTCTAGAGTATTCTGCTTTACGATTTCGTTCCTACAATTGGTATCAGAGCAGGTGTTACAGGTAAAGCAAGCATTACAATTATTTATTCATTTAATTAATTGTTATATAGATCACAGCACAACACATGGCAACTGTGAAATTCACAAGTGAAGGCCAGGCCACAAACAGACCTCCACTGTTTGATGGTACAAATTATACCTATTGGAAAACACGGATGAGTTTCTTCTTGAAATCCCTTGATTTTGATTTATGGTCTATTGTTATTGATGGCTATCAAAAGCCACCTCGTATAAATGTTGATGGAGTTTTAACTGAAAAACCCCATAACAGATATACAGAGGAAGAAAAAAAAAGGCCAGTCTTGACGCACGTGCTATTAATGCTTTATTTTGTGCTTTAGACAGAACTAAATTTAACATGGTGTCTATCTGCACAACTGCTAATGAAGTGTGGAAGCTTGTTGAAGTCACACATGAAGGCACGACTCAAGTCAAAGAATCAAAAGTCAGCAGACTTACTTAGGAGTACGAGGCGTTCAAGATGAAGCCCAATAAAACGGTTACTCAGATGTTCGAGAGATTCTTGGATATTGTAAATCCTTTGTCCTCCCTAGGCAAAGATTATAGTAACCATGAAAAGATTCGCAAACTCCTACGAGCACTTACAAAGAACTGGATTCCGAAGGCTACTGCAATCATTGAAGGAAACGACCTCACTACCATTACACTTGAAGTACTCATGGGAAAGCTACTCATTCATGAACTAGAGCTACAAGATTTTAAAGAGCCTATACCAAAGGAGAAGACGATCGCTTTCAAGGATCAACACAGAAAAGCTACTGAAGGTGATTCAGACAGCAGTAAATCTGATGCTGAAGATCAAACACTCCTAGCAAGGAAATTCAAAAGATTCATGAGATAAGAGAAGAAAGCCAAAGAAAACAATAGCAGCAACAACTGGTATCAAGATGATGCTATCTGCTATGACTGCAAGAAGAAGGGACACATGAAGAAGGATTGTCCTATAAAATTATCATCAAGCAAGAAGAGCAACAGATACGAGAAAGGAAATATGAAGAGATCAACATCTCGGAAGTATGCCAATACCAGCATATGGCATGAAAGTGAAGCCAGCGACTCAGAAGATGAACAATCAGAAGACGCTGCAAATATGTGCTTTATGGCATCCGATCAGGTACTCTATGAACCTATAGTTGATACATATGATGACTTCACCTTTGAGCAATTAGGAGAAGCCTTCAGTGAACTGATAAGTGATTACAGGAAACTGTGTAGCAAATATTAAACCTCTAAGAAGGTACTCAAAGAGTACAAAGGTAAAATAAGAAGACTTACCGACTTACTAGCTGAAGTTAAAGATAATGTTAGTGAGTCTGGTGAGCTTTCTTCTATTAAGCTCTTATTACACGAGACTACCAAGTCTTCCGAAGAAAAAGACAAGGTTATTGACCAACTTAAAGAAGAACTTTCTAAAGAGAAGAAAAGTCTTCAAAGTGCACAAGTCAGAATGGAAGCACTCACTTCTGACTATACTAAGTTATATGACACTTTCAAAAGATTGGAAATTAGGTTAGAAAAATAGCCTGAGACTGCTGCTTCATACCCTAACACGTGTCACTTACCGAATAATCGGAACATTCCCAAACCAAACATTGTTAGACCTAACCATATCAAACCTTTACCCCAAAAGGTTAAGCCCAAACAGGATTATAGGTATGCTTTCTTCTATACTAGAAAACCTAAACCTACCAACCATGTACACCACTCAGCTTTCAACACTCAACATGCACAATGTCATTATTGTGTCCATACTGGTCATATTTCTTCTGTATGTAGAATCAGAAAGCTTGTTGATTTAAATATTTATGCATGGATACCAAAAGCTAACATCTCAGGACCCTACAAGAAATGGGTACCAAAAGTTTCATCTGCAAATTGTTTTGTAGGTGGAACACCTTTCACATGCAAAAAGCAAATGGATCCTCGACAGCGGTTGTTCACGGCATATGACCGGTGACGCTACATTATTTGCAACATTGTTGAAGAAGAAGAAGGAAGGTTATGTCTCCTTCGGTAACAACTTGAAAGGGTATATCATTGGTATCGGTGATGTTGGTAAGTCTCCCTATCCTGTGATTAAGGATGTCTGTCTGGTTACCGAGTTGAAACGTAATCTACTCAGTATAAGTCATTTAGCTGATCATGGTTATGGCATCAAATTTGGCAAAGACAAATGTACTATAGTTGATAGCTCAACTAGTAGTACTATCTTTGAAGGTATCAGGGAAGACAACATATATGTTTTGTTAGAAGAAACTAACATTTCAGGTAGATGCTTAATGGCTAAAAGTGATGAGAGTCATCTGTGGCATATGAGGCTCGGTCACGCAAATATGGACACAATCTCAAGATTATCCACGAAGAAGCTAGTACGCGGTTTACCGGACATAATATTCAAGAAGGATTCGGTATGCAGCCAATGTGAAAAGAACAAAGCTACCAGATCCACATTCAAGTCAGTAAACGCAGTATGTACTACTAGACCTCTACAATTGCTACATATGGACTTATTTGGTCCTAGCAGAGTTGCTAGCCTCGGAGGTAAGTTATATGCTTTTGTAATTGTAGATGATTACTCTAGATACACGTGGGTATACTTTTTGAAACACAAGAATGATGCATTATCCGAATTTGTCGCCTTTTACAAGAAATTACAGAATGAAAAAGGTTACATGATCACTCGTATTAGAAGCGATCATGGTGGCGAATTCGAGAATGCAGAGTTTGAGCAATTTTGTGACACACACGATTTTGTACACGAGTTTTCCTATCCTAGGACTCCACAACAAAATGGAGTTGTGGAACGTAAGAATAGAACTCTATCCGAAATGGCCAGAGTAATGTTAAACCAGTTTAGTCTACCCAAATATTTCTGGACTGAAGCTGTCAATACAGCTTGTTTTGTTCTCAATAGAGTTCTAATTCGATCCAAATCGAAGAAGACTCCATTTGAGTTATGATTTGATAGAATTTCATCAGTTTCATATTTTAGAATATTTGGTTGTAAATGCTTTATTCTTAATACAAAAGATAATTTGGGAAAGTTTGACGAAAAGGCCGATAAAGGTACATTTTTAGGTTATGCGGCCAAGAGCAAAGGATACAGAGTCTTCAACAAACGAACTATGATCATCGAAGAATCAATCAACGTCACCTTTGATGAATTGAATCAAATGACTATCGTTGACAATGACGAAGATCTAACTGTACCAAGCTCAACACCAGATGATTCTCGAAGAGAAGAACACGGAAGCAGCTACCTTCGGAGTCTGTCGAAAAGATTGAAATTTACGGCTGATCATCCAAAGGATTTGGTAATTGGTGATATTACCAAAGGTGTAAGTACTCGTACATCCAGTAGAGATATTGTTTCTAGTGTTGCATTCATTTCACAGCTAGAACCTAAAACCATTGATGAAGCATGTAGTGATCATTTTTGTTAGATGCTATGCATGAGAAATTAAACCAATTTGAACGGAATCAAGTTTGGGAACTTGTTTCCAGACCTATTGATCATCCGGTCATTGGCACCCGTTGGGTATTCCGAAATAAACTTAATGAGAATGGTTTAGTGACTCTTAACAAGGCTCGACTCGTAGCTCAAGGATATAATCAGAAAGAAGGTATCGACTACGATGAGACTTATGCCCCAGTTACGAGATTAGAATCCATTCACATGTTATGTGCATTTGCATGTTTTCATAATTTTAAATTATTTCAAATGGATGTCAAGAGTACATTTTTAAATGGTTTTATAAAAGAAGAAGTTTTTGTTGCACAACCTCCAAGTTTTACAGATTTTAAAAACCCTGATCATGTTTTCAAGTTGAAAAAAGCTTTATACGGTTTGAAACAAGCCCCTCGTGCTTGGTATGATCGTCTAAGCTCTTTTCTACTTGATAACGGTTTTTCAAAGAAAAATGTTGACACTACACTTTTTATTAAGTCTTTTAATGGCAAGCTTCTCTTAATACAGGTCTATGTTGATGATATTATATTTGGATATACTGATGAATCTCTTTGTCAAGAATTCTCTAAGTGTATGCAGAATGAGTTTGAGATGAGCATGATGGAAGAGCTGAAATTCTTTCTCGTACTGCAAATCAAACAAACTGACAATGGGACATTCATAAATCAAGCCAAGTACACAAAAGATTTGCTAAAGAAGTTTGATCTGGACAATGTCAAACCTATTGGCACTCCAATGGCAACTTCAACAAAGCTTGATATTGATGAACAAGGCAAGCCTGTCGACACACGTAAGTATCGAGGTATGATCGGTAGTTTACTTTATTTAACTGCTAGTCGTCCAGATATTATGTTTAGTGTTTGACTGTGTGCACGTTTTCAAGCTAATCCAAAGGAATCACATATGTGCGCAGTTAAGCGTATCTTTCGATACCTTAAGGGTACTTCTTCTGTTGGCTTATGGTATCCCAAAACCAAGTCCTTTGACCTTATTGGTTACTCGGATGCAGATTTTGCTGGATGCAAAGTTGATAGAAAAAGTACCAGCGGCACATGTCATTTCTTAGGCAAGGCTTTAGTCTCATGGTTTAGTAAAAAGCAAAATTCTGTAGCCCTATCAACAACAAATGATGAGTATATCGCTGCAGGACGTTGTTGTGCTCAAATTTTGTGGATGAACAAACCTTGGAAGACTATGATTTATTTTTCACACACATTCCTATTTTCTGTGACAACACGAGCACAATTAATTTGACTAAGAATCCAGTATGTCACTCTCGTACTAAGCATATCGAGATTCGGTATCATTTTTTTAGAGATCATCATCAGAATGGAGATATTGACCTTGTATACATAGAGAATCAATTAGCTGACATCTTCACAAAACCTCTAGCAGAAGATCATTTCAATTATTTACGTCGAGAATTGGGAATTTTGGACGTCAATAATGTTAATTAATTTTGTTTTATGATTATATTTCAATACGCAAAAACTGTGTTAGAGACAAGCCGATAAAGAGTCTGTCTGCCACCACAACTACGGTTGAAGCGAAGTGGTACTTAAGAGTTCCCCGATGAACCTTCGCAACATGGGACAGTACTCCTACAGCTAATCTGAGACAGTCGCTGTGTAACGAAATTTAATCTATAAAATAATATTAATTATCTTAATTGAGATTTAAAATTACTAATCTTTGAATTAAATTTTTGAAACGAGTCAATAAAAAAGAAAGTGACCCAAATCAACTAACAGAAGCCCTAGGCAAATTTGGCCAGAGTTCGGACCGAATTCTGCCCGAGTTCGATTAGTGGTATCTGGTTATATAACCAGAACCCAAGAGCCTCTTCTTCTTCTTTATTGCTTCTAAAACCTCTTCCACAGCAACAGCAGCCGTGCGAAGCTCTCCAAACCCTAGTTCTTCACCACTTCGTTTCTCCCAATCTACGTGGTAAAATCCATCCAAATTTTGGATTCGTACGGAGATCGTTGTCCTCTACAGCATACTTGAATCTCGGGAGGTATAACTCCGTATTTCTCCTCCTTTCAAATTTGTGCATATTTACTTTATTTGCATAATGCCTAAGGGATTCAACCCCTTTAAGAGGAAGAAGACGACCAATCCTAGTGAGGAAGGATCATCTTCAAATCCACACACGAATTTCCTCTTTTTGCCAGTTTAATTGAGCGATGGCGCGTTCGATGGGTTTTATTTTCAAACCCTAGATCAATCCCTTCTGTGGTATGGAGACTTCTCTATGAGATCCATATGCACAGGCGCTCCTATCAAATGGACTGTGTTTCCAGATCATCGTCCTTATTTTGAGGCATTAGGGTTACAACACTTTGCTAAACTTTCTTTCCCGGTAGCTACTAATGCCATTAGACTTTTCTATTGCAATATCGTACTAAACACGTTTGACGTAAGTACTCGTGTTGGCGGACTAGATATCGAGTTCAATGATGTCCTTTTAGCAGAAATCTTTGGTATTTCTAACGAAGGTGCACCGCTTGATGATATCACTGAATTTGATTTCCCCGATGGCACGACACTTGCTAGTTTCAAAGCTGAACTCTGTGCCCCTGATCGAGTTCGCTCTGGAAAGTTCAAGACAAATAACTTGAACTTGTTTAGTTATGAATTGTATCGCATCATCTACTCCACTCTCCTTCCAAAGTCTACTTCAAAGGATGTTGTCACATCACTTGAGCTGTCTGCTATGTATCATATTCTTAAGCGGATTTCTTTTTCTGCCCCTAAGACTATTATCCAAATGATGGGACATTGTCGTGCAAGAGATAGAAATCTCTCTTATGCGATGATTCTCCCACGCATCTTCCAGCGTTTTGATATTGATCTGTCAACTTGTACTCAAGACCCTAAGCCCAAGTTTCTTAAGCTATCTCGTCGTAGTATGACTGCTGCTTCTCTTCCTACTGCTCCACCTCCTCCACCTACTCAGCAGTATGCCATGACCTTTGATGGCATACACCAGCATCTTTCTGATTTGCACATCTCGATGACGGATATGGCCCGCGAACGTGAGTTCCGCGATGTCACTCGTTATCATGCAATAGCAAATTCTCTAGCTGATCTTCGATTTGCTCAGACTGGACATTCTGTCGGTTCTATTCCTAGCGATCCAGCCTTTTCTGGTTACCGCTGTGAGGATGAGGTTGTACTTGCCTACTTTCAGCCCGGTAACGCTTATGATTGGTATGCAGTTCTGGTGCTACTCCACACCCTTCTGGAGCTGGCACTTCTGGAGCTGGTCCTTCTGGACATGCCGATCATGCTGCTGATGATGATGATGAGGATGATGAGAAGATGTGATGATGATGTATTAGCTGATTTTGAGACTTAGTTATTGTCTACTGTACACTTGAAAATGCTCTGACATTCCAAGTTTCTTTCTTTTTAGCTTTTATTATCAGTTTTTTTTGGACTTATACTGGATATTTCTTGATGTCTCTTGAACATCATTTTATTTTTATGGGATGCGTAGTTTATCTTTCATATCAGTTTATTTATTCTTTATAGCATCTTTATCTGCTTCTATATTATAAACTGCCTGTGAAATACTTCTCTGTTATGTCTTGTATATTCTCACTGCATGAGATATTATTTTCTTGTGTTTCTTCACAGTTGTAGCTTATGCATTAATTGCGGGGGAGCCTATTTCTTCATAATTATTTTGCTAAGTGACAACGAGGGAGAAAAAGGATCTAATATTTTGTTTTGAGAATAATACAGGGATTGAACAATTTTGAACAATTTTTGTGGTATCTTATCTCAAAAGATGTTATATCATTCATAGTTTGTCAATTATCAAAATGGGGGAGATTGTTGGCCCATTGGTCATATGGTCAAACTGATTTTAATAATTGATCAAACTCTGTCTCGATATATGGAGCTAGTCAGGATATCTCGGACTCTTGGACATGATCAAGAACGGCTATCTACTCAGTTCAATACCAAAGTATTGTTTGCCTGTTCGAGTCTGTATTTCTTTGAGCAATGTAATCTTTTATTTTATTGAGTCTAGAAATACATTGTATACCGAGTCATACTGGCAAATAGGCTATTCCAAAATGATTTCAAAATGTTTTTAAAATGTCCTTAGTTTTTGAAAAACATTCATATTTACAAAAGCTCCAAAAATGTTTTCAAAATTCCCCAAAATCTATTTTGAAAAACCCTAACCAAACCCTGACAGAACTCGGCCAGAGTTCGGCCAGAGTTCGGTTAGTGCCGTTTTGATTTTTGAATTCCTTGGAACTTGGTCCTCCTACAGTTGTGGATTTGACCGAGATTTGCTCATCGAGTTCTGCCCGAATTCTGCCCGAATTCTGTCAAAATTCTGTCTTTGGAACTCCTATAAATAGAGAAGGATTTCGATCTTTTTAACTCACTCATTTACTTTCAATCTTCTCTCTATTTAAAGCCTACTGTCTTCCAAAGAGTTTTTCTTGAGCTTTAATTTTCAGATCCTGTAACACCCAGTTTCTGAAAAGAGGGTAATTTTGAAATTTTGTGATTATAATTATTATTTAATGATATTTACTTTATATCAAAATTTTTAGTGATTTTTAATTAATTTTAAACTATCTAAATTCATGACTTGTGATTTTAGGTGTTTTGCTAGTGAGCCGTAGTGACTGTCTGCCCTAGAGCCTAACCATGTGGGTAGAGATTTTGTTTAGTACATTTAGCTTGAGGGTAATTTGGTTATCTTGAATTTATTAAAATTATTTGAAATTTAATGTATATTATATTAAATGGTGTGGTTTAATATTATTTAATTAATTGCCATGTGATTGTTATTAGCCCCAACCTAGAATTGACCTAACCTAGGTTAGTCCTAGTTAGTCATGGTTAGACTAAGTTAGAAATTGTTTTGGTCATGGTTAGTCATGACTAGATAGAATGATTAGGTTGCAACTTGATTAAAGGGGACCTTGATTTTGACCTTTGAATATGCTAGATGGGATGAGAGCCCTTAGATTGAATCCCAAAACCCTAACCCTAACATTATGACCAGCCTAGGGACTCCCCCTCCTTGCTATAAAATCCCTCTCAAAGTTTGTGCCTCCTCTTTATTCATCCCTCCATTTTTTCTAAGGAAAGGTTTGCTCTCTATTGAAAATCCTTCATAGTTTATTCAATATTAATCCATTTTCATTGAAACTTCTTCCATTGTAACCTAATTAGTGTCCCCTACTGTTGGTGGAGGCTATTCTCAGGATTGATACAATTTGGAGCCATTGGCTAGCTTGAGGAGATCTCATTTTTGGGGCTTTTCCTTGTGAAGGAACACAATAGGTAACTTTCTCATTTCTCCATGGATTTTCGATTTCTCTTCATGGTTAGGAAACCCTAGGAGTCCCCTAAGTGTCTGTATAGGTTTCGTGTCAGGTATCATAAGTTTCGTGTCCTATTTGGACACGTATCAGTGTCGTTTGCATTGTGTTTGTCGAAATGCCTCAAAGGGCATTTCGATTGTTTTTATAGATTGTTTTTGAATAGGATGCTAGGTTTTGATCTTGCTTACACGTTTCTATAGCACTGAGCACACCTTAGTGTCGTGTCGAGTCGACACGAGCGCGTGTACTCGTGGTCGCGCGCGCGCGTGCACAGGCACTGTGCGTGCCCTGCTGCTCGGGCGTGATTGCGACACGGACACGCGTCGTGGACACTTGAAACTTGACACACACCAAGGGGCAATGTCTGCCACCCCGTGTGTCAAGTTGCACGTGTCCTCGTATCGTATCAGACACGATATTCAGTGTGCACGGGGCAACCACAGTGTGCGTGTGTGTGCTGTGTGTTATCTCTGTTGCTAAATCGTTTTTAAATGATTTTTAAATATTGTTTAATGCCTAATTAGATCCTAATAATTATGTTAATCTTTGTGATAATAGTGTTACATGATTGCTTGGGGTTTGAGTGATGTTTGGTTCGATTGGTTGGGAAGAACAGTGTGTGTTTCCTGATACTGTTTTCTTCAGTTTCCAACCAATTTAAATCCCCTTTCCTGTTATGATTTCTCAAGTTAATTTCAACCTACATGTCATAATATATGTTAGCTTAGCTTTGGCATTCGAAAATTGGCTCGAGTTTGTGTATATAGAAATTAGATAGTTGGGTTGATTCTTCAATGTGTTCACTGTCATTCTGTGATTTTTTCCTGTTTAATGTGAACTGATTCCCTCCATTTAAACCTGTGATTTAATGTTTCTTCATTTAACTATATGCATTTCCTGAGAATTACATCCCTTGTCATGGTCCTTTTGTTACTGTTAACCCATCTCATAATATGAGTTCAGTTTTTCCCTTTTTATTGAACTATTAACTTCCTCATTTAATTGAAATGCATATTCACTATTAGACTGAAATTGGAACCTGGGTGGTTGTTTCAACTTGGGATTTGTTAGTGAGTAGACTAAACTGAATATGGTGTTTCCAGTTTCATTCCTTGAACAGGTCTTCCTGTTAGTTGTTAACTTAAATTTTCCTTCATTGCCTTGTGTTGATGTTAGCATTAGCTAAGTTGATTGAACCTGTGCATGAGTTATGTCCAGTTTTGATTTCTAAATTGAAGTTTGAACCTGGGAATGCAATATGGTTTCTATTATAAAACCTGGGAACAAAAGAGTTCCAGTTTTAAACTAAAACTGAAATGTTATTCACTGTGAACTGAGTATTGAGTGTTCCCAGTTCTCTCCATCCTGTTAAACTGGGATTGGGTTTTTATGTTCACTATTAACCTATGTAGAGTTACCTTTAATTCCAGTTTTGTTTCTTAAATAACTTCATGAATAGTTCATTATATATATTACTTCCCTGTTTTCCCAGTTCATGGCCTAACTGAAATTAGTGAGAACAAGATTGAGTGTTTCCAGTTTTCCCTATTCTTGAAGTATTTCCAGTTTTCTTCTCATTCATTTGAACTGTCAAGTATTGGTTGCCCTCCCTCATTGATTGTTTTTGATTAGTGATTAACTGTTTTAAGCAAACCTGAGAGTGTATGAACTTGTACATGATCACCAAATTCTTTCCTACTTTTAACTATTAAAACTGAAATGTGTAAGCAAATGCAAATTGAATTCCTTTCCTTTTCCTTCCTGCCATGCACAGTATTGTATTTTGCCCTGTTTTTGTGACTTGGATACCCCCATGCACACACACAACACTTGTATGTTTCCTTGTATACATATGGAATAATGATACATGATTGTTGTGATGTTAGTTCCTATATATATATTAGATGAATGTAAAATATGTGAAATGTACCTTGTGTTTGTTTAGGCACTATAGACATATATATATAGGCCTTCCTATATATGTGAATGTGTGATTATATGTATATATTGTGTAGAAGCAATGTATTTACCAATATAGGTTGTATTGGCTTAGGTAGATTCCTATATTAGCCTATGTATATATGGTATATATATACACATGTGATTGTGTGTGATAGACTTGTAGAGCTTGTGATGTGATGTGTGCTACTAGAATAGGCTGATTAGACTGTTAGACCTTAATAGTTGAGTCTAGACTATCTTGACCATAGTTGACCTAGTTGACTAGTATAGTTGACCAGAGTTGACCAGGAGTTGACTTTGGTCTACATCGACCTAGAATCATGTAGATGCATTGTAGCAGTCTATTTCCTTGTTCTGGACTTGTTGTGACTTGTGTTGCTCTAACTAGGAGTCAGGTGCCTCATCTCGGACAGTACATTTTCACAGCTATTCAGATACCAGGCGAGTACATTCTCTGATCATTTCATATCCTGCTTAGAATTATTTCCTGCATTAAATTACTTTACTTGATACTGTCATGTTGGTCACACGGATTAGTACTATATGGATCCCTTCTTGAGATGTTATCCCTTCAGGGAGCATCGGGTACTCTATGTTCTGTGCGTTTCACTTACATGGCGTATCATATACTTCTTCGGTTCTTTGATCACTTGTGACATATACTCATATGATCACAGAGTCTTCTCTGAATCCTTATTCCATTTATTCGGTCTATCAGAATCCCCATTTTTGGGACTACTATGTATCACCTTCGGGGTCCATTACCTTCGGGGTCCATCACCTTCGGGGTCTACTACCCTTCGGGGGCTGTTACATAGAATCATAACATAACCTGTTTGGATCCTTGTGTATTAGTTGGGGGTACGGAGGAGTATAAATAGCCATGTGAACAATTCTAAAGTAGAATAGCCATGTACGCCTCTTTAGTATAGCCATGTACAAATCAAGCCGTTCACATGGCGACTTTGTACTCTGAATCACTAGTCACTGGTAGCTCTCTACTTATAGTAGATATTTCTATTACAGTTCTCTCTCTGTTTACATACTGCATTTCCTTCAGTATCTATATCTTACTTTACTGCATGATTATATTTTCTAACCTGCTATGAACTGTTGAGATGTACTGTGCTCGCTCTCGTCCTGACTGGACCTGTTGAAAATTTTACAGAGGATGATGAGGAACCCTGCACCCCTTACTTGGAGCTTGCCTAGATGACACTCGCGACCTGGACCCCTGGGGAGGTTCAGGCAGCTACTGAGGATGGCACCCTTGCTTAGTATAGATAGCTTAGTCTGTTCTCTTTTCATGTTTTAGCTGTTGTCTTATCTTCAGAGTTGTATATTCTTAGAGATATTGAACTGGTAGATGTTGAGATTGTTATTCATTTCTGTTGTACCTCAGTTGATGTTTTCTATTATCTTTTATCGTGCTACATTTTGCCTTAGATTGTGATTGAGTTGTACCTCTGTGTTGGCCTCCGTATGGAGAGTTTTCATGTTAGTTAGTCATAGTTCTTGACCTAGGACAGCGTTCTACTGCCGATACTGCGGCGTAGGCTGGGCGCTGTTACGTAGTCGTACCCTCACGGTGGGTGCGGGTCGTGACAGATCCCAAGCCAGTTACAATCCTCTAGTCGATTTGCCAGTGTGATACGGTCTAGAAGTTTCAGAGTGATTGTAATCAGAGGCTTGATAGAAGATTCAACTCTTCACAATTGAAGTTGGACGAGTTCTTCGTATCAAAGCTCGCGTTGTAGAAGTTGCAAGGACTTCGTAAGAAAACTTACGGTTTTGCAAATAGTGGATTCAACTGGTAGCAAGAGTTCTACCGACTGGACTAGTCCTCAACAGAGGAAAACCAGTATACATCGCTGTCTTTGCGTTTGCCTTCTGATCACTTTTAAATTCTGTCATTTACTTTTTGTGATTATTATTATATCTATGATCTAACTGCTAACAAGCTTTTAATTAGCAATATTCCGCTGCCTACTCTATTCACCCACCCTCTAGAGTATTCTGCTTTACGATTTCTTTACTACATCGGCCTGGCCCAACAATTTGGGTGTCGGGTCGTGACAAGTTGTTCATGTGGAATGGTTACAACTTAATTTCAAGTGATTGTCAAGTTGCAGGGAAGTGGATGTTATGTTGTGGTTGATGGGACCACCATGGTAAGGATTTTCCATAAGGGACGTTGGTTTAATATGTAAAGAAAGAATGTTTGTGTACGAAGTGTCTTAGTTACTGTTTTTATTACAAAAAGTGTGAAACTTTTGTATTAACTTTGAAAAGAAAGAGTACAAGAGAATCCTAATTATAAGAATTCTAAGTACAAAGGAAAATCTGGGGAGTTAGAGTGATGGAGATCAAGTCTGCGATCGACTTCTTTACTCTGTTGTTGATCCAATACGTATATTTAAAAAACTTGCTAACTCAAGCTCACTGGCAGATTTGGTAGCAAGTAGGCTCTGATATCAAATGCTCTTCTGTGTTTGAGAAGCACATGTCCCAGCTATTTATAATCATTAACACTAGGATGACTATGTGCACATAAGACTACAAATACACTATTTTCTGCTCTTATACGCATAAGAAACTGTTAATGCATAGACTTCTCTGTAGAATAGGCTGAATCATGCTAGCATATAATGCTCAGGCTACCATATGGCTTCAATTAATTGAGATGTGTTACAACATGTGGCCAAGTAGCACACGATCTCCACGTAATAGTGTAGGCGCATGGGTCGCGTGCCCCAAATGATCGAAGTGTGCTTCGCGCCTTGCTCTAGCAATAAGCCTAGCAATAAGCTATACATGCCTACCTGAGCGGCATGGCATCAGGAAAAGATGCCTCGATCTATATAATTTAAGCCAATTATGCCCCCTTAAGGGCGTGCCTCCACTAGCGCCTCAACTCTACAGGCGCGCCTAGTCCTTGCACCTTCATGATTACTACCATTCCCAACTGCACGGAAGACGTTAAAACCTTCTAGAAATCTCTTCATTTCCTGTACCAAAGATGGCCATGACACAATAGTCGAAGAGCCACCATTTACTGAAGTTAATTCATTCGCCCCGAACACGTAGATAGGCTCGCCTTTCCCTCGTGCCTCATCACTACAAGTGCGTCTGATCCATCGCACCCTCGCCTATATTTATCGGTTGCTCTTCCTAAGATTGCATTTAATGAGTATAGTTCTCTCAAGCCTTCAGTACGACATTTCGATTCTCGTGCAAGCGAAGAACACTGAAGTCAACATTCATTCTCCTTAAAAGTGTAAACAGGCGTATGTCGCCCCGAGCCTTCCCAAGCGTGTGTGTTGTCTACCCATGCGCCTACATACTACACGCCACCTAGGACAGTGATTCCTAGGTGCGTATGTGACTCAAGCGCGTGCCACGTATTTAATGCCTAGTCACACCAAGGAACGAGTTTACAGTATTTCGAGATCCTCTCTAACAACTTATCTACTATTGGGCGATCAGCTATGGTCTTTGTCACCAGTGAAGTGTGCGCGTGGATGCAACTGACCCCTGTTTAGGGGTGCCACATGGCAAGAAGAAGCACGCGCCTACCTCTCATATGCGTGTATGTCACCCTTCCCCCTATTATAAATAGGAGGGGTTCTCCTCCATTTGGATCTCTTGGTTATCCTCCATTTGAAGCTTTCGATTTCCCTCGGATCCTGAATTCCTCAAGAAGTTCCTGAGCATTCCAGGCGAGCCTTCGCAGTTTCCCCGTAGTTAGTGAAAGTAAGCCCGACAGCTCTCCCTCGCGGTCAGATCGTCAATGGAGTAAAGAAGCAATCCGCCCTCATCACAACCCAGATAAAAAACAAAGTGCGATCAGGGATTCCCGTTCAGGAGTTCCTCTTTGCATTCTCATTCGCAGTCTTCACAGCAGCCTATTCTCAAGCTCACGGAGCGATGTCGAATAAGACAATGACTCTGCTGGGGACGTCCTTCTCCTCTAAAGAGAATACGGTGATGCAATCTGACACAGCCATGTTCGGAACCACCACACAGATGCTGGTCGTCAAGTTCGACCAGTCAACATTTAAGGAAATGCTATTGGGGGATAGTGCAGGTTCTTCTCCTAGACCATTGAACTCTAAGAAAATGAAGAAGACGTGGGTGCCTAAAGTTCGTATAGTTTACCCACAACTTGCTGAAGAGAAGCAGTACATGCTAGTACAACGCTTACCTGTCGTGTCGATGACTTTGCCCCCCGTACTTCCCCAAGCGCGTAACTTGGAGAAGTTCAATGTACGGGGGAAACACACACCTACCAATAGATGCGGTAGGAATTCAACCCAGGGCAAGCTCAAAGCCTTGGATAACAGCAGACCTCTAGCGCATGAGGCACTTCTAGAAGAAGGCACATCACATGGTGAGTCTGAAATCAAGACAAGGGCACGACCTACGCATGCCATCCACGCTACATCAAGACGTGCGCCGCTGGTTGTGATGTGCGCGCCTGATGGGAGGCTCTATAGATCACGTTTACGCACCTCTACACCAGTACTGGATCAAACTCCAGAGTCTCCCAAATATCCTGATGTGCTGCAGGCACAGAAATCGGGTCCGGGGGTACATACAATTACATGCCACAACACTCGGTCTACTCGAGGAGGCATAAAGGTAAAACTCCCTTCCCATGACCTGCGTCATGTGATCAATCATAAATGCAGAAAGGAGAGAATTATGATAAATACTATGCACGAAAACCCCTTGGGTGTACATACGTGCGCTAGTATAGTCGTTAACTGCTGCAGCACAAAATTTGCAGCAGCCCCAGAAAGGCAGTCTGTATTTCAACGGCTCTAACCTGCTTCGTCCGCCTGACGATGTCTCAGAGAACA
This sequence comes from Iris pallida, assembly GCA_029216955.1. Taxonomy (NCBI): domain Eukaryota; kingdom Viridiplantae; phylum Streptophyta; class Magnoliopsida; order Asparagales; family Iridaceae; genus Iris; species Iris pallida. The sequence goes on along the minus strand of JANAVB010021999.1, from coordinate 11,724,428 downwards.
TATACGATCAGATGACGAAGAAGAACCACTCTTTGCCACATGCCATGCTGCAAGGGGTTCTTCTTTGACTGAAAGGAATTTCAACTCTTCGGTCGGTACACCCAAAAACTGACCCAAGAATCGCAAGTTAGTTGTGCCCAATACTCGCGTGTTCCAGAGCACCCGCTTCAAGTCCAAAGTATTAAAGGCTGGAGGCATCCAGTGTTCTATGTCAAACACTGAGGTAGCTGGAGGTGCCCTTTTCTTGCGTACCCAAGAAACTGGGGGTAGCCAACTCCCAGTCCTGTACCACAATTCGATGTTTCAGAGGGACAATAACTCCCATGAAACTGAAGAGAGAGAGAGAGGCCGGAGGGTGCCCATTCTCAGTACGTTGCTAAAACCTTAGAGACCGAGGATAATCCGAACCTCGACCCTGGTAACTACTCCAAGATGATCGCCTACACTGCTGACAGCGAGGCATGGGAATCAAGAAAGGAGAGAGAACAGTCAGTCCGCACTTGCGTCATATCGTCATACATGATGAATGATGAACATAGGTCCCAGGATAGCCAACGTTTCGAAATGATCGAAGAAATAATACAGATCATGAACGCCAGCTTGGCACTTCTGACAAAGACCGTCATAGAGCTGAAAGCAGCTTAAACTCATCCCAATCACCAGTACAAGCCCCAGAGCCAGGGAATAATGGGGAGTCTAATGCCCAAAATCTCCCAACTATGAGTCATCACGTAGTGTTACCACCTGCGGCCAGTGATCATACCCTGCCACATGCATCTGGGTCAGCGGTATCGAGAGAGGTCCTCGAAGCCATCCGAGATATTCGAGCCAGAGCTGACGCCAGAGATAGATAAGAGTCTCCGCAAAAGCTGGGACTCAACCAACCCTTCCCAGTTGAATAGAATAGGGTGATTTATCCTCCCAAATTCAAGCCGGTGACTATCACTCCTTTTGATGGGAATGATTCCCCCCGTCAGCATCTCAATAATTTTAATGCTATGACGGGGCACTTTTTTGAGGGACGATTCCCTCCTCGCTAAAGTGTTCGTCGGCGCTTTGAGAGGAGTTGCCTACGAATGGTTTTGTAGTCTCCAAGACAACTTTGTGTCAACCTTTGACGACCTCCAGCATATGTTCTTATCTCGATTCTATAAGCCAGGGATGGACAAGTCTATGTCCACTTTGATGGATACCACTCAGAAGGACAAGGAATCTGTCCGAGTTTACTTAGAGCGGTTTCGGCAAGCCGTGCTGAGACTGTAGCCAGGGGTTTCCGAAGCCATCTTGATCGACACTTGTTAGAAAGGCTTGTCCCCTATGACGAGACTGTAGACCGGTTCCTCCGGCTATGCAGACTGGGCGACATTCATCATCAACGCCGAAGATACTGAGAGGAAGGCTAAGGAGGCCCATTTATTGGGAATGGGCCTTTCAAATGAGAGGGGCCGAAGGCCTACCGGAGCACCCAATAACAATGAGCGGGAGTCTAAAGCGAAACAAGTTATGATCGCGAGCGTTAATCAGGGTACAACTCCTGTTCAGAAATCGGAAAGACCCCCAATTTAAAAAGGGAACTATTCGTTCAAAGACGAAGATGCCCTACAATTACTCAATGTACTACTCGAGGGAGAGAAATTTACACTCCCACCTCCTAGACGCCCCGAAGAAGTGGACAGGGTGGTTGATCGCAAATACTGCCATTACCACCAGTATGTCCATCACCTAAGTAAAGATTGCTACATCCTCAAGAATCACCTACATCGATTAGTCGACACAAATGTGCTATCGCTGGACATTGAGGAGAAGGTAGTCTCCGCCAATATGGTGACTCTCCAGTTCGGCAGATTTTTGCTTAGAGAGACGCAAGACGGAGTCATCCCGAATCCAAAATCAACTATGGAGGTTGTTAACCTCCCGACCACTCAAACCTTAGGGCTGGTGCCAGTTAAAATACCTCGAAAAGAAGTCATGTAGATACATCCTGACCTCACTGACGACTTAATTAGACCTACCGAACGTCAACCCGTCAAGACCAAAGGCAGAAAGGTTAGGTCTTGCAATGCTGTCTCAGCCTCGTCAGACGATGAAAGGGTCAAAACAACCAGGACTGGTCTACAATACTCACGTAACTTTGACCAGGCCCCTGGTAAAGAAACGACGTCGGTTGTAACGCCAAACGTTCCCGGTGCTTCCGAGCCGGGCCTATCTCAACCGCCAACGTTGGACAAGCAGAAGCAAAAAGAGGGGCATTTTGACAAACCCCTCAGAAAGGATACCACTGCAGGATTGGAGAGACCCTATAATTTCACCATCTTGGCACAATTGGCCAACACCCCAGTCAGACTGTCGCTATTTAAGTTCCTCCGCCTCTCCAAGAAGACTCGAAAATCTCTAACCTAGGCGTTACAAAATGCCGAATCCTACTTGGGATAGATACGACAGCCGGACGAAGACCTTGCTACGTGTCCCAAATGCCAAAGTGAGATAGAGGCAATGCCTAGTATCACATTCTTACAACAGGACATGCTGTTAGGAATAATAGGCATGCCCGATCCCTGTACGAATAGGGTACGTTGGCACTATCAAGGTTGATCATATACACATCGACCCTGGGTCGTCCATGAGCGGTATCCCTCACCGTTTGCTGCATACATTGGGGATCCCAATGCATTAGCTTTCTGCAACTGAAACCAAGATCAGTGGTTTTAATAACGACAAAAGTTGCCCAGAAAAAAATATTTACTTGAAAATTCATGTTGGCGACCTAAAGACTGAAGCGACTTGCTATGTCATTGACGCAAATGTCTGTTATAATATCCTGTTGGGACGACCCTGGATCCGTGAGCACATGATCATGCCATCTACCCTCCACCATTGCTTCAAATATGTCAACGACGACGGAGTGGTAAAAATTGAGTTTGCGGACATTGACCCCTTTAAAGAGGTTGAGGTTTACTACACTGAATCTTGGCTGTTTCGAAAGAACCACCAGAGGGATTCAGGTGAAGACGCCGATGACAAAGCCGAGGCTCAAACCTCCTCCGAGGAGCCCATCAGAGTGCGTATAAAGGAACGCCCTATGACACCCACAGCTGAGACTGCAGCTCCTCTGATAGTCCGATTGAAAGAAAAACCACCTACCAAAGAACGCTCTACGACGTCTGCAGTCCAAGCTACAACTCTTTTTGTGGTGCGATTGAAGGGGAAACCACCAATGAAGGAAAACCCTTCTGTCAAGCCGATTGTGGTAAAGCTGTACAGCCCACCTCATCCTACGCCACCCTTGCCTATCTCAGGTGCTTGGGGTAGTGATCGTAATAATACGGTTGTGCCCAACTTTCCCGCATTTGATAGTGTAATCCCAGAGGACGATTTGTCCTATTTTATCAATAGAGGAATGCCTTTGAACTACTATTCTGATTTTTCTGCTTATTCTCTATAACAAAACCTGAGTTTATCGCTACAGACACAAATTGCGTCTATTTTTTTCGTGGAACAAGTGCTCCCTGTACGTGGCACATATTTTATAGTATCGGTGCGAAAGGAGAAGGAAGAACCCATCATCTTTGGCCGAGTAGACGGCTCCCGAACTCACACTCATTGTGAGCCAGAGCCTGAAGTCAGTTCAGTTCAAGCTCACCACTATACCCCACAAGCCAGGCACATCATCTTGAAGATAGGCTATAACCTGGGTAGTAATATGAGTCTTAATTACGGAAAAGGTCGATATTTGCCGATCAAGATTAATGTTCCTAAAGGCAAGTCTGGCCAGTATTACCAGAAAATCCGCTATGGCCTCGGATATGTCCTGCCTAAAGTGCCCGAAGTTTCGTGGCGCAAGGAAGCGACGTACTTGTACTCTTCAGACTCCTCCTGTAACTCTGACGTCAGTATCGAAAAGGTGTTTCGTAGAACATTGTCGGTGAATATGTCGTCAGTAGATCAAGTCGATGAAGACGATGGGCCATTCTTCGAACCCCTCAAAGTTGAACCCTGGGCTCAGCAACTTGATGCCTAATGGAAGAAATGCTTCGAGTTTTGCGAACCGCCCACCGAAGATAAGGTTGTACAAATCGACCTAGGAGACAACTCTTCTCCTAAACCGATCTTCATCAGCAAAAGTTTGAAACGAGAGGATCACGAGTCTCTTATTGAGCTTATAAGAGAATACATAGACGTCTTCGTCTGGAGCTACGAAGATATGCCGAGCTTAGACCCGAATGTCGTCATACATAAACTGAATATCTTGCCTAAAGCTAAGCCAGTGAAGCAACAACAAAGATTGGCTTCATCCACGAGGAACAACACCCGGATTGGGTGGCCAATATCGTTCCAGTCACTAAGAAGAATGGGAAGATCCGAGTCTATATAGATTTTTGTGATCTAAACGTCGCTTGCCGAAGGATGAATTCTCGTTACCCATCACCTATGTGATGGTCTATAACACCTGTAGGTTTGAGCGCATGTCTTACATGGATGGCTACTATGGTTATAACCAGATCAAGATATTCCCAGACGACGAAAAACATACTTCCTTTCGGACTCCGATGGATGTGTTCTGTTACACCGTAATGCCCTTTAGTTTAAAGAATACAGGCACTATGTACCAGCATGCTACGAGTATTATATTTCGCAAGCACGTGAGTAAGACATTCGAATGTTACATCAATGACATTGCTATCAAAAGTCGCTTTCGTGGAGATTACCTCCACGACTTAAGGACCGCTTCGACTTGATGAGGACACACTAGTTAAAGATGAATCCAACCAAGTCCTTCCTGGGGGTGTCCAGTGGCAAGTTCATAGGCTTTATTGTAACTTCTAAGGGTATCCACGTCGATCCTGAGAAGACAAAAGCCATCATCAAAATGCAACCGCCAAGGAACCTTTGTGAACTACGCGGTCTCCAAGGACGTTCAACATACATCCGAAGGTTTATCTCTAACCTCATAGGTCGTTGTAAACCCTTCACTGAACTGATAAACAAAGGGGTGTCTTATGTCTGGACTGAGGAATGCCAACGAGCCTTCGAAGACATTAAAAGGTACCTTACGAACCCTTAAGTCTTAGTAGCCCCAGTCATGGGAAGGCCCTTTCTGCTATATGTCCAAGCCTTGGATTATTTTCTTCGAGCCCTATTATCTCAGAATAGCAATGCGATTCACGAACAAGCTATTTATTACCTCAACCATTAGTTGATCGGAGCCGAGCACAGGTTTACCCCTATGGAGAAAGAATGCCTCGCCCTCGTCTTTGCTATCCAAAAAACTCGATATTATATAGTCGGACAGACGATTCATATCATCTCTCGGGTCAATCCCCTCAGGGTCCTCATGACCAAGCCATGGGCATTAAGCTCACGCCTTGCCACATGGAAGATACTTCTGTCCCCTTATGACATAGTATGTGTCCCACAAAAGGCGGTCAAGGGTCAAGCATTAGCTAATTTTTTGGCTGCCCATCCCGTAGTCGAGACATCAAAGCTCTACGAGGATATCCCGGATGAAGTAATGGATGCCCACACCACCACAGAAGAGCTAATTTGGCAACTATTCTTTGACGATGCTTCAAGAACAGGTCCCAAAGGCGATATTGTGGCAGGACTTGGGGTAGTATTAATCTACCCTGACGACTTGGTCATCCAACTAGCATATTCACTCTCAGAATCGTGCACTAATAACGTTGCTGAGTACAACGCTCTCATCATCGGACTTTGACTAGATAAAGAGCTGGGGATCGACTTTCTGGAAGCCTATGACGATTCTCAGCTAATTGTCAACTAAATTCGAGGTCAATACGAAGTCCGACATGAGAACCTAGTCCTATACCATCAAGCAACGATTTCCATAATCTCTACCTTCGTAGGGTTCTTTATAGAGCACGTTCCCCGATTACAAAACCTAGAGGCTGATGCTCTAGCAGGACTTGCGACATCATTAGAGGCGCCTGTCGGGACTCAACACACTATCACGATGGTGGGCTAAGAGCTGGTATGCCCTATGAACAACTTGTGTATGCAGGCCTACCAATCTGTAGAGGTAGAAAAAGACCATCAAGACTGGCGATCCTCGTTTGTACATTTCACAGTATATGGAATCTTACCAGATAACGCAAAAGAAGTGGCTTCCTTCAGAAGGCGCTCTCTTCGATTTTACTGTGATGCTCAAACTAAAATGTTATATCGTCGCTTCTTCGATGGACTCTTGCTCCGATGCCTATCAGGCCAGGAGGCTAAAGATGCACTGCACGAGGCTCATGATGACACTTGCGAAGCTCATCATCCGGGACCTAAACTCCAAGACCGACTCAGGCGCAAGGGTTATTATTGGCCTACAATGATAGCCGACGCCTTGGCATATGCTAAGAAGTACCAAATGTGCCAGATCCATGCTGACTTCATTCACCAACCGTTGTAATTCTTATACCCAACGGTGGCATCTTAGCCATTCGAAGCATAGAGAATGGACATCATTGGCAGGATTGCCCCTCCTTCATCAAAAGGTCATCGCCTTATTCTGGTTATAACCGACTATTTTTCCAAGTGGTCGGACCTCATAGAAGTAAAAACCTCAAACCTGATCAAATTTCTCAAGCATCTTGTCATTTAACGGTTTGGGTTACCTCGGAGGATCATCCACGACAATGGTCCGCAATTCGTTAGTGGTACCTTCCGTCGATTCTGCGACCAGAACTGAATCTAGATCATAGCGTCGACACCTTATAATCCAGCAGCTAACGGTTTGGCTGGGGCTTTCAATAAAATGATTATTAATCTCCTTAAAAGGGTTATGTCTTCCAATAAGCACGACTAGAATGAAAAGCTCGACGAATGCCTCTGAGCCTACCGAACCACTGTTCATACACCTACCGGTAGTATGCCGTTCTCACTGGTATATGGAAGTGAAGCTGTACTTCCTTTGGAACTCCAAATTTCCTCTCTACGGGTGTCTCTTAACAGTCATATGACTGCAGAGGATAATGATCGCTTGCAACTACAAGAATTGGAAGCACTTGATAAAAAATGCCTTCAATCTCAACCGCGCATTGAGCTATACCAGGCACGAACCTCAGCGGCCTTCAATAAAAAGGTCAAAGAAAGGTCGCTTCGGGTCAGTGATCTTGTCCTATCTGTCAGAAGGCCAATGATCATGACTCACAAGACTGCTGAAAAGTTCCTACCTAAATGGAAGGGACCATTAGTTGTTGAAATGGTCTATTCCAATGGCGCATACCCATTAGCAAAACCTAACGAAGATTTGCTCATGATGCCTATTAATGGCAAGTTTCTCAAAAAATATTATGTATGAATGTCCAATTTATCTTCCATTCCTACATTTTATTTTTATCACATCCTTGTTTCAATGCCTACCATGTCTATATTACCTCTGAGTATACATTTGTACCTGTCCATCTTGTCTCAACATGTCCATATTACCTCTATTGACTTAATCGTCACCATGATTCATCATCGATACCTAGTTCTAAGCGTATTCATGATAAATCTACTATACAAATAGGATTCTTGAGAAGAACAAACATGTCCATACTACCTCTGAGTTGCTCTCATGTTCCTTACCATGTTCCCTTAACCTCTGAGTAAGTTACCTATATAGAATCCCATGTTTGTATGCAGAATGGTTGCCTCGCACATGCAGAGAAGCTGCTAGAAGACAGGGTGACAACCTGGACAATCAATCCTAACCCTGTTGGTCCAGCATTATGATGGCGAACAATTTGTCTCATCTCGGGAGTGAAGACTACTGGTATGCTGTATGAATGGGGATCACTTTGCCTGATCTCGTAACAAAATCCTGTATCAAAATGGTTATCTCTTCGAATCAATTGATTTATGATGTCCTTCCATGCTCCACTGAGTCGGCACAAGTTGATATGCAATATGCACATAGACAAAAAAAACATCAGTCTCATAAAAAGACTTGGAAAGAGAATCACATCCCAAAAAGTGCTCTAGCCATATGGTGGAGAATGAACGTGCCAAGCATACCACCCAAAAAGCAATATGCTGGCGCAATGGCGCGCAACAGTAAGACTTAGCGCGCAATGCATTGATAGCATCAGTGTGCCTATGTGATAGCGTGCGTACAGTATCGCGCACATTAAAAACTTGTGTACGCCATGTGTCGATGAAAGCACCCTTGGCATGTATATCCATTTTGTGGCAGAGTGCACTCGCCATAGCGTGTGGTAAAAGAGGAGCGCGTGCCGCAGTAACAGGCATCCCAAAAATGCCAGCACTCACATCCTCCAGGAAATTAAGTGTTGATCACAATATGGCCTCCGATCGCTTACCATCAACCACGAAGTGCATCACGCCGACGTTGAACGACATCTCGGAGAGATTGCTAAGCAGTGTCTCTGCAAGAGATGCGAGTAGCACTCCGGCAAAGGCTACATGTGGCTTCACCTTGAGTTCGCTCTCCGCTTCGGTGAATAGAGGAGTAGAGAGAACCTCGACATCGACCATGGAGCAAAAGGAGAAAAGAAACAAATAAAAGCTCTCCTAAGAGCCCCTATTTATTTGCTCAAATTTGTTTTTGAATGCAACGAACCTGGCATTAATGGCGATGAACTTGACGCTTCATCTTTCTTGCCGATCAATTTTCCAAAAAAAGCCAATGCCTATTTATAGGCCTCAAAGGACGTATGCTTTGATAAGAAGAGAAAACGAACAGTTATCTGCTCAAGATAGAGCAGAATCGACCGTTTTTATCTAGAAGAAGGTCGAGCTAGCGCGCCCCCCGCTTTAATACAAAGTGTTTCTAACTATACAAAAAAGTTATGAAGGGGGTCTTATAGGTGCATGGGTTGCGCCCCCTACATGATCAAAGTGTACTTCGCGCCTTGCTCTAGCAATAAGCCTAGCAATAAGCTATACATGCCTAACCTGAATGGCATGGCATCAGGAAAAGATGCCTCAATCTATATACTTTAAGCCAATTACGCCCCCTTAAGGGCGTGCCCCCACTCGCGTCTCAACTCTACAGGCGCGCCTAATAAAATGCACTTTCATGATTACTACCATTCCCAAGACCCCATGGAAGACGACAAAACCTTCCAAAAATCTCTTTGTTTCCTGCACCAAATACGGCCACGACACAACAGTCGAAGAGCCACCATTTACTGAAGTTAATTCATTCGCCCCGAACATGCAGATAGGCGCACCTTTTTCTAGCACCTCATCACTAGATGCGCGTCTGATCCATCGTACCCTCACCTATATTTATCGGTTGCTCTTCCCAAGACTGTATTTAATGAGTATGGTTCTCTCAAGCCTTTAATACGATGTTTTGATTCTCGTGCAAGCGACGAACACTGATGTTAACGTTTATTCCCCTTAAAAAGTGTAAACAGGCATATATTGCCCCGAGCCTTCCCAAGCACGTGTGTTGTCAACCCACGCACCTACATACTACAAGCCACCTAGGAGAGTGATTCCTAGGCGCACGTGTGACTCGGGCACATGCCACGTGTTTAATGCCTAGTCACACCAAGGAACGAGTTTACAGTATTTTGAGATCCTCTCTAACAACATATCTACTACGTGGCGATTAGCTATGGCCTTTGTCACCAGAAAAGTGTACGCCGGGCTGCAACCGACCACTGTTTAGGGGCACCATGTGGCAAGAAAAAGCATGTGCCTGCCTCTCATAGGCGCGTATATCACCCTTCCCCTATTATAAATAGGAGTTCTCCTCCATTTGGATCTCTCGGTTATCCTCCATTTGAAGCTCTCGATTTTCCTCCGGATCTTGAATTCATCAAGAAGTTCCCGAGCATTCCAGAGAGAGCCTTTACCGTTTCTCCTTAGTCAGTGACACTAAGCCCGACATCTCTCCCTCGTGGTCAGATCGTAAACGAGTAAAGAAGCAATCCTCCCTCATCACAACCCAGATAAAAAACAAAGTGCGATAAGGGATTCCTGTTCAGGAGTTCCTTTTGCATTCTCATTCGCAGTCTTCACAGCAGCCTATTCTCAAGCTCACGAAGCGATGTCAAATAAATAGTAACATGCAGCTACATAACATACGTGGCACATACTGCGTCGCATACTGCTGACATTATCCAGCTGTAAAGCATAAATTAGTTGCTGACGTAAGCGATGACGTCTTTCTCGTAACCGTCATCTGCATATTGCACGAAACAAATCGTCTTTTGATGCCTGTCAGGATGAGTCATGCGGCTCGATTGTATGCGGCACGTATATGTGTGCCCCAAGTCTTTGCTGTATGAAGGCAAAATTTATTGCCTTAACTAAAGAATACCACATGGACTCTGAAGGATGTTGCAATAGCTGTTGTCTATTTATAAATAATCAATGTCTTCGGTGGATAGCTTCTAGCGCATAAAAAGAGTCGCATAGTAGGTCTTACTGAATTAAACTATTTGAAGCATAGCTCCAACGTATAGCCATCATGCACCTAGACTTGAGTTTTTTCATGCTTCTACAAGACCCTCTTCCAAGTTTTCGAATCTTGAAAAAGTTTGAAATACTTTGAAAGAAGCATGAAAAGGAAATTACCTCAATATAGAGAGTGTTGTCACATAGGACATAGGCACATAGGGCACTGCCATGCTGTCATCTTTTGAGCTTTTTCTTGATTTCTGAGTCGTCTTAGAAAATCATTTGAAATTCCGAAGCGACGTCGACGCATGAGCACGAGAATCGAGGCATCTATTTAGTCTTTTATGTGCAGCATATTACGGATACCAATATGTCGCGTAGAAATGAACATATGCAAAATAGCCGCGTATAGTGCATACAGCTAGCCTGTAAATTGGCTACTAATTAGAGAGAGAAAGCTTTACTCTCATTTTCAAAAATTTCAAATTTTTTCTTTTGATGTCTTCGATTACTTAATCTTTCTCATTTTGAAATGGCACCCAAGGTTGCTTCTTCTTCTGCCAATAAGGCCGACAAAGGCAAGGTTATCATCTATGAGAAGACAATGGCAAGGCTCGCCACCGACAACCCATCTCGACGTCCAAGAACCCATAAGGTTTTTATCTTCTGTTTGGAGAAGACAACTCTGGAAATAGATACACACATACGCAATTTGTCTTAAGGATGAGGAATTATCATGAACATGAGCAAACAAAAATACACCATTGGCACGTATGGTCGATGCTGAAAAGCTTCGTCATGATCATGCACTGATAGCAAACCTTCCATCATGCGCATAGATGTGGCCATCTGTGGATGCTCATCATGAATATGGGTATAGATGGTGATGACTGCTTGAGGCATAGACTTGCGCATGATTAGCTATGCGCATATATATTACATGCTTAGCTTCTGTACATGGATGCTGCAGACTGTTTGAGGTACAGACTTGTGCATGGTTGGTTATGCACATATACATTATGTGCTTAAGGATTCTATTTTTAGAACTCTTAGATAACGTAGATTAATATCATATGTTTATAAGTACTTTGATCTTCTTTTGTAGTATCTTTGGTCATAGCCACATTTGGTGAAATTCTCTTTGGGTCAGCTCAAAATATGCTTGGCATAGACTATGCTTAAGACATTGTTGTTAGGGTTATATACTAAAAGCATCACTTTTGTATTAACTTTATTTCCTTATATTTTGAATGAGAATCATATGGGCAAATGTTTATATATTGTATTTGTTGCAAGTGTTAATACAAGTGTCTAATATTCTATATTATAGATAATGTGGTGTGTGGTGTCACACAGAAGATCATATTATCAGTTCCCTATCACTACTAAAATATCATCAAATAGCACGTAATGTAGCGACGACAAGAAATTATGTCGCCAGTAGCGACTTCTTTATAAACACGTCGTAAAACGTCACTGGCTAGCGACGTTCTGCGACAGGAGTATACTACGTCGCTGAATAGCGACGTTCAGCGACATATTATAAGTATATGTCGCCATGGTTGCTACGTTTAGCGACGTCAACACGTTACGTCGCTAAGTTATTTTACTTAGGGCACGCCGCTGCCTTCTTTCCCCTTCACCCTTAGCGTGACGTCGCTAGACGTCACTAATATGCTGACGTGGGCTGAGGGTGTACATCGCTAAATTTGTCGGCATGCGTCGCTAAGTTGCCCATGTGGCTGTCATGCCATGTCATCATATATTAAGTTTACAGCGTCGCAAGTGGTCGCTTTACGTCGCAATTTTGGCGACGTAGTGATACGTCGCTATATTTCGCTAATTTTGCGACGTCTAGCGACAATGAACTCCGCGTCGCAAATAGCGACGTTCGGCGACTAAAGTGTCATCTGCGACTTGCCTATAAGCGACGTCCGGTTTTCTTTGCTAAATACGTCGCAAATTGGTTTTAACGACGGATTTTCCTTATTTAGCGACGTCTCCTGACGTCGCTAAAATGGGTTATTTTAGTAGTGTATGGAATATATAAATAGTTCACAACCTAGATCGACTTGGATAATCAATTGGAAAGGTTGTAGTGTAATATGGTATTAGTCTATCTTGACTACAGGTTTACACTAACTTTGTGTATATTGAACATGACCACTTGAGATTTTTCTTTTTGTACTGACTACATAAGAGAACAAACACCTCCGTTATTATGGATGCTTGTGCTCTTAATCCGGATATAATAACCGACATGTATATGCAGCGTGCATTACTTTGACTCATAAAAGAGTGAGATTCATTATGGGTCAACAATCTCTATGAATTGGGTAATAACATTGTATGTATGATGTGCTGTTGATTATAAAAGGAATCCATGTCCCGATACATCGGGTGGATGATGTCCCCTTAAGGAGTTCATAAGGATTGTCATGTAAACCATACAGGTGTATTATATCCGACATGACAAATAAAGTTGAGTTATACTACTTAAGGATAAAAGATGTTGATCGATATAGTTATCAGTAACTTAATTTGATCGACGGACATTCGATATCTTAACATGGGGAGCCAAATGAGTATATAATAAAAGGAGACCATAATCATAATTTAGGATTAGGAAGGTAGTGCAACAATAACTCTTTAGTGGACTGAGCTATTGTTAATGGGCATGGGTTGTGTGTTCGGGCTGAGCACGGGATACGCAGATCCGTTATAAGATCTAACCCTAATTTCTTCTCATGGTCCCTGTCGTAGTCATATATATATCCTCTATTCTCTGGCCGTCATATTATCATCAGAAATAAGAAGCTCTTTCTTTAAATTCATGATTCCCGTAAGGAGAGAAAGGGAGGCTGCCAAGAAGAAAAAAGGTTGGAAGATCGTCGTCCATACGACGTCCAACCCGAGGAAGGAATACGTACAAAAGATCTTGGGGTCGTGACTGTTTGAGATTACTAGAAACTATTTTCTTCTTCCCGTCGCGGGTATAATTCGTGAACCTTAGTTTCCACCTATGAAGGGTTAGAACAAGTTTAATGCTATTTAACTTTCTATAGATCAATACGCACACCAAACTAGGGTCTTGGGAATCTCCAGTTCCATCAATTGGTATCATAGCCACTTTGGATCTGCGTATTTATTGATTCGTCCATGTTGTCCAATAAAACATACGTTGTGTAATAGTCGGTATATGTAGATCTGTTATAACTCGATTTTACAGGCATCTTAGATCTAACTATTATGGTCCAATGCATATTTTTGTTTGTGTCATTTAAACCACGAACATGTCGTGGATGTTGTTGTTGTTCTAGATGTAATTAAAATTATGAAGGTTGATCGTGCTTATAATTTCAAGTTTTCAATCTAGATTATGTGTGAACTCCTTCGGAAGACATAGGATTGATGTAATTTTAATTATTTTTTGATCAATCGTGATGATGTTGGTGGATGTTTCTGACGTCGACAAGATGCTGGTTTTAAGCAGTCTAGAGACAGACGAATGATTTTCGATAAATAAATCGACCTTTCCCAAACCCCGCAACCTGACCGGGCAGGTCGAACCCTGAATAAATCTGCGCAGTGCCAGATTTTGGATTCAGATAGTTGAGGACGAAGAAGGAAAGATGACCATAATAGTTGGATATTTTCTTCTGTTTGTTGTCATTTTGCATATTCTGATTATGCATGTTTATTATTCTGTAGATGTTTTTTGAAAAACTAAGCCTGTATTAATAATGGACAACATGGACATAATATCAACTCGTAGAAAGACCCTTATTATTAAATAACTAAGTGGGAGAGGATATTTATTTAGCATAAATCCTATGGTCTCTATTATTGGTTTGTAGGTGATGTAATTATACTTGCGCATTGGCTGTAGGTCCTTCCTCCATATCGGATGAGTATAATTATGGGTCACCAGTACAAACTTCCTTAGGGATAATTGTAAAAAGTTACCTAGTATGTGTTTACTTCTCCATCTGAAGGAACTCATTACAAGGTAATGGACTTAGTATTAAGTAATGGTATACAGTTAGATACAAATAATGGTATCCTCCCCATCGAAGTCACTGCTATTATTTGTATGACCAGAGCAAGACCAACATATTAATTTTATTTGTCATAAAGTTATGTTGACATGATAGTAAAATTAATAAGAAAAACCTACTTGAACAAAGTTGAATTTGTAAACGTCCACACTATCGTGGCATGCTAAATTCATGGTGTTCAAGGTATTGGTGAATTTCTTATCGTTGTTTTGAGGAAATCAATATTTAATTAATTCAAAAACTTTTTTTTGCCCTACATAATTTTTATTTATGTGATTCTTAGGATTTCAAAAATGGGTTCTTTTACTCCATTTATGGTGATTCTTAAAGAAAACAAACTTACTGGACCTAATTATATTGACTGAAATTTAATTTGGACATTGTCTTGATTGCTGAGGAGTACAAATATGTACTTGTTGAGGAATGCCCACCTAAGCCTGATGCTAACTCTGATAAAGAGGTCAAAGAGGCTTATAAGAAGTGGAAAAAGACAGATGAGATGGCACGGTATTACATTCTGGCATCTATGGCAAATGTACTGCAACATCAACATCAGGCCATGGTCACCTCTTATGAGATGATGTATAACCTCAAGGAACTCTTCGGACATCAGAGTAGAGCAGCTAGGCAGTTTGCTATAAAGTATTTGATGAATACAAAAATAGCTGAAGGTACGCCAGTAATGGACCATGTTCTCAAGATGATGGGTCATCTGAATGAGATGGAGATCCATAGAGCTGAAATCGATAGGGAATTCCCGGTCGATATCATTCTCCGGACTCTGCCTAAAAGTTTTGACAATTTTTGCCTTAACTACAACATGAACAAAAGGTTGTATAGTTTGACAGAACTTATAAAAGAGCTACAGGATGCTGAATCTCTCTTTAGGCAGAGTTGTCATATTTTTGTTTCTGAAAAGGCTTCTACTTCAAAGCCAAAAGGCGGTAAGAAGAAGAATAACATTCAGAAACAGGCAAACTCAGCAAAGAAGGACATGGGACCTCAAGGCACTGTGAAAAAGCCAAAAGGCAAATGTTTAAAGTGCAAAGGATCAAGATATTAGAAGAGTGACTGTCCACTTCTCAAACAAGGGAACAAAGAAGGAATATCTCATTTACTAGTAGTTGAAACATGTTTAGCGGTGTTATCTACCGACACCTAGTGTGTAGATACATGAGCCACTAATCATGTACATTGTAGGGGTTCCAGGAAACCAGGCATCTCAGTGATGAAGAGATATGCATGTTCATGGGTGACGCTACAAAAGTAGCGGTCGTTGCATTAGGAGATGTTACTTTATCTTTTGGTAGTAATAAGTCTTTGACATTGAGAGATTGTCTTTATGCACCTTGACTTAGAAAGAATTTAATTTCTGTTTATATATTAGTTAAGGATAGATATTTAGTTTATTTTAATGACAATATTGTTATTAGAAAGAATAAACATTTTATCTATTCTGGTGCATTAGTTGACAATCTGTATGTCATTAATCCTATTTCGCCCACAATACAACTTATGGAAATGAATAATATGTCATCTAACTTAAATAAGAGAAAAGAACCTTCTTGTATGAACCAAACATATCTTTGGCACTTGCATTTGGGGCATATTAACCTAAGAAGGATTAAAAGACTGGTTGAAGATGGACCTTTGAATTTATTGGAAGTGGAGACACTACCAGTTTGTGAATCCTGCTTAGAAGGTAAAATAACCAAAAGGCCTTTTACGACAAAGGGGTATAGGGCCAAAGATGTGTTAGAATTAGTTCATTCTGATTTTTGTGGGCCCATGACTATCTAGGCTAGAGGTGGATTTGAATATTTTGTCACATTTATTGACGATTATTCAAGGTATGGATACATTTATTTGATTCGTCGTAAGTCTGAGTGCTTTGTGAAATTTAAAGAGTACAAGGCTGAAACGGAGAAACGTCATAGAAAATGTATCAAGTCACTACGATCAGATTGTGGTGGTGAGTACCTCTTTGGAGAGTTTAGGGATTATTTATCAGAGGCTGGAATTACATCCCAATTGACTGCACCTGGAATGCCCCAGCAGAATGGTGTAGCCGAAAGAAGGAATAGAACTATTATGGAGATGGTTAGATCAATGATGAGTTATTCGGATTTACCAGATTTGTTTTGGAGATATGCCTCAGAGACTGCAGCTTATATTTTAAACTTGGTTCCTTCTAAGTCAGTACATCTTACTCCCACAGAGCTGTGGATTAGGCGAAAGCCTAGTCTGTAACATGTTCGCATTTGGGGTAGTCCAACACCTGTGCTGAATGGGAACGCAGATAAGTTGGAATCTCGTACAGAAGTATACTTATTTGTAGGCTATTCAAGAGGAACGAAAAGAGATTTAGTTTATAGTCTTAAGGATCAGAAGGTCATTGTTAGCACTAATGCCCGATTCTGAGAGGAAGACTATGTGATGAACCATAAACCCACAAGTAGAGTTGTTCTAGAAGAACTAAGAGGTGAGACACCAAGTACTTCTGTACCAACAGTACAAGAGGATGAACCACAAACAACTACACAACATGTCAAAAATGTTACACCACAACCGATAGTGCCTCGTCGTAGTGGGAGGCTTGTGATACAACCTGATAGATATATGTTCTTGGGTGAGTCGTCAGACTTTGTCCCTGAGGAACAAGATTATGATCCCTGTACCTACAACGAAGCACTCCAAGATAAAGATACAGAGTCTTGGCAAAAAGCAATGATATCTGAAATAGAATCTATGGATTACAATTAGGTCTGGGAGTTTGTAGAACCACCCATTGGTGTAAAAGCCATTGGATGCAAGTGGGTCTATAAGAGAAAAAGAGGATCAGACGGTAAGGTTGAAACCTTTAAGCCTCAGCTTGTTGTAAAAGGTTTTACTCAAAGAGAGGGTATCGATTATGAGGAAACCTTTTTGCCAGTAGCCATATTTAAGTCTATCCGGATTCTTTTATCTATTACAACTCATCTCGATTATGAAATTTGGCAAATGGATGTCAAGACAGCTTTCCTTAATGGAAGTCTTGAGGAAGACATCTATATGAAGCAACCAGACAGGTTCATTGAAAAGGGCCAAGAGCATCTTGTTTGTAAGCTCAAGAAGTCTATTTAAGGACTTAAGCAAGCTTCCAGATCTTAGAACATATGTTTTGATCAGGTGATAATATCCTATGGATTTGATCAATGTCAGGATGAATCATGTGTATACAGAAAGTGTGACAGAAATGTGGTGGTATTCCTAGTACTTTACATAGATGACATCTTACTTATTGGAAACAATATGAAGGTTTTATCTGATGTAAGGGTATGGTTATCCAAATAGTTTGATATGAAGGACTTGGGAGAAGTATGTCACATCCTTGGGATCAAAGTTCCTTGAGATCGCAAGAAAATGATGTTGGGCTTGTCCCAAGCTTCCTATATCGATACTGTACTAACTCGTTTTACCATGCAAAATTCTAAGAAATGTTTCTTACCTTTTAGACATGGAATTGCTCTATCAAAGGAGCAGTGTCCGAGGACACCTAAGGATATTGAGAACATGAAAGCAGTTCCTTATGTTTTAGTAGTAGGAAGCTTAATATATGCAATACTATGTATGAGACCAGACATCTGCTTTTTCGTTGGCATGGTCAGCAGATATCAGTCTAACCCAGGACAAGAGTACTGGACTGCCGTAAAGCATATTATGAAGTACCTGAAAAGGACTAAAGAGTATATACTAGTTTACCAGACAGATAGTTTAGTTTCCTTGGGGTATACAGACTCAAATTTTCAGTCAGATAGGGATTCCAGGAAATCTACCTCGGGTTATGTATTTATTTTGGAAGGTGGAGCCATTGCGTGGAGGAGTATCAAGCAAAAATGTATTGCTGATTCCACCATGGAAGCCGAGTATGTGGCAGCCTCTGAGGCAGCCAAAGAAGCAATTTGGCTTAAAAACTTTCTGTTGGATTTCGATGTGGTACCTAGTTTGCCTAAGGCTATTACACTTTATTGTGATAATAGTGGTGCAGTTACAAACTCGAAGGAACCGCGAGCCCATAAAACAGGTAAATACATTGAGCATAAGTACCACCTGATACGAGATTTCGTAAAAAAAAAGTTGTTGTGATCCAGATAGCATCAGCCGATAACCTAGCAGATCCCTTTACAAAGAGCTTACCCGCTAAGGCTTTTGATAGTCTTGTTGAGGGAATAGGAGTCAGATGTGTAGCAGCATGGCTTTAAGTATAAGTGGGAGATTTGTAACAGTATACTGAAAAGCAATGCTTTGAGTATAAGTGGAAGATAGTCAGGGCTATATACTAAAAGCATCACTTTTGTATTAACTTTATTTTCTTAAATTTTGAATGAGAATCATATGGGTAAATGTTTGCATATTGTATTTGTTGCAATGTTAATGCAAGTGTCTAATATTCTATATTGTAGATAATATGGTGTGTGGTGTCACACAGAAGATCATATTATTAGTACCCTATAGAGTATATAAATAGTTCATAACCTAGATAGACTTGGACAATCTATTGGAAAGGTTATAGTGTAATATGGTATTAGTCTATCTTGACTATAGGTTTATACTAGTATACTTTGTGTGTATTGAACAGGACCACTTGAGGTTGTTATATTTGTACTGACTACGTAAGAAAATAAACACCTCTGTTATTATGTATGCTTGTACTCTTAATCCCGATATAATAACAGACATGTATATGCAACATGCATTACTTTGACTCATAAAAGAGTAAGATTCATTATGGGTTAACAACCTCTATGAATTGGGTAATAACATTGTATGTATGATGTGCTGTTGATTATAAAAGGAATCCATGTCCTGATACATCGGGTTGATGATGTCCCCTTAAGGAGCTCATAAGGATTGTCATGTAAACCCTGCCTGTGGGTTATATTCGACATGACAAATAAAGTTGAGTGATACTACTTAAGGATAAAAGATGTCGATCAATATAGTTGTCAGTAACTTAATTTGATCGACGGACATTCGATATCTTAACATGGGGAGCCAAACGAGCATATAATAAAAGGTGCCCACAATCATAATTTAGGATTAGGAAGGTAGTGCAACAATAGCTCTTTAGTGGACCGCGCTATTGTTAATGGGCCTGGGTTGCGTGTTCGAGCTAAACACGGGATACCAAGATCCGTTAGGAGACCTAACCCTAATTTTTTCTTATGGTCCCTGCCGTAGCCTTATATATATCCTCTATTCTCTGGCCGTCATATTATCATCAGAAATAAGAAGCTCTTTCTCTAAATTCGTGATTCACGTAAGGAGAGAAAGGTGTAGAAGCATGAAAAATCTCAGCTGAAGACATTCCTTCGCCAAAGCGCAGAAGATGCAAAAGACTGAGGCTCAGTACTAAAAAGACGAAACATAAGATATGGAAAGAAGTCCCTTTATTATCATGTCTACCAAAGTCTAGTACAGACACATCAGGACTATACATAAGGGACTAATTCTGTTCTTCTACAAAGGATCTAGTACAGATTCGTCAGAGCCTAGAGGGATCTAAAAGGGATGCAGTCTTCGTCGAAGCGTAGTCTTCCTTCTTCTCGACAAGCACGCTGGAAGATTGATCTTCATCGAAGCGTGTTCTGTCTTTCTTGTGGGCACAACCTCTCATAAGCATATCAGTTACTCAGCACTTTGAAGAAGCCAAAGCCTTCAAGCCAGAGGCACAACCACTTGCCTACGCCACCAACAGAAGCAAGATGGTGGTAGGCTCCCTCCCTATCTTTTGCTTCAGAATCCAGTGTCTTCACTCCAGAGGCACAGCTACCTACCTGCGCCAATCTCAGATGCACAAGGGTGTCACACCCTTCTCTTCACAGCCAACGCCTTCACTGTTCAGAGGCACAGCTACTTACCTATGTCCGCATGAGGCGCATGATGGTAATATGCTCACACCATCTCCATTCCCTTGGTACAGTCGTCTGCTCTGGATCAGAACTTAAGTCACTTCTCAACAAGAGACTTGGAAACTCCTATCGCAACCAATACAAGTTAGCCTGTCGCTCCAAAAGTACAGTAACCTCCCCAACCTGAAGCACAAGCCTACTTGTCGCCTACAGCATAGTAACTCCGGTATTCTGAAACACAGCTTCATAAGTTGCTCTATATGCACAGAATTCTCGTCGTCATTTGAAGCCAAGTCCACTCGTCGTCTGAAAGCACACAGTGGTTCCGTCGTCTCCAGAAGTACGGTCTACTCGTCACCCTAGAAGCACATCAGTACTTAGTCCTCACCAGAGGTACATGAAGCATGGTTCTACCCCAATTGGTTTTTTAAACCACCTCTTGTAGAGAAGATTGGGATTAAATTATGATTGATATCATATTAGATTGATTTAAATCTTAGACGAGGATCAATTAGACTAAAAATCTAAGATGAAATCTCGAGATTTACTCGGCTGTATCCGAGCAAGCAAATCGACACATGCCACTTGTTACCTCCTTCGGTTATGTTTATAACTACCAGAGATCTCGTTTGAGAAGAATCTCGATGTCTGCCATATGTCAGCACTGCAAAAGTCTGTACCATGCAATGACGGCAGATTCTTTCATATCTCAGGAACCCTAATGCACATCGCATAAGTGCTCGATTCTCTATAAATAGAAGGACTTCTTCTTCCACCAATCAATAGACAGAGGGAAAATTGACAATCGACAATCTTCAAAGGATCAACAATCTCTATCCACGAAGAGTCGACCACCCTCATCCATAGATCAACCAAAGAACCAACCAACCAACCATCTTCAAGGGATCTTCTCATCGAGACAGCCTCTTGATCGGTGACCCTAGAGTCCTATCAAAGGTGCCAGAGAGCCATAGCAAGGTTGGTTCGTTGTCAGATCGTCAATGGAGTAAAGGAGCCGCTGCAGTGCTCGATCTCCACCGTCCCACTTTTCTAGAAACCTCTTCTCCCTGTACTTAGAATATCCTATTTAGGACTTTTTTTGTACATAGATACCTTATACGTTCAATAAAGCAAAAAGTTCATTCAATCTTTTATTACGTTAAACAAAATGGTGACTCTGCCGGGAATACCTTCTCCTCCAACGAGAAGGCGGTGTTGTAATCTGATGACAACTTGCTGGGAGCTTCTCAAGACATGCTGGTCATACGCTTCGACCTGCAGTCTTTTGAAGATCTCCTCTATGGTGAAAAGTAGAAGACTTCAAAGTGGTTCGTACAACCGAAGAAGACTCGACGAGTATGGAGTCCTAGGTGGCTGCAGCCAGCAGCACGATAGTAGAAACTGAGACTTAGGACCCCCCTTAACGTTAAAGCCATAGAGAATTCTGTGCATATAGAGCAAACCATCGATGGACTCTGAATAGTGCTCGCCCGCTGGGGTAGTAGGAAGAGATCCCAGGTGGCTCGGGCTTCGTACAACAAGCCTGCTATACCAACGGCAGACCAGAGGCCCGTGTTGACAGCTAGATACACAGTCGACGGAAAGCTATACAAGACTTGCTCTCGTGCTCCGATGCCTCAACCAGTCAAATCTCCCTTCCACTGGGACACTTCTGTGCGTAAGCCGAGCTAGGGGGTACGTCCCACAGAGAGGAAGCCACGCGAGCAGTATTTCTGCAGAAGCGACTTGATACTTCCTCTCCAGACCCGTTCTGACCGTACTTACATATAGCTTTCCTGCATGTACAATGGGAGTGCTACGATTTAAGATCCAACCCTCTCCAAGCGAAAGAATAATCTGTGGCACAGAACATGCCTAAATCAAGGCATTCTTGTACCCAAATTACTATCAAATGCTGTTGTCAGCAGACGACTATGCCATCAACGATCAGGCATTCCCACTTCCAGAGACTCTACTCCACGTCGATCCCATGCCAGAGGCTTAATAGGGGTCGATGAGCCATAGAGAAGACGAACCCCACATCGTCACGTGCTAAATAGTGCAGGATTCCAGAGCTTTAAAGAAGCCCTCCAAGAATCCTTCCATATCGGTTGCTAAACCGAAGAGGAGATCAAAGAGCAGTAAAGCTAGGGTACCCAATACAGGTGTGTTCCAAGGCACTCGTTCCAGATCTACATTGGATGTCTTGTCAAAAACTGGGCATAGCCAGCCTCCTACCATGCACGATAACCCTGTGTTTTAATCTGAGGAGGTGCAATATGACACAGATGTCTCCATTGGCGCAGCCAGTCCCCGGACTAGGGGTAGCAACCATACTGAGTCCGAAGAAGATCACCATCATACGGTATATCCTTAGGACAATGAGGCTTATGCATTTGAGCCAAAAAGTGAAAGATCTACGGCACCCTCGAGTCACCCTCACACTCGGTCTATGTTCATGGCCGATGGCAATGAGGAAGACAACAACGAAGCTCTCAGACGTATCGAAGTCCTCAAGACAAAGTTAGATATGCTGACAGACACCATGAAGACACTATCATCGGTCATAATCAACCTCAAAAGTAGTATAGCCCCCGCAGCCTCTACACCTGCGTATGATATGCCAACCACTGACGAATCCAACAGGTTGCCTACTGCCAATCAGACAGGACTATCCTCGTCTACTCCATCAGTTACAAGCTCCGCAATGCCAACCAAAATATAGCAGGCCATCAAGGAGCTGTATACTCGTCATGATGCCAAGGAGAAGCAAGCAACGCTCTAGAAGATGAGGATCCGGCAACCATACCTTGCCGTGTGGGACAACATCGTCTATTCTCCCAAATACAATCCACAGACACTTACACCTTATGAAGGAAAGGGATCTCCCCAACAACACTTGAGGTACTTTACCTCAGTAACGGGGTACCTGCCAAAGGATGACACCCTTTTATCTAATATATTCATAGGAGCCCTGCATGGGGTAGCCTATGAGTGGTTCTGTAGTCTTCCGGACGATTGTATCTCATCATTTGAAGACCTGAAGACTCGGTTCATAGATCGATTCTATAAAGGAGGCATGGATATGACCATGTCGACCCTCACAAAAATTGTCCAGAGGGAGAAAGAGTCTGTTCGTGCGTACATAGAGCACTTCTGCCAGGCAGAAGAGATTTTTGGGAAAGTATGATGGTGGAGATCGAGCACTACAACAGCTCCTTTACTCTGTTGATGATCTAACAATGAATGAACCTTGCTATGGCTCTCTGGCGCCTTTGGTGGGACTCTGGGGACACGAATCAAGAGGCTTTCTGGATGAAAAGATCCTTTCAAGATGGTTGGTCGGTCGATTCTTTGGTTGATAGGTGGATAAGGGTGGTCGACTCTTCGTGGATGGAGATTGCTGCTCCTTTGAAGATTGTCGATTGTCAATGTTCACTCTATCGATGCTTTGGTGGAAGAAGAACTCCCTCTATTTATAGAGAATTGAGCATATATGGAATGTATATTAGTGTTCCTGAGATATAAAAGAATCTATCGTCATTGTACGGTATGGGCTTCTGCGGTGCTGACACGTGACGGACATCGAGATTCCCCTCAAACGAGATCTCTAGTGGTTATAAACATAACCGAAGGAGGTGACACATGGCGCATGCCGATTTGCTTGCTCGGATACAGCCGAGTAAATCTTGAGATTTTATCCTAGATTTGGAGTCTAATTCATCCTCATCTAAGATTTAAATCAATCTGATATGATATCAATCATGATTTAATCCCAATCTTCTCTGTAAGAGGCGGTTTAAACAAACCAATTGGGGTGGACCCATGCTTTCTGTGCCTCTGGTGAGGACTAAGTGCTGTTGTGCTTTTGTGGCGACGAGTAAACCGTGCTTCTGGAGACGACGGAACCTCTGTGCTTTTAGGCTACGAGTGGACTTGGCTTCGAATGATGACGAGACTTCTGTACGTATAGAGCAACTTACGAAGCTGTGTTTTGGGCTACCAGAGTCATTGTGCTGTAGGCGACAAGTAGGCTTGTGCTTCCAGTTGGCGAGGTTACTGTGCTTTTGGAGCGACAGGTTGACTTACATTGGTTGTGATGGGAATTCCCAAGTCTCTTGTAGAGAAGTAACTTAAGCTTCTGATTCAGAGCAGATGACTATGCCGTAGGAATGGAGATGGTGTAAGTATATCACCAGCATGTGTCTCATAAGGACGTAGGTAAGTAGCTATGTCTCTGAACAGTAAAGGCGTTGGCTGCGAAGGGAAGTGTATGACGCCCTTGTGCGTCTGAGATTGGTGCAGGAAGATAGCTGCACCTCTGTAGTGAAGACACTGGCTTCTGGAAATAAAGAAGGGGATGAGGGCCCTACCACCACCTTATTTCTTTGGTTGGTATTGCCTGCGCCTCTGGCTCGAAGGCTCTGGCTTCTTCAAAGTACCGGGTTGCTGATATGCTTCTGAGTGGCTGTGCCCACAAGAATATCAGAACATGTCTCGGTGGAGGTCAATCCTCCAGCGTGTGTATCAAGAAGAAGGAAGGCTGCGCTTCGATGAAGACTACATCCCTTGTAAATCCCTCTAGGCTTCTGTCGAATTTGTACTAGATCCTTTATAGAAGAACATAATTAGTCTCTTATGTATGGTCCTGATATTTCTGTACTAGATTTTGGTAGACATGACAATGAAGGGACCTCTCTCCATATCTTTTGTTTTGTCTTTTTAGCACTGGGCCTGAGTCTTTTGCATCTTCTGTGCTTTGGCGAATGGATGTCTTCAGCTGAGATTTTTCATACTTCTACAAGACCCCTTTTAAAGTATCCCGAACTTGAATCAAGCTCGGAATACTTTGAACAGAAGCATGAACACGCGTCAGGACTGTACGAGCTGGGTGATGGCTAGTGTCACGCCTAGCTCTTAGCATTAATTGTCTATAGTCATCATTTCAGAGCATGGGCTCCTGATGGCTTCTTGATATTGGAGCCTCTTGCATCTTTAAAGGGATCATGAATCTCTTTAGCAGAGGAGGTTCAGAGTCACGTTCCTTTGGTCATTCGCAGTATTGCCATCTATTATAGAGTGGAGCTTTAGCTTAACTTGTAAGCTTCCTTCTGACCGATGCCTGGCTCATGCTTGGACCACACAAACAACCTACATAAAGGACTGTCCTCCTTCAAAAGAAGACTCAGCAGCTTCAACAATAGCCTTTCTTGCCCGATGTTCAGCTCATGATGACCCTGGAGTTTGCTTGAGACGGTCGTCGGTGGCAAATCTTTTTATCCAAAGAAGCTGTAGTAGAACTACCATTGGATCTCGAGACGTCCCACATTCTGGATGTCGTGGGCGTCAATGGCGTCTCAGACATTTGCTTCCTGGGTTTCGATTGCTTGCTATTCTGACCAAGGAATAACAAGGCCTGCTGCTGTGGTTGCTTTCTTCGGCCAGCAGGGGAGATATGGGAGTCCTGTGCTGGTCTTCATCCCCGACTCGGGCCAGTAGCAGCTTCGGGCGGTGGCTTCCGTTTGACCAGGAAGTGATTGGCTCTGTGACCGCCTCGTCTGTGCTATTGAGAGATTGTACAGTAATTTCAACTTTTTTTTGCTTCTGTGTATGTAACTACGAAGAGTCTGTAATAGATCTTTGTAGCCACATGTTTTTATGTATAGAAGCTTTCTTGTTCCCTTTGCTTTTGTCTCCAGAATAAAGAGAGAATCTTCATAATAGATTTGCCTAACCATAGGTAATATCGACGTGGTAGGCTTAATCTTTGTCGGGGTATAGGACAACAATTTAGAGGTAATATGGACGTTAACTGTTTTCTAGACCGTCGGGATAATCATAGAACTGATGCGAGAAGAACGACTATTCAGGGGTAATATGGACATAGTAGTCGTGTCTTCCTGGCGTAGAGGAGCAATCCAGAGGTAATATGGACGTGAAGTGCTCCATCTACTTGAGAGAATATATAGGAGGGAGAGCGAGAGATCCCCTTACTAGAACTCATAGGCACCCTTTTCAGGGGATGTGGGTGCCTATGCTGGTTCTGTATTCAGACATAATATTTCTTCAGGAACTTGCCGTTGATGGGCATCATTAGCAAGTCTCCGCTAGGCTTAGCTAGCCGATGAGCACCGTTGGAGTACACCATTTCTATGACGAACGATCCTTCCCACTTGTGATCGAACTTTCCAGCCGTCGAATGGGTCATCACCATAGGTCTTCGTGCTGCCAAGACGAGGTCTCCCACCTGGTAGGATCTTTAGTTGACCTTTTTGTTAAAGGCCCCAGAGATGTGAGCTTGGTAAAGCTCAATCCTTTGCTGTGCGAGCAAGCATTTTTCATCCAATGCTTCTAGCTCTTGTAACTGCCTACGCTGATTGTCTTCGACGGTTAATTGATTAGTGATCATGTTAGCAGACAATATCTTCTTAAGGACTTGACCCATGCTGGTATCGGAGTCCCAAGTTGAGGAGTCAAAAGAGTGTGAGTGCCTCATGACTGCTTCTTCTGAATCTTCTGAGGTGGTCGTAGGTGTAACATACCCCAGCCCATCTTCTGGATAAAGTTCTTAGCCTGCACCATGTAGCGGTGGAACTGTATTTTGTCGCTGTCGAGGTCTGGGTCTTTAGGAGTTGTTCGCTGCGGATGCTCCAATCGCCAGAATATGATGGGTTCCTCTTCTTTTTTTTCTAGTTAGAACTACCAAGTAGGCACCTCGGGAAGGGACAACTCGGCTCACATTGTTGGTAGTTGTCACTTGCGTCTGTAGTTTACACAAAGAATTGTCCAAAAAATACTTGGTGTTGCAGCATGCGCCAGAGTAGTTCGATAACAATTTTCTGTTGATGAAGTGGGATATCTTTTCCTGAGGGATTACATCGTCAAAAGAGTGGGCCTATGTATCGGCGCAGGCGTAATCTTCTAGCTCTTCGTCAGTGAGGGCTAGGGCTGCCACCGGAGGAGAAGGAGGACGCCTCCTTTTCAGCTTGACCATCAAGGAAATGGTGGTCGGATGCTCCTGCGCCTTCATGGTCAGCCTTGGACCTTCGGGGTAACCTCATTCGTATAGGCTCCTGACTATCTTTCATCGTTACTGGAGGCAAAGGTGGAGCTTTGTCCCGAATCTTAACAACAAGAGGCGCTGACACATTGGGAGTCCTCCCTTTTAGTCGAACCTTTAAAGGTTCTTCGGCCACGGCTGCACTTTCTGAAGCTGTCTCTACCTCGTCATCAGCATCATTGCTGTCGTCATCCCAGGGGACTGACTTGTACAGATCAGCATCTGTACAGTAGGCTTCAAGTCCTCGGAACGGGTCAATATCAGCGAACTCCATTTTGATAGTCCTGCCGCTGGCCACATATTTTATGCCCTGATGTAGGGTGGTAGGGACAATCATGTACTCATGGATCCATGGTCGCCCCAGCAGTAGGTTGTAATTTCTGTCTGCATCAATGACATAGCAAGTCACTTTAGTATGAAGGTCGCCGATCTGACCTTTTAGGCAAATTTTGCCCAAGGGCTCGCTCTTTCCTACGTTGAAGCCACTGATTATTGTGTTCGAGGCTGTCAACCGATGCATCGAAACCCCTAAAGTTTGAAGCAGGCTTCCTGGGATAATACTCAAAGAGGAAGCTGGGACGATGTGGATGCGATCGACCCTAATGGCACCGACATATCCCATATAGTACAGGGGCGATTGTGCCGGTTATTCTTTAGCAGCATGTCTTGCTGGGTGAAAGTGATACCGGGAATCACTTTGACCATGCTGTGGTAATGGGGGCAAGCTGCAGGATCTACTTTCGGAAGCTGAACTTGGGTAAAAAAGAACTCAGATTTCTATAAGGCTTTACTAAGCGCATCTCGGGTCTCTTTAGAGAGGCAAAGGAGCTCGAAAAGTGGCAATTTAGTTGGAGTATTAGCCAGCTGCGCTAGAATATCAAATTTGTAGGCTTAATAGGCCCGATTATCGGATCCTTTCTGAGAGGTTTGTCGAAGCAAACCTCCATCAGTTTCTGCTTGTCCATGGTAGGGGCCCGGAATGGACTCGCCTCTAGTGCCTTAGGGATTTGATGTGGACCTGCTCCTGATATATCTTAGACAGGGGGAGTATTTGGTGGAGACTCCTCCTTATCTGGAGCCTGGCTCTCCTCTTGCCTCTGCGTCGAACGGGTGGTCACCAAAGAATCATCGATCGACGTTGAGACCATACGACGTGCTTTGCTTTTCTTTCCTTTGGCAGAAATGGTCATAGATGTCATCTTGTCAGGAACCAAGTCAGGATGTATCTACATGACTTCGCCTCGAGACGTGGAGAATGGGATAAGCCCTTGACCATTTTCCCGTGTTGGCGGAAGGTTGACTACCTACATCATCAAATTTGGAATAGGGATGATGCCATCTTGTACCTCTGTGGCTAAAAAACTCCCGAACTAGAGAGTAACCATGTTGGATATGACGGTCTTCTTCTCGTAATCCAACGATATGACATTGGCATTAATGTGGCGCTGAATTAGTTCCTTCAACACATAGCAGTCATGTGTTGAGTGATGGACGTACTGGTGATAATGGCAGTACTTGGGATGGTCCACCTTTGCTACTTCATCAGGATGCCTGGGTGGTAGGACAGACAGTTTGTCGCTCTTCGTATGCATCTCGAAGAGCTCCAGCGTATCCTCGTCATTAAAGGAGTAAGTCTCCCTCGACCTCTGCGCTTCTGCAGACTTGGGGTTCATAGCTGCAGAACCTTTGGAGATGTTGACGGCTATGACTTTTTTTGCCTTTTTTCGTCGTTAGGGTTGTTGCTGGACGAGCGTCTCCCCTTATCTTCGAGCGCAGGAAAGTGTAGCCTCAGGAGCTGCGCGTCCTAGGTTTTCCTCTGTGCGGCATCCACCTCTGTAATGAAAGGCGTCCACTCCGTGCAGGGAGTAATGTGCCACAATCTTATAGCGGGTAGCATGTTCTTGCGATAGGAGTCCATAAGCATGGGCTCGGGCATGCCGGGTGGTTATCTGAAGGCTGCCCGGTGTAAGCGCTCGATGTATGCACGGACAGGCTCTTTCTCCCTTTGGACAATTTTTATGAGGGTCGACATACTCATATGCATGCCTCCTTCGTAGAATCGGTCCACGAATCGAGTCTTCAGGTCTTCAAATGATGAGATACAGTCGTTTGAAAGACTGCAGAACCATTCATAGGCTACTCCCTACAGGGCTTCTATGAATATGTTGGGCAGGACGGCGTCATCCTTTGGCTTGTGCCTCGTTACTGAGGTAAAGTACCTCAAGTATTATCGGGGAGACCCCTTTCCTTTATAAGGTGTTAGCATCTGCAGATTGTATTTGGAAGGATAGACGACGTTGTCACATTCGGCAGGGTATGGCTGTCGGATCCATATCCTCCGGAGTGTTGCCTACTTCTTATTGGCATCATGACGAGCATATAACTCCTTGATGGCCTGCTGTATCTCGGTCGACATTACGGAGCCTATAGCTGATAGAGTAGACGAGGATGGTCCTGCCTGATGGGCAGTACGCAACCTGCTAGATTTGTCATTGGTTAGCGGATCACGTGCAGGAGTAGAGGCAGCGGGGGCTATGCTACTCTTGAGGTCGATTATGACCGAGGATAGGGTCTTCATGGTGTCTGTCAGCTATCCAACTTCGTCTCGAGGACTTCGATACGTCTGAGAGCTTCGTTGTTGTCTTCCTCATTGCCGTCGGCCATAAAGGTAGACCGAGTGTGAGGGTGACTCGAGTGAGCCATGGATCCTTCACTTTCTGGCTCATATGCCTGAGTCTCACTGTCCTGAGGATATACCGTAAGATTTGGAATGAGTGCCTTGGAACACACCTGCATCGGGTACCTTAGCTTTGCTGTTCTCTGACCTCCTTTTTGGTTTAACAACCAATATAGGAGGATTCTGGAAAGGCTCCTTGAAAGCTCTGGAATCCTGTACTGTATAGCATGTGGCGATACGGGGCTCGTCTTCTTTATGTCTCACCGATCCTCTGTTAGGCCTCTGGCGTGGGGTCGACGTGTTGTCGAGTCTCTGGAATACGGAGCACCTGCTCAGCGATGGCGCAGCCGTTTGCTGACAACGGTAGTTGATGGTAATCTGGGTACAAGAGTGCCTTGATTTAGGCACGTCTTGTGCCACAGATTCTTCTTCCGCTTGGGAGAGGGTTGGATCTTCTGTCGTAGCACTCCCATTGTATATGAAGGGAAGCTGCATGTAAACAAGGTCAGAGCGGGTCTGACGAGGAAGTCTCATATCGCTCCTGCGGGAACACTGCTTGCATGGCTCCCTCTCCGGGGGATGTACCCCCTGGCTTGGCTTACGCACAGAAGTACCCCAGTGGAAGGAAGATTCGACTGGTTGAGGCATCAGAGCGTGAGAGCCAGTCTTGTATAGCTTTCCATCGACTGCACGTGTTACTGTCAACACGGCCCTCTGGTCTGTCGTTGGTGTCGCACACTTATTGTACGAAGCGTGAGACACCCGGGATCTCTTTCTACTACCTCCTACGGGTGAGTAGTATTCAGAGTCCGCCGAAGGTTTACCAGAAGGAAAAGCAATTCTGTCGAAGACAGATCTCCTTGCCTGTAATACTTCCGTCGTGAGGGGTTGGACCGGTGTGTGCTTCCTTTGGCATCGTTCCTTCGTCATATCAACCATGGAACCACCATCTTCTTAGACATGCTTTCCTGGGACAGGAATCGGGCAAGGGAATAAGGCTGTAGCAGCCGAGATCTTCTCTGTGGCCTTGACATTGAGGGGGTCCTGAGACGCAGTTCCCGCCATCGTGCTGCTGGCTGCAGCCGCCTTAGGCCTCCAAACACGTTGAGTCTTCTTCAGTTGTACGAACTGCTTCGAAGTCTTCGACTTTTCATCAGAGAGGAGGTCTTCAAAAATTTATTGGTCGAAGCGTATGACCAGCATGTCTTGAGAAGCTCCCAGCAAATTGTCATCAGATTGCGTCACCGCCTTCTCGTTAGAGGAGAAGGTAGTCCCCAGCAGAGTCGCCATTTTGTTCGACGTAACAAAAGGTTGAACAAACTTTTTACTTAATTGAACATATAAGGTATCTGTGTACAAAGAAGGAAGTCCTAAACATGATATTCTAAGTACAAGGAGAAGAGATTTTTGGAAGAGTGTGACGGTGGAGATCGAGCACTGCAGCGGCTCCTTTACTTCGTTGACGATCTAACGACGAATCAACCTTGATATGGCTCTCTGGCATCTTTAATGGGACTCTGGGGTCACCGATCAATAGGCTGTCTGGATGATAAGATCCCTTGAAGATGGTTGGTTGGTCGGTTCTTTGGTTGATAGGTGGATGAGGGTGGTCAAATCTTCGTAGATGGAGATCGCTGCTCCTTTAAAGATTACCGATTGTCAATGTTCCCTCTGTCAATGCTTTGGTGGAAGAAGAACTCCTTCTATTTATAGAGAACCGAGCACATATGCAATGTGCATTAGGGTTCCAGAGATATGAAAGGATCTGCCGTCATTATACGGTACGGGCTTCTGCGGCGCTGACACGTGGCGGACATCAAGATTCCCCTCAAACGAGATCTCTGGTGGTTATAAACATAACCGAAGGAGGTGATACATGGTGCATGCCGATTTGCTTGCTCGGATACAACCGAGTAAATCTTAGGATTTCATCCTAGATTGGGAGTCTAATTGATCTTCATCTAAGGTTTAAATCAATCTGATATGATATCAATCATGATTTAATCCCAATCTTCTCTGTAAAAGACAGTTTAAACAAACCAATTGGGGTAGACCCACGCTTTCTGTGCCTCTGGTGAGGACTAAGTGCTGCTATGCTTCTGTGGCGACGAGTAAACCGTGCTTCTGGAGACAACGGAACCTCTGTGCTTTCAGGCTACGAGTGGACTTGGCTTAGAATGACGATGAGACTTCTGTGTGTATAGAGCAAGTTATGAAGCTGTATTTTGGGCTACCAGAGTCACTGTGCTATAGAAGACAAGTAGGCTTGTGCTTCAGGTTAGCGAGGTTCCTGTGTTTTTTCAGCGCAGGTTGACTTATATTGGTCGCGATGGGAGTTCCCAAGTCTCTTGTAGAAAAGTGAGTTAAGCTTCTGATCTGGAGCAGATGACTGTGCTCGGGGAATGGAGCTGGTGTGAGCATATCACCATCATGTACCTCATATGGACGCAGGTAAGTAGCTACGCCTCTGAACAGTAAAGGCGTTGGCTGCGAAGGAAAGTGTATGACACCCTTGTGTGTCTGAGATTTGTGCAGGCAGATAACTGTGCCTCTGGAGTGAAGGCACTGACTTCTGGAAATAAAGAAGGGGATGAGGGCCCTACCACCATCTTATTTCTGAGGTTGGCACAGGAAAGTGGCTACGTCTTTGGCTCGAAGGCTCTGGCTTATTCAAAGTGCCGGGTTGCTGTTATGCTTCTAAGAGGCTGCGCCCACAAGAATATCAGAACATACTTCGGTGGATGTCAATCCTCCAGCGTGTGTATCAAGAAGAAGGAAGGATGCGCTTCGATGATGACTGCATCCCTTGTAGATCCCTCTAGACTTCTGTCGAATCAGTACTAGATCCTTTGTAGAAGAACATAATTAGTCCCTTATGTATGGTCCTGATGTATCTGTACTAGACTTTAGTAGACATGACAATGAAGGGACTTCTCTCTATATCTTCTATTTTATCTTTTTAGCACTGGGCCTGAGTCTTTTGCATCTTCTGCGCTTTGGCAAAGGTATGTCTTCAGCTGAGATTTTTATATTTCTACAGAAGGGTCGACGATGGACATCCACGTAACTTTTTTGCCAACTCTGTGCAGTCTTTAATCTTTACCGAATGAGCTGAACTTTCTACACAGTCTGTTCCACCAACTCTGGGCCGATAATCTGCCTTTTCGACTTTGTCCCAACAAATGGGTGACCTGCACTTCTATTCGTACAAAGCTTCGTACGTTGCCATCTGGATGCTGGATTGATAGCTATTATTATATGCAAATTCAGCAAGAGGTAGATGAACACCCTAACTCGACTTGAAGTCAATTGTGCAGAGCCGTAATATGTCTTCGATAATCTGATTCACACGCTCCATTTGGCCGTCTGTTTGGGATGGTAAGCTGAGCTGAACTGCAGCTTGGTACCTAAAGCCGACAGAAGGCTACTCCAGAAGCGCAATAGAAATCGTGCATCCCGATCAGGGACGATTGATACAGGGACTCCTTGCAGCTGTACTATCTCGTCAAGATAAATCTGAGACAGGCAATCAACGCTCCAAGTAACTTTAATGGCAATAAAGTGCGCTGGTTTGTTTAGTCGATCAACGATGACCCAGATGACATCATTTTCTCGTAGCGTCTTAAGAAAAATCCATGCATACGTGCTGCCACTTCTATTCCGGAATTGCCACAATCTACATCTCCCTGCCTGGCCTGTGATGCTCAGCTTTAACCACTGACAGGCCATGTATTATGACACGAAGAGTGCTACATCTCTCTTTATTTCATGCCATCAGAAGGTCATACGGAGGTCCATGTACATCTTCGTGCTACCTTGATGCAAGGTATATTTCGTATAGTGCGCCTCCGCCAATATTTTCTTCCTAAGTTCTGAATCATCCGGAACGAACAACCGACCCTTCAATCGAAGCATGCCGGTTTCATCTTCCGCAAAGTCGGTTGCATTACCCGTTGAAATTAGCTCTCGTACTTTCTTCAGGTACAAATCATCCTTCTGAGCGGTCTTGATCTTTTTTCGTAAGCTCCGCTCTAGTTGTAACAAGTGCGATGGGAGTCTTCAACGTGCGATCGAAGCTTCAAAACACGAACGTCACCTTGGTTAATTGGTGTGTTCTTCTTGATTCCGAGCACCTGCGAAGGGCGAGGGTCTTTACGATCACATGTACTGGTGTGTGACTTTGTACAACAAGTTAGCTTATTTGGTGATCTTTCTAACCATCATGATCTATTTGTATGTTAACATGTTTTGAGGCAAGCATATGAAATTGTATACATTGAGCAGTTATCATATTTATCCTGTATAACATGCATTAGTTCAAGCAGGTGAAAGGGTGTGAAGGTTACTGGCAATGTCAAGCCATCATGGACTATAGCTGGGTCAGACGACCTCCCTTTCACAGTGGGTAGCGAGCCCTGTGCGAAAGTCCCTGAATCACCCGTACCAGTCCTGCTAGCACTTGCTATACTCATTCCTCCCGGGCCGAATCGATTCATTGGCCTAGGCAACCATTCGAGGAAACTACTCCTTGTGCACAAGTTGTCCAATGACCGTTTTTACAGATCATGAAATAATTCTCTTTCTTTTTTAGAACCTTATCTTTTCTCTTTTTGGTGTCAAACTGAAATTTTTAGAGTAAATTACTCAAATTGATGCAGTTATTCTGAGTTTCCTTTAGCAAGTATTTCGTAAAGAATCGTGCCTTAATTTACTGATTCTACACTATGGCGACAAGCATTGCCTTTGTGTTTTATGATTGATTTTGAAAAAGAGGGTCACGGCGAAGGAGGTCGACCATTCACCTTAGTCTTTGCTTCAGGCGAGGGACTGGTTGGTTGTGCTTAGACGTCGCCTACGCGATCACCTACAATCGCATAAGCAACTTATTCGAACACTATGTTATTTAAGGAATTCGTTATGAATGCAAAGTTCGAAAGCACAAGCCATGAAAACCATCGAAAACATTCATGAAAACTCATTCACGAAATCCAAAGCCAAACCCAAAATAAGTGCGACATGAAAAGAAGAGCAACGGGAGGTCTCTCCTGACTCAGCCGTAGCGCCAATCTTTGAGACGCAACCTGCTGAATATGGGACTTGATTCTGAAGAAGCCTTTCCATTATGAGAAAAGGATCTTAATTCAATCGTTCCCGTTCGACAGATTCAACCGATCTCGATCTATCGATCCCGACTGAATCGGTAGCGACAGTGTTGCTTTCTCGCGCAAACCTCATGGACGGAAACGGGGCACGATGTAGGGACGGGGCACTACAATATATGTCAAAAAGTAGCGAAGGAAGGAAAAAAATAAGAAGGAGCCTCCCCCCATATCAACTAGTATAATTATCTCTTTACCGAAGAGAAAGGCCTACCCAAGAAGGTCCTCTTTACCTCCCGGAAGCATTTGACTGAGGAGCAGGTCAAGACCTTAATGAGGGAGTATGGTTAGAAGAATATTTCAATATACGATAAATCATCAAAGGCCCCAGTTTACAATTATTTTTACCAAGCCCTCTACCTACTGTCTCAGAAAGCCAAAATAGTCGGATATCTGATGATCTGGCTTCGCAACTACATTGTCCCTAGGGGTTCAAGGGCAATTGAAAGATTGAGTAGGAATCTTATTCATCCAGCGATTAAGCTTGTGTTTGGATACAAACTCTCTGTGCTCCCGACGATGGTCTAAAGTATTCATAGAGGACTACGGGCCTTCGTAACTAAAGTGATGACAAAAAGTGAGTTTGTCCGAGTAGAGCTGCCTATCATTACTTGATAGGTTTGTTAATTCTCTATTATCCTCAATTAATGAAACCTGGAATTGAAGATTGTACAAAATATGAAGATGCCTTCATCCGTCGGTGTCACAAGATGAAGTGGCTTCAAACCAACATCCCCGAATGTAGGAAAACGTTAAGCTACATGAAGGGGTATGATTATTGTAAACTCCTTAAATTTTTGCCATATATTATTTTAAAACTAAATTCTTTTTCATTATTTTATTTATTTATTAAGTGTTATTGAATTATTTGATATAAAGATTTGTACATATAATTGTACATTTATATAGTATAGATAATATCTCGTATGCTTTATTTTAGTTCTATATTAATTTTTTTAAATATAATTATTTATGTATTAGATAATTTGAAATTTATATGCAAATATAGTATAGTATATATGTGATGTATGTAGTATAGTTTATATATACCATGGTTATTTAATATGTTGTGTAATATAATTAGGTGAATCATTGAACAAATATGCAACAAGATGTAGATAGTTAATATATTCTATTTAGATTTGGATTGTATTTAAATTTAGATTGTATTTTATTTAAATTTAGACTTAGTTATTGTATCTAAATTTAGATTGTATTGTATTGTATTTAAATTTAGATTTAGATTATATTGTATATAAATTTGGATTTATATTGTATTTAAATTTGGAATTAGATATGGATTATTCAAATAATATACATGTATGGATTATATGCTCTTATCTATGGTAATTCTAAAAAAATATAAATAATTTAGATAAATCTAAGCAATACTTTAAAATAATCCTAATCCTAAGTCGATTAGGAAAGTAACTTCCTCCATATCATATTCTAACAAATCGAGTCCTACCTATTTAAGTATATAAGTTTGAAATAAATACATATATAATCCCTCTATTTTTTCTTCCTATCAACCAAAATCCTTCTATAATTTTAATCCAAAAATAGTCCCAAAATCAGTCCATTTTTTAGCAGCTATATCGACTTTGAAGTTCCATATCTCTTAATTCTGGACTCTGATTCGACTCCAATTTTTTTGTTAGAACCGTATCAAGGTAAGATTTCATAATTTTTTATTTAATAGATTTAATTCGAAACATATAATTTTGTAAAATTATTTTAGTATCAATTGTCCAAAATACGACCACGTCTCGCTGTTTTAGAGATTTTGGGAGATCTCGAACTCATTTTTGTGATCCGTTTAATGTTTTGGAAAGTTGAATATGAGGCCTGTAACATATAATTTTTCAGAAATTAATTAATTAATTTTTTATTTTGTTTAAATGGTAAATGTTTAGACAATTAGGGATCTACCGAACCGTAATCTGTAACTTGTAAATTAAATATCATGTGAACCCAACCTCTTCAAAACCATATTTTTATCATGTTGGGACCATATGTCTTGATAGAAACCCATCATATGTTGCATGTTAGATTGGTGGAAGATTAAAAATTACGGTAGCATATATTTTACTAGTTTTTGTGAAATAGTTGTGTGTTCATTAATGGACATTAAAACTGAATATATAAGTATTTAAATACAGAAATTAAATTAATTTTAATATATATTTATGGCATTTACATGCCCAAATCTTAACCTTAAGTTTGTGTGCCATTAAACTAGGCTTCTATGGATATTTTTAGCGTAGTTTGGCCCATAAATAGGTGCTAATTTTGAGTGTTAAAATAGATATTTAATTTTGTGTAATAATCATGTTTGAACATATTTTATTTGAGTTTTGATAGATATTGGTCATGGACATTGTTTGGATATATTTTGGGTAAGTTTCGAACCAAACTAGTAGGTAAAATTTAGCCGTAACCATGAATAATACAAATATGTAATTCGTAGGTTTAAATTATTATAAATCATAATTAAATTATAGTTTTATGATTTTTATACTATTTATACATGTCCTTGAGTTGGGGACTTAACCTTGAATTTTCGAGGTCAAAAACCATAAAACTAGGTCTAGGCATTCTATAGAAATATGTAGACTTATTGTGTTAGGAAACCCATTTGTCATGTGTATAATTAGAATAATAATAAATTTTTTATTATATGTGAAATCTTGGGTAGGCCTTGGTATTACGGATTCAGCGGAGACTTGGACGACATTCTAGTATACCTTGTCGAATTGTACAATATTTACATATTTTGTTTTCTACTGTTATTTTTTTTGTCAAATGGTTACATTATATTTCGTATTCATACTTGGTTTATCATCTACTGCTTTACCTATTTTCTAGCTTTACGTACACGTATGTTTTTTTTGTTATTTTTATTGCTTATACATTGGTCTTCTTTGTGTCCACCGTTGTGTAATAGAGCAGTTTGGTCCTATGACACGTCCCCTTGACATGATTGACTTGAGTTGACTTGACATTGATTGACATGACTTGACTTTCACCACTCTCGATTTGGAGTTCTTGCATTGAACTACAATAGAGATATTCTATAGACTGGGAGCGCTTGCCTTGGCTATAATCTATATGATTGACTTGATCTTGTACTCCTTTCGGAGAGAAGATTGATACTTGGATTGGCTACCTTGACCATTCTCGATTGAGAGTCTCTTGCCTTGGACTATAATTGAGATATACTATAGATTGGGAGTGCTTACCTTGACTACAGTCTACAAAATTGACTTGATTTATTGTTACTCACGGCTAGTGTTACGCTTCTCTATAACATGTCATTTCTTAGATGTCTTTCTTGTACTATTTTTTGTCTTCTATGCATGTTATTTACTTTACATTTGGCATGCATATTATGTATCTTGCTATGTACCTTGAGGACCAGGTGATCTCTCTAGGTTATTTCCGAGCTACTGCATAGAGTAGAGATAAATAGTGATGATTGTGTCTATACAAATCAGGTATCAACATTGGTATCCTTACTCATTCTTCCTTGTTCATATTTAATTTCATAACTTTTTGCTATTATAGCCTAGTATTTGCAAGCTTATTCTTTCCTCTAGCTTGTTCATGACATATGTACTATTGGTGATCCAATCTATATATGTGTCTATTCTATAATCAGTGTATTATGGTCTGATCGATTTTTGTGCACTTGGTTCGTTATTTTTATTAATATTTTGTAGATTAAGATATAGTTGACTTGATATTTTAGATAGTTATGCTTGACCTCTGGACAACGTATACTTATTTCAGTTGGACTGGAGTCTACTAGATTCGTACCTAGCACATTTACGTATCCTGGTCCTATGTATTTTGGAAGTAGGGCATGACATACTTTTGTGATGGCCCATGCATGTCAGAGCATATCGTCTTGGTTACTTTACTGTACCAACCGAGCCTGCATTAGGATGAAACCTAACAGGATTCTCAATCTACAACTGTCTTGACAATCTTTTTAGAATTTCTCTATCGTTCTTGAACTTTGTAATTTGTACTCAACTATTTTCCTTTGCTTCTCGTGTCATTGCTTCTCGTGTCATTGCTTTTCGTTTTCCTATTTCGGAGTGTCGAATGCTCGTGCTTTATAAAATTTATCAGTATCCCTTAGATAAATTATGTAAAGTAGTTTGCTTAATAAATCTTTAGTTGTCTTGATACGTATGAGTGGTATTGGAAATGCCATTGGTACATAGTAGTATTGAATTTTAGCAACTAGTAGGCAAAGATTATAAAATTTTATGGCAACATATATTTTGATGGTGTAGTATGACCAAAGGTGGGCAAACATCCTCAAGGCACAATGTGATTCATTGGTGGTAAATTAATGACTAAAATGATTGATGAAGTTATTAGAAATTTACCTACTTGAAAGGGAGGAGATTGGATTCAATTTAAACTTTGAGGTAGTTTTTATAAAATATAATCTTGTGTTTAAGAAAAATTTATGTATTCTAAGGTAGGTAGAAGTTGTGATGTCAAAGTCAAATTAGAAAGGAAAATTGTATATATTGAAGGTGAAACACTTAGGTAGCGGTTGAGAAGGCAATCAAATAAAGTAAGTATGAGAGATTTTAGTGCTCTTGACTTCAAGAAATTTTAGAAGAATATTTATGGTTATTGAGTTTAAAGCTAAAAAGAAAAGAAAAAAGAGAATTGATGATAGAGATTTGACTTAAGGAGAAAAGTGTCTTGAAGATTGAATTTAAAAATTTGAATATAAATAGATTTGATTTAAAAAATATACAGTTATAAGATTTGTTAAATTTTGGGTTTGAGGGACGAAACATCAATTTAAATTTTGAGGATAGAAGTTGCTAAATTTCGAAGGCTATGGAATTCTAGAAAATATTTTAAGTTGGGTAGAATGTAAACACCCTAAATTTTTGCCATATATTTTTTAAAAACTAAATTAATTTTTATTTTAATTTATTTATTAAGTGTTATTGAGTTGTTTGATATGGAGAATTGTACATATAATTGTACATGTATATAGTGTAAATAATATCTCATATGATTTATTTTAGTTCTATATTAATATTTTTTAAATATTTTTATTGATGTATTAGATGATATAAAAGTTATATGCCTATATAGTATAGTATATATATCATGTATGTAGTATAGTTTATATATACTATGGTTATTTAATATGTTGTGTAATATAATTAGGTGGATCATTGAACAAATATGCAACAAGATGTAGATGGTTGATATATTCTATTATGGATTGTATTTAAATTTTGATTGTATTGTATTTAAATTTAGACTTAGATTTGGATTGTATTTAAATTTAGATTTATATTATATTTAAATTTAGAATTAGACATGGATTATTCAAATAATATACATGTATAGATTATAAATAATTTAGATAAATCTAAGCTGTGCTTTAAAATAATTCTAATCTTAAGTCTACTAGGAAAACTTCATCCATATCACATCCTAACAAATCAAGTCCTACCTATTTACGTATATAAATTTGAAATAAGTACATATATAATTTCTCTATTTTTCCTTCCCGTGCAGGCGCTCCCGTGCAGGCAATGTTGGGCATCGCTCCCGTGCAGGCGCTGTCTTGGAGATCTACAGGCGACTTCTCTCCCGTGAGGTTGACCTGAGCCAGGTATGCGTCGGTATTTTAGAGTGCATCGCTCAAAGCCACACGAACATCCTTTGAGAGTCTCAGAAGCTCGTATAATGACAACTTGGCCGGTGTGTTGGCCAATTGTGCCAAGATGTCGAAGTTGTAGGGCTTCTCC
The DNA here is from genome assembly GCA_029216955.1 of Iris pallida. Classification (NCBI taxonomy): domain Eukaryota; kingdom Viridiplantae; phylum Streptophyta; class Magnoliopsida; order Asparagales; family Iridaceae; genus Iris; species Iris pallida. The sequence continues at coordinate 11,683,423 of JANAVB010021999.1, read as the reverse complement.
AGCTCCTGCGGTACCTTTTTTCGGAGGGATTTGTCAAAGCGAGTCTCCTTCGGCCTAGGCTTGTCGGTCGTGGGAGGCTGAGGCGGTCCCGGAGCGTCAGTTGTAGCGGACTGATGATCTTCAGCCGAGTTGTCAGCCACGGGTTGGTATTGTGCCCCAGATCGAGTGACGACGGCTGTAGCTTCTTCGATATCTGCCGAGATTGTACGGCAGGACCTGACTTTTCTACTCTTTTTCTTACAAATGGGAGATGGTGTGGGCTGAGTCACTTCTGATACCAAGTCTGGATGGACCCACATGACCTCCCCTTGTAATGTGGTGAGAGGCACTAGACCAGCAGCCTGATCTCGGGGAGGAGGAAGATTAACAATCTCCATTGTCGCCAGAGGGATGGGGACCACACCGTCTTGAGTTTTCGTCGGAGGGAAGCTGCCGAATTGTACTTACACCATATTGGCTGCCACTGTTACCTCCTCGAAATCGATGGCCAGAGCGTTCGAATCGATGAGATTTTGGATATACCGTTTTAGTTGGTAGCAGTCGTGTGTGGCATGGTGGACGTAGCGGTGGTAATGGCAGTACTTTGGGTTCTCCATGTCTGTCGGCCGAGGTTTTCGTCTTGGTGGAGGAAGCTGAATTCGGTCTCCATGTATGAGCATGTCCAAGATGGGCTTGACTTGACCGTTTTCGAAGGAGTAAGTAATTTGCGGCCATTGTTTGTCTACCGGCTTTGGCTCAGGTTTCTGTGCTGTGTCGGCCACCATAGCCTGCTTACCCCTGCTGTCCCGATTGTTGGAGGGGCTACCCCCATTGTCGTTGTTGGTATTAGGACGCTTGCCCTTGTTCTCTCCGTCCGAGATGTGCAGTCCCAATTGGCGAGCCTTCTTCAATCGTTCTTCGGCGCTTGTGGCACTGATGATGAACGTCTTCCAGTCCTTGAATTGACTTTCACCCATCCAGAGACTGATTGTTGGGAGCAATCTCTTTTGGCAAATTTCAATCAAGGAGGAAGCCGAATTTCCAGACGGCAGCTTCATTACGGTTTGGCGAAATCGCTCGATATAGTTCCTTGTCACCTCTTTCTCCCCTTGGACGACGTCCATAAGGGTGGACATTGTGATGTCCTGCCCTACTTTGTAGAATCTCTCCAAGAACATACGCTTGAAGACGGCGAAGGAGTGGATGCAGTTGTCTGGCAGGTTACGATACCAGTCGAAGGCGACCCCTTCCAATGCCCCGATGAATAATCGTGTGAGAATAGCATCGTCATGGGGCAAATAGTCGATGGTGACCTCGAAGTAAGTGATGTACCAACTTGCGAAGGTCTTGCCATCATAAGGATTGATATTGAACGACTTATATCTTGGCGGAAAAGGGACATCCCTCCATGCAGCAGGGTACGCTTGCCGTATTCTGAGGTCTTGAGAATTTTCTCGAGCGTGAAACATGGCTCGGAGCTCCTGGACCTCTCTTCTCGCTTCGCGGGCCTCATCCACGGCGGTTGGGGCTGTTACTTCAGGAGGATTGTTGCCCGGGTTCGGTGCCGCTGAATTTGAGTTCGCATTGACCATGGGACCCGTGCTTGTTTGGCCAGACGTCCCTCCTTGCAGAGTTGGAAGGGCCGCTTTGATCTCGTCCACAGACTTGACCAAGGCAAGCAATATGGCTTCGAGAGTGTTGATGCGTTGGCGATCAATGGAACCACCTTGGCTGCTGTCTGTCATGAATACCGTCTTTACATGAGAAGAGATGGACGGAGCAGTGGAGGAAGCGCCCTCCGAATCAAACCCCGTAGTGAGAAGTCATCGGGGTATGTGGGAATGTTCTCTTCTGGTTTAGATTTAGAAGGAACAGTACCCCCAGCCTCCGAGTTCGCCTCGTCTTGGGAGTTGTGGACGTCCTCGTGGACGTCGGGGTTTGCTGGATCTGATGGGAGAGTTGTCTCCCCCGGCTCGTCTTCTTGGAACATCGGATTGTCGTGGAGGTTCGGAGGAGTGCTACCCCCAGTCCCAGCAACCCCAGTGTTATGGATGACGAATCTCCCACTGTAGCAGATTTCATCTTAGAACGAGTACCCTGGAAAACTTCGGTGGTGGGCACCCGCTTAGACGACAGTCTTTTAGTCAAAGTGGTTAAAATCTTCGGGCTGGGAACATTTGTCTTCTTCTCTCTCCCATCGGCAGGGACTTTCTGAGCAGAATTGCATGAGACGACGGGAAGTGCCTCGTCTTCTGAAGACGGCTGTTGCAGTCTTTGAAAGACGGACTGTCGGTCTTCTCGTACCGTCGCGTTATTGCAGCAGCAGTTGACGATGACTTAGGTGCAGTGACATCTGTGGGAGGACTTTTTGCACCCTGATACATTTTCTCTTTCCTTACGTTTGTGGAGGATGTGTGAGCACCCTGAATTTCGGGTTGATTTTTTTATTTATTTTATTCTAATTTATTTTCTGATTGTTTAGTTTCAATAAATAATTTATTCTGTTATTTTCCTTAAGTGTGCCTTTTCCGTGCCATTGATATTTGGAGTATCAGGGATGTTCAACTTTGGAAATCTTCTTCATGAGTTTTGGAGTGGACAGGATTACCTTCATGATGGTATATAGTGTCCCATCCAAACTTGTTCCCTTGTGCTCTTTTTGCTTCGCTGAACTTCGGGTCGATTTAGACCATTTGATTATTATTTATTTTTCCACTCTTTTTCTTGATTATTTTTAGCACGTTACCGTGACTTTTAATTTGGGAGCGCAAGACCAGTCAGTTTCTTGAAACCAACTCCTCATTGATGATCTACTCGAGACGCTCGTCATCTATGACCTTCGTGTCCCACTCAGACACGTTATTTTGTGCTCCATTTGACTCGTACAAATTTTCCGACACGTGACCCGATTTTATTTCACTCAACGGCGTCACATTCATCTTCCAACTTGATTTGTGGGTCCCCTGTCGACCAAAACAAGTCCGCCCCAATTATGGACATGGCCCATATTGAGCCTACTACCCGTCCGCCACTTGTGTCCCATTTATTGGAATCCCCATATGCAACTTATTCACTCATGATCATCAACACCTAATTTTAATTCGATTATTGCTCAATGTCCGGTTTTGACCCAATCCGGCTCCACCGAGTCCAGTCCAGCTTCGTGCTACCCTCCATCGTAGCACCCTCATATTTTTCTTGTCCAAAAATATCAAGTACTCTCCTACATTTTTTTCTATATTTATTGGAAAATTCTTTTTATTAAATCTCCATTGGAATGACCATTTTTCCAATATAAGTCCTAGCCATAGGATCTCTCCATTTAATCCTATCCATCCATTTTTCCCCTACATCAATTTTTTCCACACTCAGCCATGTAGCCGGTCCTAATTTCTAGGGAGGACACTTTTGTCTCTCTTCCTATCATTCAATACTATTATCTCTCTCTTATCCTCTCTTTCTCTCTCCTAATAACTATTCACCACAACAAAAACTACAACACCAGCAACATAACCTTTAACCCGAGCCATGCACCACCACCTCCCACATGGCCGACCCCCACTTCGGCGTAGCCTCGCCGCCGACCACCCTGGCTAGGCAGGCCGTAGCCTCCACCTCCTCTCCATTTCCTCCTTCTTCCCTCCTCCACTTTCCCATTCTTCTCGAGCTCATCACCATCATCAACCTCCCATTAACTAGCCGTCACCACCACCTCCTTAGCCTCTGCCCCGCCGTGCATGGCCACGCGCCACCTGCCGTACCAGGCCACGCAGCCTCTGCCGTCGGTGCCACAGCAGGCCAGCGCGAGCGCCGTCGGCACTGCAACAGCAGCGACATGCTGTGGGCGGCCGGGAACGGCGCCTTGGCACGCGTACAGCGTCGCCGCCGGCGCCACAGCCGCCATGGCCGGCGGGGACAACCCTCCCATAGCCGGGCGCGCCCTAGGCTGTTATCCCATGGCGGCCACCGTCCTCCGGGACGCGCCGTCGAGGCGATTCGTGCGTTTTGAACGAGATCCATCGGCGCGCGCGAGTTTGGAACTCAGAATTCGTGCTCCGTCGTAGCAACTTCGTGCACGTTTTCCCGAGAATCCGACCGTTGGATCGGCAATTTCTTTGCTCCGTCGCAATCTCGGTATATCCACCTTCATCCCTGTCAATTTTCGTCCGTTAATTTTATCGTTTGATACATCAAAACCGGCCACCAAGTTGACCGTTTAAATTGTATTAAATTTGGACACTTTTGCAGGGCCAACTTCGTCAGCTTGTATCTACTCCACCGCAGCTCCGTTTGGCATGCTACCAGTTCCAGTGCGAAGCTGGTATAACCCTCTTACTACCCCTCCAGTTTCGTTTCATTGTGAGCTTGTTTGATTGGTTGAATTCGACGCCAAAGTTGGTCGTCCGAATTCGTAATTTCCAACTTGTAAAATTCCATTTTTGAACACGGGACTCCAGATTTCATTTCTGACACCACCATTAAACTTGTGGCGTCATTCTGGCATGTTTTCATATAAAATTTGTTAGATTTGGAGAACGTGGGCCCGGGCACGTTTTTCAGTGCAAAGCGGGTCCCACTTTCTGGGTCAACGGGACTTTTTGACGCCGTCTCATCGGAATCCAATTCCGGATATACCGTTGAGTTGGTATCGTCATTCTGGACTCGTTGACAGGAAGTTTGCTGAGTTTTGAGAACTTTGGCTCCGGCACGTATTTTCGTGCAAACCGGAATTCCAAGTTCTGGTCAACGGGCCAAATGGGGATCGGGTCAACGGAATCCAATTCTAGAGATACCGTTGGGTTCGTATCGTCATTCTGGTTTTGTGGACATATAATTTGTTATATTTTGTAGACTTGTTTTTTTGCACGTTTTTCGGTGCAAAACGGCTCCGACACGGACACCGTTTTGACCCGAAATTACCTTTTTGCCCTTGTATCCAAATTGGACCGTTGGGTAGGCTATCCTAGCTAATTTGACCATTTTGGACACGTTAGCGATATTCATTTCATCGTCCGACAATGTTTGTTGATAATTTCTCTGAGTTTAACCTTTTTATAATTAATTAATAATAAATTCATATAACGTTCGTATTTCGGGATTAGTACCACGAAACTGAGATCAGCCAATTCCAGTGATCTCACATCACTGAAATTGACAAGTTGGACACGTGGATTACTATAATAAGATTATCAACCTTACCGATAATCTTCTTATCTCGATTTGCGTGTCGTAAGTTTCGACGTACAAATAACGAAGTACACTTTATATTAGACTAGAATTGACCCTGTTTGACCAGAGTTGACCAGTTGACCCAAAGTCAACTGTAAGTCAACACTTGACCTAGTTTGACTAGATTATTGACCGGAGTCGACCTAGAGTTGTTTTGACTTAGAAGAACCTAGGATAAAATAGATTGTTTGTGGATTCATTTATTTTCAACTTGAACACCTTGTAACCTGTGTTGCTTTAAATATGACTCTGTGGCTTCAGTGGGACCCCTATACTTATCAGCTATTCAGGTTATCGAGGCGAGTACATTCTCTGATCATTTTATATCTTGCTTAGAATTATTTCCTGCAGTAGATTACTTTACTTGTACTGTCACGACGGTCACACGGATTGGTACTATATGGATCCTTTCTTGAGATGTTATCCTTAGAAAGCATCGGGTACTACGTGTTCTGTGCGTTTCACTTACATGGCATATCACTATGCTTCTTGGTTCACTTGATTACTTGTGACATGTATCCTCATGATCACAGAGTCTCTTGAATCTTACACAGTTGGGTAACCCCCAGACTCCCCATTTATGGGACATCCATGTATCACCCTTCGGAGGCCGTGCATGGAATTATATAACATAACCTGGCTGGATCCTTGTGTATTGATTGGGGGTACGGGGGAGTAGAAGTGGACTTGTGAATAATACACCAGTAGTATCTTCATTGAATCATTCCGTAGTGTCTTCATTGAATCATCCCAGGCCATTTACATGTTCATGTTGTACTCTGACTCACTAGTCACTGCTAGTTCTCTATGTATATAGATATTTCTATTACAGTTCTCTCTCTATTTTTATACTACACTTCTTTCAATACTTGTATCTTACTTTACTGTATGTTTATATTTTCTAACCTGCTATGAACTGTTGAGATGTAATGTGCTCACTCCTGTCCTGACTGGACCTGTTGATAAATTTTACAGATAGCTTGGAGGTTGCCTGCTAGCCTAGAGGAGACACAGTAGAGGTTGTTTAGATAGTTATTTCATTTTGTCTGGAGTTGTATTTACCTTGTGGATTACTATATTTGAGTTTTGAGATGTATTTCTGGGTTTATGTATCTTAGACACTTAGACTTCTATCTCCTGTATTTATTTTGGATTTCATGTTTTATCTATCTTTATCATGCTCTACCTTAGACGTGATTGAGACTGTATCTGCTATGTCACCCCCATTCGGGGAGTATAAACTGTTTAGTCTTATACTGTTAGATGCATTGAGACCTAGGACAGCGTTCTACCGCCGACACTGCGACGTAGGCTGGGCGTTGTTACGTTCTCGTGCCCTAACTCTAGGGCACGGGTCGTGACACATTTTTAGTGGTGGCCCATGCAGGTCAAGTTTATGTATTGTATTCGAACTAGAGTATCACTACAGCATGTACTAGGAATAGGATATATTTTTGAAGGTACTCAATCACAGTTAGGAACCCTTGAAAGATTCCTGGGACGACCCTTGAGAATCTTATTTTAACTTCGATTCAAAAACTCTCTTTTTCCTTGATCGTTTTATCTTTATTTTCTGTTGTTGAATTTAATTTTGATGGGTTATTGTTGAATTTGGGTTTGTATTTATTGATTTTGATGGAAGATTGTTGAATTTTGAATCTTGACGATTAGTTGTAGCATCCGAGTTTGTATTTATATGATTGAAGGATTTTGTTCATTTTTGAGTTTGATGTTCGTTGATAAATTTGATTTGATTTTTGGGTATTCATTGTTGATTTAATTTAAATTTTGTGGCAAGATGAAATTATATGGGCTAGGTCATCTTTGTTATGGAATCTAGTCTTCTATAGTCACATTAGCCAGCACGGTGAGGACATATAGTCTGACTCTGGATATATTTCTCGGGTGTGGGAATTTAAGGTTTTCGCAGCCAAGCTAGCGGCACCGCGAAAATGTTAAATACCATGATTCTAGAGATATGTGCATAAGTCAAGGGCTCTGTGATTATCGTAACCTTGCTTACTAGTAGACGAGGATTCAGAGTACCATGATTTTGGATAGACGCATATGATTATCAGATTGCACCTTAAATATTTTGAACATGTTTTCTCTACTTTGTTTCAGTCCTTCAAAAAAATTTATTAATTGTTTTGTTTTGTTTTGCTTCTCATTATTTAACTTAGGAGTAGCTTTAGCTATTTTTATAAACCTTGTGAAACTTCTTACTATGACTTTTTTATAATACAATGAATCAATGATTTTGCTAGACTTATTTTGGATTTGATATTTCAATCTGAGTTTCAAAATGGTTCCTTCTTTTAAACAGATAAGCAGAACAGATTCTATTATCATTTCTTTTCCTGCCAATATTTTATTACCATCATTCCTTGTCTTTTATAACTGTCATGATTACATCAATTCCCTGTCTCGTATATAATTCTGTCAGCTATACCTTGGAAACTCTTGAATCTTTATATCATTTTGCCTGAGAAATGTTGAGGAAGTGACGTAAATCATCTAGTACGGAAATGACGTAAATGGTTATCATAAAATGATTTGTAGGAATCAGAACGTTAGATTAAAAAAAAATTGAAAGGGAGATGTGGTAAAGGTTTAGAATGGAATCGAGTGATAAATGTTATCAACTTAGAAACAATTGCAGAAAATTTGGTTATGAGTAATTCACGGATGTAGTTCAAAAAAAATTGATAATGATAGTCAGGGTCAATTTAGTTTTGAGAACTTGAATAAATTTTGGTTACTAATTCTTGAGACGTTACACATTAAGGCTATGATGTTAAATTTAAGGATTTGGTAATAGGGAAGAGATTCTAACTATATGCAATAATGATACAAAATTGAATAAGGTATTGTAAGAAATGACTAGAGACAGAGAACACAAGGATTTTAAGTTATAGGAATTATTTTTGGATGAAAAAAAATGTGTAGAATTCAAAAGGATAATAATTGAAGGTAAACGTTGAAGAAATATGAAGGTTGATTTATAAATAAGAATAAATTTTGTATGACATGGTGGTATTAGGGTTGAATAAATACGAGACTTGATTTAAACAAGTACGAGGATTTCATAAACTGGATTTAGAGGTTTTGGATCTAAATTAAAACGAGGTAAAGGAATTTGAAAATTTTATTAAATGAATAAGTGTTGACTCCTAAATAAGACGGGTATGTTTCGTGGAAAATATTTTTTTTGAAGTTAGAAATTTTGCCTATGGTGATCATGGTAAAGGTTTAGATGACTAAAGGTTATAAAATTTTGATGATAGTCATATGAAGGTTGGGACGAGAGAAAATATATATATATATATATATATATATATATATATATATATATATATATATATATATGATTTGGCAAATGACAGACTTGATGGTATTAGAGAGAAATGATTAACTTGACTCCTTATGAAATCTTTTCTTGTTTTCCCAAAAGGGGTTTTTCAATATCATTGAATCCTAGTTTCCTTAATCACGACCAAATCGACTTCGATTATCTTTTCTTATCATAATTATATCTTGGTTTGTACTTAATTTTGATTGTGACCTGAATCTCTATCCTTGTATGCTCGATCTCAGACTTTGTTGAACCTGTCCTCCATATTGCCTAAATCTTGATTTCCCCAATTTGATCAACTTAGATCGTATCGAGACTAAATATTCTTATTACGTATTGTGATTGGAAATTTTCATGAAATTGGCTTTCATTCCTTAACTTTGATTCTGATTTTCTTTTTTTCTGAACCCTTTAAAGATAATGGGTAGTTACTTTTCTTTATTTTTATGATAAGTACCAGTTTTCATATAGGATGGTAGACTGCCTTACAGTTTTGATGGTTTGTTGTTTTTGTAACTTTTGTTTAGCACCCTAGACTGCCTGTGTGTTTTGACACCCTATGACCGATTCAGTTAGCATGACTAGTATACCTAGATGAGACTTTCACTACCACCGTATGCCATGACCCTGTATGTCGTCCTTTTGATGGTATGCTTTATTTTAATCTGGGACTTTGATTGTGGGGGTTTGACCTAGAGGGAGTATGGACATTTTAATTTCGAGGACGAAATTTTTATAAGGTGGGTAGGATATGAGGACCCTGAATTTCGGGTTGATTTTTTTATTTTATTTTATTCTAATTTATTTTCTGATTGTTTAGTTTCATTAAATAATTTATTCTGTTATTTTCCTTAAGTGTGCCTTTTCCGTGCCATTGATAATTGGAGTATCAGGGATGTTCAACTTTGGAAATCTTCTTCATGAGTTTTGGAGTGGACAGGATTACCTTCATAATGGTATATAGTGTCCCATCCAAACTTGTTCCCTTGTGCTCTTTTTGCTTCGCTGAACTTCGGATCGATTTAGACCATTTGATTATTATTTATTTTTCCACTCTTTTCCTTGATCATTTTTAGCACGTTACCGTGACTTTTAATTTGGGAGCGCAAGATCAGTCAGTTTCTTGAAACCAACTCCTCATTGATGATCTACTCGAGACGCTCGTCATCCATGACCTTCGTGTCCCACTCAGACACGTCATTTTGTGCTCCATTTGACTCGTACAACTTTCCCGACACGTGACCCAATTTTATTTCACTCCACGGCGTCACATTCATCTTCCAACTTGATTTGTGGGTCCCCTGTCGACCAAAACCTGTCCGCCCCAATTATGGACATGGCCCACATTGAGCCTACTACCCGTCCGCCACTTGTGTCCCATTTATTGGAATCCCCATGTGCAACTTATTCACTAATGATCATCAACACCTAATTTTAATTCGATTATTGCTCAATGTCCGATTTTGACCCAATCCGGCTCCACCGAGTCCAGTCCAGCTTCGTGCTACCCTCCATCATAGCACCCTCATATTTTTCTTGTCCAAAAATATCAAGTACTCTTCTACATTTTTTTTCTATATTTATTGGAAAATTCTTTTTATTAAATCTCCATTGGAATGACCATTTTTCCAATATAAGTCCTAGCCATAGGATCTCTCCATTTAATCCTATCCATCCATTTTTCCCCTACATCAATTTTTTCCACACTCAGCCATGTGGCCGGCCCTAATTTCTAGGGAGGACACTTTTCACTCTCTTCCTATCATTCAATACTATTATCTCTCTCTTATCCTCTTTTTCTATCTCCTAATAACAATTCACCACAACAAAAACTACAACACCAGCAACATCACCTTTAACCCGAGCCATGCACCACCACCTCCCACATGGCCGACCCCCACTCCGGCGTGGCCTCGCCTTCGGCCACCCTGGCTAGGCAGGCCGCAGCCTCCACCTCCTCTCCATTTCCTCCTTCTTCCCTCCTCCACTTTCCCATTCTTCCCGAGCTCATCACCATCATCAACCTCCCATTAACTAGCCGTCACCACCACCTCCTTAGCCTCTGCCCAGCCGTGCATGGCCGCACGCCACCCGCCGCACCAGGCCACACAGCCTCCGCCGTCGACGCCACAGCAGACCAGCGCGAGCGCCGCCGGCACTGCAACAGCAGCGACATGCTGTGGGCGGCCGGGAACGGCGCCTTGGCACGCGTACAGCGTCGTCGCCGGCGCCACAGCCGCCGAGGCCGGCGGGGACAACCCTCCCATAGCCGGGCGCGCCCTAGGCTGTTATCCCATGGCGGCCACCGTCCTCCGCGACGCGCCGTCGAGGCGATTCGTGTGTTTTGAACGAGATCCCGTCGGCGCGCGGAGTTTGGAACTCAGAATTCGCACTCCGTCGCAGCAACTTCGTGCACGTTTTTCCGGGAATCCGACCATTGGATCGGCGATTTCTTTGCTCCGTCGCATTCTCGGTATATCCACCTTCATCCCTGTCAATTTTCGTCCGTTAATTTTATCGTTTGATACATCAAAACCGGCGACCAAGTTGACCGTTTAAATTGTATTAAATTTGGACAGTTTCGCGGGGCCAACTTCCTCAGCTTGTATCTACTCCACCACAGCTCCGTTTGGCATGCTACCTGTTCCGGTGCGAAGCTGGTATAACCCTCTTACTACCCCTCCAGTTTCGTTTCATTATGAGCTTGTTTGATTGGTTGAATTCGATGCCAAAGTTGGTCGTCCGAATTCGTAATTTCCAACTTGTAAAATTTTATTTTTGAACACGGGACTCCAGATTTCATTTCTGACACCACCATTAGACTTGTGGCATCGTTCTGGCATGTTTTCATATAAAATTTGTTAGATTTGGAGAACGTAGGCCCGGACACGTTTTTCGGTGCAAAACGGGTCCCACTTTCTGGGTCAACGGGACTTTTTGATGCCGGCTCATCGGAATCCAATTCCGGATATACCGTTGAGTTCGTACCGTCATTCTGGACTCGTTGACAGGTAGTTTGCTGAGTTTTGAGAACTTTGGCTCCGGCACGCATTTCCGTGCAAATCGGAATTCCAAGTTCTGGTCAACGGGCCAAATGGGGATCGGGTCAACGAAATCCAATTCTGGAGATACCGTTGGTTTCGTATCGTCATTCTGGTTTCGTGGACATATAATTTGTTATATTTTGTAGACTAGTTTTCTTGCACGTTTTTCGGTGCAAAACGGCTCCGACACGGACACCGTTTTGACCCAAAATTACCTTTTTGCCTTTGTGTCCAAATTGGACCGTTGGGTAGGCTATCCTAGCTAATTTGACCATTCTGGACACGTTGGCGATGTTCATTTCATCATCCGACAATGTTTGTTGATAATTTCTCTGAGTTTAACCTTTTTATAATTAATTAATAATAAATTCATATAATGTTCGTATTTCGGGATTAGTACCACGAAACTGAGATCTGCCAATTCCAGTGATCTCACATCGCTGAAATTGACAAGTTGGACACGTGGATTACTATAATAAGATTATCAACCTTACCGATAATCTTTTTATCTCGATTTGCGTGTCATAAGTTTCGACGTACAAATAACGAAGTACACTTTATATTAGACTAGAATTGACCCTATTTGACCAGAGTTGACCAGTTGACCCAAAGTCAACTGTAAGTCAACACTTGACCTAGTTTGACTAGATTATTGATTGGAGTCGACCTAGAGTTGTTTTGACTTAGAAGAACCTAGGATAAAATAGATTGTTTATGGATTCATTTATTTTCAACTTGAACACCTTGTAACCTGTGTTGCTTTAAATAGGACTCTGTGGCTTCAGTGGGACCCCTATACTTATCATCTATTAAGGTTATCGAGGCGAGTACATTCTCTGATCATTTCATATCTTACTTAGAATTATTTCCTACAGTAGATTACTTTACTTGTACTGTCACGACGGTCACACGGATTGGTACTATATGGATCCTTTCTTGAGATGTTATCCTTAGGGAGCATCGGGTACTACGTGTTCTGTGCGTTTCACTTACATGGCGTATCACTATGCTTCTTGGTTCACTTGATTACTTGTGACATGTATCCTCATGATCACAGAGTCTCTTGAATCTTATACAGTTGGGTAACCCCCAGACTCCCCATTTATGGGACATCCATGTATCACCCTTCGGGGGCCGTACATGGAATCATATAACATAACCTGGCAGGATCCTTGTGTATTGATTGGGGGTACGGGGGAGTAGAAGTGGACTTGTGAATAATACACCAGTAGTATCTTCATTGAATCATTCCGTAGTGTCTTCATTGAATCATCCCAGGCCATTTACATGTTCATGTTGTACTCTGACTCACTAGTCACTGCTAGTTCTCTATGTATAGTAGATATTTCTATTACAGTTCTCTCTCTATTTTTATACTGCACTTCTTTCAGTACTTGTATCTTACTTTACTGCATGTTTATATTTTATAACCTACTATGAACTGTTGAGATGTAATGTGCTCGCTCCTGTCCTGACTGGACCTGTTGATAAATTTTACAGATAGCTTGGAGGTTGCCTGCTAGCCTAGAGGAGACACAGTAGAGGTTGTTTAGATAGTTATTTCATTTTGTCTGGAGTTGTATTTACCTTGTGGATTACTGTATTTGAGTTTTGAGATGTATTTCTGGGTTTATGTATCTTAGACACTTAGACTTCTATCTCCTGTATTTATTTTGGATTTCATGTTTTATCTATCTTTATCATGCTCTACCTTAGATGTGATTGAGACTGTATCTGCTATGTCACCCCTATTCGGGGAGTATAAACTCTTTAGTCTTATACTGTTAGATGCATTGAGACCTAGGACAGCGTTCTACCGCCGACACTGCGGCGTAGGCTGGGCGTTGTTACGTTCTCGTGCCCTAACTCTAAGACGCGGGTCGTGACAGGATGGCCTTACGCAAGTCAGATGGGTCTGGATCGACCATGTTTGCTCCCTGGATTTTGGAAGACTTTTGCGAACCTCTCTGTCCGTTTGCCGTCGGAGGCTGGACTCGATTGGTTCTGTACAACTTTCCATCTGATGCCCATATAACAGTATGTGGGACGCTCAGATGGTCAGAGACCGGATCAGCGGACCGAGCTTGCCAAGCTCGCGCTGCCCTAGACTTCTTCGCTCTAGTGTGTAAGGGCACATAGTAGAAAGAGTCTAGGTGATGCTGGAGAGAGTCAGACATATCCTCTTGGGAGCACAAGAGATCAGGACCATAGGAGAGGCGGTCGAAGACAAAGCCACGTGGAGTGGGTGTCATGCGGCTGTCATCAGTAATCTTCATGCGGCTGGCAGGCGTAGCCGTATAAACTTTTTTCATGTGGCTGGGAGTCTCAGCCGCATGAGTTTTCTTCATGCGGCTGGATGATCTGGCCGCATAGACCTTCTTCATGCGGCTGGCAGATTCACCCGCATGAGCCTCATGCATGTGGTTGGCAGATTTGGCCACATGAGCGTTCGACTTCTTCTTGGGGCGCATAGAACCACTCTTTGTCCCTGCAAGTCCAGTATCGTAGTGCTTACCTCTGCCGGACTTGGGGACGGCAGAGTCCTCCACGGCTCGAAGTGGATCCGTGTGAGAGTCGCCTTCGCCGTCTTGGGTAGCCGAGAGTACCCCGCCCAGAGCTTGTGGAGGAGCAAATAATTTTGGCCTCCACTCGCAGCGAGCTTTCTTTGTGCGGGTTCGCTTCTGGATCAGGCCAGCACTTCCTTCAGAGAGCATTTCTTCAAATGCCTGTTGGTCGAAGCGGACGACCATCTTCTGTTGCGTGGAGCCAAGTTTGGTTGCATCCGATTGTGTCACCAACTCCTCAGCCGTGGAGAAGTTTGTCCCCAGCAGAGTCGCCATCGTGTTTGCCATAAAATATAAAAGGACAGAACAATTATCGGAGGACTGGACTTTTACTTCGCAATACAAACTCGCTTGTACAAAGAAAGCCTAGGGATAAAAACCTAGGTACAGCAATCTAAGTACAATTGTTTATTTTAGATTCTGGGGGTGACGATAGAGGCTCGGGAAAGCGACGGCCGCTCTGCCTTACTCCTTGGATGATGGGGTGCAGCTTTTTGACTCTGTAGAAGAACTGACGGGCGTTGATGAAGAAATGCTCTCTCTTCAGGCTCTATGGCTCTCTATGTCTCTATGTGCGTCTGTCTCTGTCTGCATATCTCTCTCTATCTCTGTGTGTGTCTCCGTGTGTCTTTGCAAGGGAATGGCACCCTGCTATTTATAAGAGTAGGAGGGCCTCATTAGGGTTTAAAATGATTGCCCATTCTTGAAAGTCGGCGGCTAAGGATCATTAAATCTGGGTCGTTCATCGAGATTTGAGCAATAAACGTGATTGCATAAAATCTTTTATGGGTAATTAATGTTGATTGACATAAATCCTCCTGATTTGCCATGCCAACCTCGGATTTCTTGACACGTGTCATCAATTTGCTTATTTGCAAATGATCTGATATGATCCCAATATTTTATTGGGATTTGTTGAGAGATTTCGATCAATATGTTGCCACGTGCCCCGCTATCATGCCACGTGTCGAGCCATAGCAGAAATCTGTGCTGCAGGGAGGTGGTGTGCTGTCGTAGGCACCCAAAAATAAAACCTTTACTCTTAAAAATGTAGTTGTGTGAGTAAGGATCGTTTCCACAGAGAGTAATTAGTTTAGATTTGTACTATGTGAATAATAAAAGGGGGGATGAATAAAATAAAAGAAAATGAAAAAGAGAAAGTAGAATATGAAAATAAATCAAAATAACAAATGTTGGTCCAAGTCTACGTTTACCATCGGAATCTTGAAACTGGTCATAGATGCAAATATATATTGATTTGTATTATGAATATTCATCGTTGGAATTATTTCCTATCTCCTTTAGCCACAATTAATTAGAAACAAACGACCTAATTAACCTTAACTACTAAACAACCTCAGACAAGCACTAAAGGTTTAATTTAGTAGCGTATTAAACTTAATGAGATCGATGAAACAAAATAACACAAGCACAAGCGGTTGCATTTAATTTTGTCGAATGGTTTCTTCCTAAGATTTAATAATACAAAGCAGTAATTTACTAAATCTTGGTTGCTTCGCAAATTAGAGGGATCGAACAATTCCGGATTCGATATCTAATTTAGCAGTAGAATATCAAGAGTAATAAACTAGTATGCATCCTAGTAATTAAACAAGATAATCATGAAATATGCATAAGAAAACATTTGATACTCAAATTACAAATCAAACAAATAAAAATAAATTAGATCTCACAAGTTTTTATTGATTCCGAGGCTTCCGTACACTTCGACCAACACGACTTTAGCCGAACATGTTCTTCAAAACTTCAAAAGAAAAGTTGGAGAAAGAGAAGGAGAGTTGTCTTGTGTGTTCCCTCTTCTCATGATTTCTACCCATTTTATACACCATAAATTAGTTTTTTCAAGCCCACAATATCTCCCACATATCCTCTAAAGGTTACAACTTCTCAAACCAAAAAAACTAAGTCATAAAGCAAGTACAAAAATGGTTATTTTGGCTCCTAATTCTGTTCACAGCATCTTTGATCTGACTTCATGCCTGATTTCGTCCATGATGCAGCCAGAATCTCGAAAATCACAAAATATGAAAGTTGTAGCCCTCTGTCTTAGCTTTTCGAATCATTTTGAAGGACCTCAAGTGCTATTCGGATGAGGAAGTTATGCTCATTTTGGTGAAAGGTGTCAAAACTGTCCAGAATTGCATTTTAGCTCTATTTTGCACATAGTGTCTCCAAATGCATCCTAGAGCAAAATATAAATAGAATGAGTACCTTTAGTCATAAAATGATCAAAAAATGGTGAACATTAAGGAATAAAAATATAATATTTTATGTTCTCATCAAATACCCCCACACTTAACTTTTGTTCGTCCTCGGACAAAACTCTAATTTATTTATTTTCCAAAACAAAATCACGGTTGTGTAATGCCATAAATCAAGAATAAAATAGTTTTTCAAAACTCATAACATATCATGAAATTATATTCTTAGACAACCTCTAATTCCTTAGTAAGTGTTTTCACTTGAAGATACAGCAAACTAAATTGGTAGACCCTCACGGGAATAAATACTCAACTCTTATCTGTTTGAAGGGTATGTGTTTCACTCAAATTCATTCCAAAAGAAATGATCTACCATAAGCTTGCATATTTTCTCATTCTCCACCACTTAGATCATATACATAACATAAATCATAAGGAATTTCATGGGTTGTAATGGGGCTTAGGATTAAGGTAGGATATATTTGGGAGTGTAGCTAAAAAACCATCAAAACTAGTGGAGCAAAAATGATGTAACTCTAGCTCGAATATATAAAACATGTAAAACCAATCACTCCATTGAGCAGCTTCTTCAATTTGAATTTAAAGTATTCAACATACCCCTTTATTGGAATTGGAGGAGAAATAATAAAAATGAATATCAAAAGTAATTTCCTCCATCACTTTTTTTTCATTTTTTTCTGTCTTTTTTTTTCTTTCTTTTCTCTCTTTTCATTTTATTTTTACAATAATGGAACTCCATAATTTGAGAATGAAAATATGTAGCCAAACTTGAAATTCAGATACCCCCACACTTATTTTTTTGTACACCCATACGTATCATAATGCTCCACTAGCTTTTCGGTTTGGGTAGGAATTTTTTTTTCATGTTAAAGCTTGTAATGTGGGTTCACAAAAATAAAAGCAATAAGGCTCAAAGGGGTTCAACTAAAGGAAAAATAATTTCAGGGTAGGCTTTTTGGCTTAAGTAGCGTAAAAAAAAGGCCTTAATCATGTTCATGTATGCATGTGTCGATGTGACCTTGAAGAGAATCTAAGCAAGTTCTAGAGAAACAAATCTATGGAAGAATATCTCTCATCGAAGAAAATAGTGAGACTGAAGTGTCAGTCTAAAGGCTCAAAATCTCACCGGCTTTTGTCTACCAAATTTAGTTACAACCATCCTTAAGGAAAATAACTATACTAATTAATTCTATGTTGAAAAGAGTACTTATTCAATCATGTTATAAAAATTTTCAAACATAGTTGAATCTTGTTTATGGCATACACAACAAGAATTATTGAAAACCACAAAAACAAATCTCTTTTTTTTAAGAAAATAAACCGAGAACAAAAAAATTTCTTTAAATTTTATTTTTAAATTTATTTATTTAAAAAAACTATGCATCTAAAAAATAACTAAACATAAATATCCTTACCTACAATTAAAACTGACATTGTCACTAATGAAAGTCTAAATGAAAATAATCGACAAAAATAAAAAAAATAAAAAAATGCAAGAATATAAAAAACTCCCCTTGGGTTGCCTCCCAAGCAGCGCCTTTGTTTAATGCGTCGTTGGCTCGACTCTATGCACACTTGAGACAACTACGCAAAGATTTTACATCTTGAATGGAGGCCTGCAAAATAGAGGGTAAAAACATCTTGTTAAAAATTGACAATGACATATAAGAAAAGTTACCTGACTGTTGCATTTCAGTAAAATTATTGAATGCTGCTACAGTTTCCTGCATATTAGAACTCAACGATAACTCCTCATCCACTTTTTCAAGATGCTCACTGATGGCAACATCCAATCCTTCTTTGCCATCAAGTTCAAAAACTTCCTCTAGATTAGGTACTACGTCGTCATTTGGAATGTTTGTGTCTACAACGTTGTTGATCTCTTCTTCTTGTTTTGACGATGTAGGTGATTCTTCTACTAGAATGTCCACCTCTTTACCATTTCTCAAAATAATTGTACCTGCAATGTCTTTTGAATTTATTATTTGAGATGATAAATTTTCTGAACTTTGTGCCTCCAGTTTATTAATTATTGTAGCCATTTGGCTCATTTGATTGTTCAGACTTTGGATGCTGGCCCTTGTCTCCTGAATACTGGCCCTTGTCTCCTGTTGAAATTACAAATTATTAGTGGCAAGAGACTTAACAATATCTTCTAAAGACATACCAGAGTTAGAAGTTTGGCCCGATTGTTTTTCATTGGGATATGGTTGCTTGTACTGTTGGTAACTTCGGCAATTTTGAGTTACAATAGGCTCGTCTTGAAGTATTGGACACATATCAGTTGGATGTCCTTCTTGTAAACAAATCTCACAAGCCATTGTTGCTTGCATGTTACCTAGATGGAAGATCCAGCCAAGTGCCAACTTGTTGATAATTGGTCGCCATGTCCTATTAAATCTTTTTTTTAATAAACAAAAAATTATTTCATGAGAATAAAAAGCACAAACTTCAACTAGAATTACTCCCCGGCAACGGCGCCAAAATTTGGTGTGCTGTCGTAGGCACCCAAAAATAAAACCTTTACTCTTAAAAATGTAGTTGTGTGAGTAAGGAGCGTTTCCACAGAGAGTAATTAGTTTAGATTTGTACTATGTGAATAATAAAAGGGGGGATGAATAAAATGAAAGAAAATGAAAAAGAGAAAGTAGAATATGAAAATAAATCAAAATAACAAATGTTGGTCCAAGTCTACGTTTACCATCGGAATCTTGAAACTGATCATAGATGCAAATATATATTGATTTGTATTATGAATATTCATCGTTGGAATTATTTCCTATCTCCTTTAGCCACAATTAATTAGAAACAAACGACCTAATTAACCTTAACTACTAAACAACCTCAGACAAGCGCTAAAGGTTTAATTTAGTAGCGTATTAAACTTAATGAGATCGATGAAACAAAATAACACAAGCACAAGCGGTTGTATTTAATTTTGTCGAATGGTTTCTTCCTAAGATTTAATAATACAAAGCAGTAATTTACTAAATCTTGGTTGCTTCGCAAATTAGAGGGATCGAACAATTCCGGATTCGATATCTAATTTAGCAGTAGAATATCAAGAGTAATAAACTAGTATGCATCCTAGTAATTAAACAAGATAATCATGAAATATGCATAAGAAAACATTTGATACTCAAATTACAAATCAAACAAATAAAAATAAATTAGATCTCACAAGTTTTTATTGATTCCGAGGCTTCCGTACACTTCGACCAACACGACTTTAGCCGAACATGTTCTTCAAAACTTCAAAAGAAAAGTTGGAGAAAGAGAAGGAGAGTTGTCTTGTGTGTTCCCTCTTCTCATGATTTCTACCCATTTTATACACCATAAATTAGTTTTTTCAAGCCCACAATATCTCCCACATATCCTCTAAAGGTTACAACTTCTCAAACCAAAAAAACTAAGTCATAAAGCAAGTACAAAAATGGTTATTTTGGCTCCTAATTCTGTTCACAGCATCTTTGATCTGACTTCATGCCTGACTTCGTCCATGATGCAGCCAGAATCTCGAAAATCCCAAAATATGAAAGTTGTAGCCCTCTGTCTTAGCTTTTCGAATCATTTTGAAGGACCTCAATTGCTATTCGGATGAGGAAGTTATGCTCATTTTGGTGAAAGGTGTCAAAACAGTCCAGAATTGCATTTTAGCTCTATTTTGCACATAGTGTCTCCAAATGCATCCTAGAGCAAAATATAAATAGAATGAGTACCTTTAGTCATAAAATGATCATAAAATGGTGAACATTAAGGGATAAAAATATAATATTTTATGTTCTCATCAGGAGGTTACTCTTCATTGAGCCGCATAAGGCTGGCCACGTGTCCAGGCTGCTTGAGAGTGGCCCCCCCCAGAACATTTGTACCGCATGGTATGATTTGAGCCGCATGAGTATGGATGACCGCATGAGTGAACCGCATGGAACTAGTCCTCGTGAGCCGCATAGGGATGGTCTTCGTGAGCCGCATAGAGCTAGTCTTTGTGAGCCGCATGGGGGTAGTCTTTGTGAGCCGCATGGGGATGGTCTTCGTGAGCCGCATGGAGCTAGTCTTCGTGAGCCGCATGGGGCTGGCCTTCATGAGCCGCATGGAGCTAGTCTTCGTGAGCCGCATGGGGCTGTCCACGTGTCAAGGCCGCATGACAGTTTCTGACTCTCGGAGGATCGTGTCAGAGATTTTCTTCGCTTTCCGAGGAGTCTGTCATTATGAGGGAGTCATAATGATATCTTCGTGTCAGATCTGTCACTTCGTCAAAGCTGTCAGCCGTTAAGGCATTTAATGTAAAACGAGAGAGCTATTTGTATGCCACGTGGCTCCTCTTTGTGCAGCATAGGACTTGTTTGAGCCGCATAGACGCTCGAGCCGTATGAATATTTGAGCCGCATGAACTCTCTGAGCCGCAGGGGGCTCTCTGGCAGCATGGATCTTTCTTTATTCTTTTCCATGCTTCTACACCTACTTCGAAGCTCGACACAACTCGGTCGACTTACATATTCACCTACTCAAGCTCGACTTAGCGACCAACTCGACTCGCTACTATCGCATCCGTGATTTATCTCATCTATTGTAATTTATACAACGATTCATTCTTGATACTCAAAACTACTACTCGAATCCGTTCGACGTATTTGATGTCCATTTGCGTAATCATACACATTGTAACATCCCGTAGCTTAACTTATTGTACTGATGTAACAATTTACGTGACATGCTACACCAATGCAACAAACCGTTGCACATCGTGCAACCAACGATTCGCAACATTACTCCATATGTTCAATACGTTCGCTATCTATTCTCATAGCCACGTAACACGCACCATCCTATATGTCGACTCGTTGCACTGATGCAACGAACGACTCACGACTTGTTGTACTCCGTGCAACCAACAACACGTAACACTTCACACTTCATGCAACCAACAATACCTATCTCATTGCACTTCGTGCAACCAACATCCCCTTATTCATTGCACTTCGTGCAACCAACGACTTGAAACTTGTTGCACTTTAGGAAACCAACATTTCGTAACTCCTTGCACTTCATGCAACCAACATTCTCCGACGGTACTCAGAGATAAAGTGATAGTCATGACATACTTGTGGAAGACATACGCAACATAATATAGACTTATTGTATGGAACATCCAATGCAGCATCGAGTGGATCCATGAGCCATGTGGTTGCGGAAACAACTTAGAGTCAACTGATTTCGATAGCGAAGCAACTGAAGATCAAAAAGATTCGTTCACGGTCCAGAGGATGGAACCGCTTTAATACCAACTTGTCAGGCCCGACCCGGGAAATCGCTCATCCTCGCTAGATTTCACCCGAATTATCGTCCTCGTTGGAGCGTGATGCAGCACGAGCCTAGAGTTGCGCTCGTGCAAGGCAAGATAACGGGTTCACATAAGTTTATCTCAAATTGATAGCATAAGCAGGAAAAGGAAACAGATTATACAATAAGAATCTCTTTTATTAATAATGAACTGAAGATTACAAGGGCTTGAATAACCCAACTGAAAATGCCAATAAGCTACAATGCTCATGATCTCTCTAGCTCCCAAAGGATTACATTGTCCCATACATTATGCCTCTTTATAGCCAATAAGTAGTCTTCGGCCGAACATCTCCATGTTGCAAGTCCAAACGCCAATGTGGTAGCTCGCCTCGAAACGCTAAGGACTCCATACCTCGGCACGTCCAAGCCAAGCCCTGCCCCGAGCCGAACATATCCTAAATCTGCGAGCAAACTAGTGGAGGATTAATGGTTTCGTCCTCACTGCACTGATCAAGAACCACTCGACTAATCCAACACTAAGTAAATTTAGTAAAATATGTATCTTTATTTGGGGATCTTTCTATTTAGACTTAGGATCAGTTTCATGGCAATATTCAAGCAGTTATCGATAGCAACTAAATTATAAATGTGTCCAATACCGTATCCCTGTAACTGATACAGTTAGACATAATATCAACATAAACATGGTGATCGTGCCCATCTTCGTCTCGTTTTGTCTTGCCTGCAATTGTTAGAAATTTGCATAACCAATCATACAAATCATGTAGGCAACCAAGCAAACTTAACATAAGCATAAGGGTGGCAGGTACTGTACCTGCACCCAATGCCAGTCTTAGCCTACTGGACCTATCTATATGAAGGTCACGATATTCTGTGCCGTAATAGACTGGTATCTTAAAGTGTAAGCTGGCGATCACTTTGGCACGTGTTGCTAGCCGAATATCCAAAGGATCCCAAACTTACTAGTATTTTGGCTTATCACATCAATAGGAGGGCACAACCCTTCTGAATGAAGTGTATAACCAATATGCAATGCATCCTGAGTTTCATACAACCAAACAAGTTCTTCTATCTCTATTCTATTGGCACGACGCCCAGACAGAATCAATGTTCATTAATGATCGCCCTGAAGGCCATAATCATTTCGAAGGCACCAAGCCACATCCGATAGTTCCATCACAACATTTGTGCCACAACTATTTTGTTCACCACGAAGCCATCTTTTATGAGTCCCGTGCACATACGTACACTTCGACACATATCTTATTTCCTTCGAGTCGTGCATTCGATGCACGATACCGTATTTTCATGTTCTAGCATCAATATCCTATCGCGACTCGTACACTTGATGCATGTCGCCTCAATTGTTCAATATTTAATGTTCTATCTTAGTGTTCGACACACACTTATACCTTTATTCGATTTGAGCCATACTCGTTAACTTGATAGTAGCATACGCATACAAGGGTACATATTATTAAACATGAAGGAGTAGGGGAAAAGAGTTATTGTAGTGCCCTATCCCTACATCGTGCTCCGTTTTCGTCCACGGGGTGCACAAGAAAGAAACAATGTCGCTACCGATTCAGTCAGGACCGATAGATCAGGATCGGTTGAATCGGTCGAATAGGAATGATTGAATTAAGATTATTTTCTCATAATGGAAAGGCTTCTTCGAAATCAAGTCGTATATTCAACGGGTTGCACCTCAAGGATTGACCCTGTGGCTGAGTCGGAAGATACCACTCATTGCTCTGGTTTTCATGCCACACTTGACTTGGTTTTTGTGAATGCATCTTTGTGAATATTTTCGATGGTTTTCATGCCTTGCATTTTTAAACTTCGCATTCGTATCGAACTCCTTGAATAGTGCGGTATTCTAATCAGTTGCTTATGTGATTGCAGGTGATCGTGTTGGCGACATCTAAGCGCAGCCAACCAGTCCCCCACCGGAAGCAAAGACTAAGGTGAGTGGCTGACATTCTTCGCCTTAACCCTTTGTTTTAGAATCAAATGTGAAACACAAAAACAATGCTTGTCGCCATAGTGCAGAATCAATGAAATCATGACACGATTCTTCACGAAACACTTGCTATCGAACTACTTTACATGAAAAACTAATGCCTGCTTTCTTATGCCTTATTTACTTAGCCTATGCAAACCAAAGGATGAATCAATTAACGTTTATCGCAACGATACGGCTAAAGTCCATAAATGACTAAGTTCAAAGAAAAGGGTCAGTTTCACACCAAAAGAGAAAGTTAAAGGTTCTAGTAAAAAGATAGAATATTTTATGAATCTACAAAAATGGTAATTAGACAACTTATGCATAAGGCATAGTTTACTCAAATGGTTGCCTTGGCTAAGGAACCGATTCGACCAGGGAGGAACGAGTATAGCAAGCACCACCCATGAATTGACGTGGGTGATTCGGGAACTTTCGTACAGGGCTCGCTACCCGTCGAGAAAGGGTCGTTGTCTAACTTAGCTATAGTCCATGATGGCTTGACATTGCTAGTGACCTTCACACCCCTTTCATTGTTTGAACTAATACATGTGACACAGGATGATTATGATAACTGCTCAATGTATACAATTTTATATGCTTGCCTCAAAACATGTTAACATGCAAATCAATCAGGATAGTTAGAAAGATCACAAAAATAGCTAACATGTTTTATAAAACTTCTTGAACCAAATGCAGAGCTTTGATTTAATTAGTCACTAGCCAGTACATGTGATCGTGCTGACCCGCGCTCTTTGTAGGTTCCAGGAATTAGAAAGAACGTACCAACTAGCTAGGCGACGTTCGTGCTTTTGAAGCTTCGAACGCACGTCGAAGACCCCGCCGCTGAACCTTTGAAGACTCTCCGCAAGTCTATGGAACATGTCTCGGCAACCCTCGCATCCAGGTGGCTGGAATACTTTTGTTCTAAATGAGTGATGTACTTATGGAACGGTTATCTCATCGGCACTCCTTTTGTAATCGAGTTATGTTGTAAAGCCCGTACGACATGATTGTAATAGAGTCTATAAATAATGTCTATTATCAATAAAATACAAAGTTTCTCTATCTCAATGTGTTGTTCAATTTGTCTGTGCTCTCTCTTAGTTGATGTATTTCGGATTACCTTATGACTATGTCTTGTGCGATCGTAACCTAGGTTCGTAGGCAGCACGCCCGGGGGACGACTATTGATTCTTCAAAATCGGGGCATGATATAGTGGTATCAGAGCATGGCTTTACGTCCTTGGCCTCCAGTCACGAGTCTCTAGATCTGAACCGTTGACCTCGTGTCGATGAGATGAGTTGTTCCATACACTGAACTCAAGACATTTTCTAAAACTAATGTGAGTTACCTTTTTCCCCAGGAGTTACGGGACCTCGGACAGAGGGCGAAGCAAGCGCTTCCAGTAGCTCGAGGAGTTCCGAAGTCGAGCCTTCCGTCAACCGAACAGGGAGGATGACAACTAAAGTCGGACCGTCCGGCAATCCTATGGAGGGGATGCTGCATATTCTCAAAATACAGCAGAGGCAGGCCGCATCATTCTAACAAGAAAATGAGAGGCTGCCCCTGCAGTCCGGAAGGCGACCGGCCCAATTTGAAGCCCAGTTCGAAGCGCAGTTCAAGATGCAGCAATGGCAACATGACAAGCTACGACAGTTGGTACAAACAGTCGTGACCAACGGGAATTCTACAACCCGTGTTGTCGAACCCGTGAACCGGCCCATCGAAGTCGCACCCGGGGAGCCTTCGTCTCAGCTTGTGCCGCCAGAGAAAAACACTTTCGACTATACCAAATTCAAGAAGGCGTTTCATACTTTTTTCTCCGACATCGAAGACCCTTCTGTTGCGATCGACTGGTTAGACGAGATCGAAGACAACTTCGAGCTCCTCGGCATCGATGAGGCAAAGAAAGTCGCTTGCGCTCAACTTCAACTTCGGTTGAATGCGCACGACTAGTGGGCAGTACAAAAGCAGACTATTCGTCGTGATGACTCCACCATGCCGATCTTTTGGGCTACATTTTGTAAGTCCTTCGACGGCCAAGCGAAGGAGAACGGGTTTATCCAGCTGAAACAAGAAAACATGATTATGCACGGGTATACTGCAGAATTCAAAAAGATGACTCGATTTGCTGGTGTCTACCTGCCGACGACGACGAGTCAAGCACGTAGATTCGAAGTTGGTCTGAGGCCTTCAATTTCTACCCATGTGACTGTGCCCGAGTATCAAATGATGAGCGAGTTACTCAACTATGCATCCGCTGGAGCCTCAGTATCCTCCAGCCACTACTGTACCGTTACTTTAATAAAAAATGCCATAGTAATGTAGGAGGCAATTATAACAGTATACTGAAAAGCAATGCATTGAGTATAAGTGGGAGATTGTTAGGGTTATATACTAAAAGCATCACTTTTGTAGTAACCTTATTTTCTTAAATTTTGAATGAGAATCATATGGGCAAATGTTTGTATTATAATTTTTGCAAGTGTTAATGTAAATGTCTGATATTCTATATTGTAGATAATATGGTGTGTGGTGTCACACAGAAAATTATATTATCAGTTTCCTATGGAGTATATAAATAGTTCAAAACCTAGATGGACTTGGACAATCTATTGGAAAGGTTGTAGTCTAATCTGGTATTAGTCTATCTTGACTATAGGTTTATACTAGTACACTTTGTGAGTATTAAACAGGACCACTTGAGGTTGTTCTCTTTGTACTGACTACATAAGAGAACAAATACCTCTGTTATTATGGATGCTTGTGCCCTTAATCCGGATATAATAACAGACATGTATATGCAGTCTACATTACTTTGACTCATGAAAGAGTGAGATTCATTATGGATCAACAACCTCTATGAATTGGGTAATAACATTGTATGTATGATGGGCTGTTGATTATATCCGACAAGACAAATAAAATTGAGCAGTACTGCTTAAGGATAAAAGATGTTGAATCAATATAGTTGTCAGTAACTTAATTTGATCGACGGACATACGACATCTTAACATGGGGAGCCAAACGAGCATATAATAAAAGGAGCCCACAAACATAATTTGGGATTAGAGAAGTAGTACAACCATAGCTCATTAGTGGACCGAGCTATTGTTAATGGGGCTGGATTGTGTGTTCGAGCAGAACATGGAATATCCAGATCCGTTAGTAGGCCTAACATAATTTCTCCGTGTGGTCCCTGCCGTAGCCTATATATATCCTCTATTCGCTGGCCGCCAAATGACTGATCAGAAATCTGAAGCTTTCTCTAAATTCGTGATTCACGTAAGGAGAGAAAGAGAGGGCAGCCAAGGAGAAGAAAAGGTTGGGAGATCGTCGCCCATACGACATCCAACTCGATGAAAGAATACGTACATTAGATCTTGGGGTCGTCCGCTCGAGATTGCCAAGAACTACTTGTCTTCTTCCCGTCGCAGGTATAATTCGTGAACCCTAGTTTCCGCCTATGAAGGGTTAGACCATGTATTAAATCTATTTAACTTTCTATCGATCAATATGCAAACCAATGTAAGGGTCCTGGGAATCATCAGTTCCATCAATTGGTATCAGAGCTACTTTGGATCTGCGTATTGATTGACACGTTCATGTTGTCCAATAAAACCTGTATTGTATAAAAGTCGATAGATGTAGATCTGTTCTAACTCGGTTTTGCAGGCATCTTAGATCCAACTATTATGGTCCAATGCATGTTTTTTATTGTGTTGTTTAAACCACGGACATGTTGTGGATGTTATTGTTATTGTGGATGTAATTAAAATCATAAGGGTTGATCATGCTTATTATTTGAATTTTTTAATCTAGATTATGTGTGAACTCCTTCGGTAGGCATAGGATTGATGTAATTTTAATTATTTTTGATCAATCGTGATGGCGGTGGTGGCAGATGATTTTTTGACGCTGGACGAGATGTTGGTTTTAAGCAGTCTAGAGGCAGACAGATGATTTTTGATGAAGGTCGAACCCCGAATAGATCTGCACAGCGTCAGATTTTGGATTCGGATAGTTGAGGACGAAGCTGGAAAGATGACCATAATAATAAGATATTTTTCTCTTATTTGTTGTAATTTTGTTTTTTCTGATTATGCATGTTTATTATTGTGTGGATTTTTTTTGAAAAACTAAACCTACATTAATAATGGACATTACTGGTTTGTAGGTGATGTAATTATACTTGCACGTTGGCTTTAGTGCCTTCCTCCATATTGGATGAGTATAATTATGGATCACCAGTACAAACTTCCTTAGGAATAATTGTAGAAAGTTACCTAGTATGTGTTCACTTCTCCATATGAAGGAACTCATTACAAGGTAATAGATTTAGTATTAAGTAATGGTATACACTTAGATACAAATAATGGTATTCTCCCCATCGGAGTCACTGCTATTATTTGTATGACCAGAGCAAGACCAACATATTAATTTTATTTGTCATAAAGTTATGTTAACATGATAGTAAAATTAATAAGAAAAACCTACTTGAACAAAGATGAATTTGTATACGTCCACACTATCGTGGCATGCTAACTTCATGGTGTTCAAGGTGTTGGTGAATTTCTTATTATTGTTTTGAGGGAATCAAAATTTAATTAATTCAAAAAGTTTTTTGCCCTACATAATTTTATTTATGTGATTCTCAGGATTTCAAAAATGGGTTCTTTCAGTCCACTTATGGTGATTCTTAAAGAAAACAAACTTACTGGACCTAATTATATTGACTGGAAACGTAATTTGGACATTGTTCTGATTGCTGAGGAGTACAAATACGTACTTGTTGAGGAATGCCCACCTAAGCCTGATGCAAAATCTGATGAAGAGGTCAAAGAAGCTTATAAGAAGTGGAAAAAGGCAGATGAGATGGCGCAGTGTTACATTCTGGCATCTATGTCGAATGTACTGCAACATCAGCATCAGGCCATGGCCACAGCTTATGACATGATGTATAACACCAAGGAACTCTTCGAACATCAAAGTAGAGCAGCTAGGCAGTTTGCTATAAAATGTTTGATGAATACAAAAATGACTGAGGGTATACCAGTAAGGGATCATGTTCTCAAGATGATGGGTCATCTGAATGAGATGGAGATCCTTGGAGCTGAAATCGATGGGGAATCCCAGGTCGATATCATTCTGGGGACTCTGTCTAAAAGTTTTGACAATTTTTGCCTTAATTACAACATGAACAAAAGGTTGTATAGTTTGGCAGAACTTGCAAAAGAGCTATAGGATGCTGAATCTCTCTTTAGACAGAGTGGTCATGCTTTTGTTTCTAAAAAGGCTTATACTTCTAAGCCAAAAGGCTGTAAGAAGAAGAATAACATTCAGAAATAGGCAAACTCAGCAAAGAAGGGCATGGGACCTCAAGGCGTGGTGAAAAAGCCGAAAGGCAAATGTTTCAAGTGCAAAGGATCAGGACATTGGAAGACTGATTGTCCACTTCACAAACAAGGGAACAAAGAAGGTATATCTCATTTACTAGTAGTTGAAACATGTTTAGCGGTGTTATCTACCGGCACCTGGTGTGTAGATACATGAGCCACTAATCATGTCTGCAATACATTGTAGGGTTTCTAAGAAACCAGACGGCTCAGTGATGGAGAGATATGCTTGTTCATGGGTGATGCTAGAAAAGTATCGGTCATTGTATTATGAGATGTTACTTTATCTTTTGGTAGAAATAAGTCTTTGACATTGAGAGATTGTCTTTATGCACCTTCACTTAGAAGGAATTTAGTTTCTGTTTCTATGTTAGTTAAGGATGGATATTCAGTTTATTTTAATGACAATATTGTTATTAGAAAGAATAAACATTTTATCTATTCTGGTGCATTGGTTGATAATCTGTATGTCATTAATCCTATTTCGCCTAAAATACAACTTATGGAAATAAATAATATGTCATCTAACTGAAATAAGAGAACAGAACCTTCTTGTATGAACCAAACATATCTTTGGCATTTGTGATTGGGACATATTAACCTAAGAAGGATTCAAAGACTGGTTGAAGATGGACCTTTGAGTTCATTGAAAGTGGAGGCTCTACCAGTCTGTGAATCCTGCTTGGAAGGTAAAATGACCAAAAGGCCTTTTACGGCAAAGGGGTATAGGGCCAAAGATGTGTTGGAATTGGTTCATTCTGATTTGTGTAGACCCATGACTATCCAAGCTTGAGGTAGCTTTGAATATTTTGTCACATTTATTGACAATTATTCAAGGTATGGATACATTTATTTCATGCGTCGTAAGTCTGAGTGTTTTGAGAAATTCAAAGAGTATAAGGATGAAACGAAGAAACATCATAGAAAATGTATCAAGTCACTACGATCAGATCGTGGTGGCGAGTACCTCTTTGGAGAGTTTAGGAATTATTTATCAGAGGCTGGGATTGCATCCCAATTAACTGTACCTGGAATACCCTAGCAGAATGGTGTAGCCGAAAGAAGGAATAGAACTCTTATGGAGATGGTTAGATCAATGATGAGTTATTCGGATTTGCCAGATTCGTTTCGGGGATATGCCTTACAGACTGAAGCTTATATTTTGAACTTGGTTCCTTCTAAGTCAGTACCTTTTACTCCCACAGAGCTGTAGATTGGGCGTAAGCCTAGTCTGAAACATGTTCACATTTAGGTAGTCCAGCACATGTTCTGAATAGGAAACTAGATAAGTTGGAATCTCGTACAGAAGTACGCTTGTTTGTAGGCTATCCAAGAGGAACGAAAGGAGGTTTATTTTATAGTCCTAAGGATCAGAAGGTCATTGTTAGCACCAATGCCCGATTCTTAGATGAAGACTATGTGATGAACCATAAACCCACAAGTAGAGTTGTTCTAGAAGAACTGAGAGGTGAGACACCAAGTACTTCAGTACCAACAGTATAAGAGGATGAACCACAAATAACTGTACAATGTGTCACAAATGTTACACTACAACCGATAATACCTCATCGTAGTTGGAGGGTTGCAATACAACCTGATAGATATATGTTCCTGGGAGACCTTTTCTCCAGTAGCCATGCTTAAGTCTATCCGGATTCTTTTATCTATTGCAGCTCATCTCGATTATGAGATTTGGCAAATGGATGTCAAGACAGCTTTCCTTAATGGAAGTCTTAAGGACGACATCTATATGAAGCAACCAGACGGGTTTATTGAAAAGGACCAAGAGCATCTTGTTTGTAAGCTCAAGAAGTCCATTTATGGACTTAAGCAAGCTTCCAGATCTTGGAACATATGTTTTGATCAGGTGATAAAATTCTATGGATTTGATCAATGTCAGGATGAATCATGTATATATAGAAAGTGTGACAAAAACATGGTGGTGTTATGTGGATGACATCTTGCTCACTGGAAACAATATGAAGGTGTTATCTGATATAAGGGTATGGTTATCCAAATAATTTGATATAAAGGACTTGGGAGAAGTAGGTCACATCCTTGGGATCAAAGTTCTACGAGATCGCAAGAAAAGGATATTAGGCTTATTCCAAGCTTCCTATATCGATATTGTACTAACTCGTTTTAGTATGCAAAATTCTAAGAAAGGTTTCTTACCTTTTAGACATGGAATTGCTCTATCAAAGGAGCAGTATCCGAGAACACCTAAAGAGATAGAGAACATGAAGGCAGTTCCTTATGCTTCAGTAATAGGAAGCTTAATGTATGTAATGCTATGTACGAGACCAGACATCTGCTTTGTCGTAGGCATGGTCAGAAGATATCAGTCTAACCCAGGACAAGAGCACTGGACTGCCGTAAAGCATATTTTGAAGTACCTGAAAAGGAATAAAAAGTTTATGCTAGTTTACCAGACAGATAGTTTAGTTCCATTGGGGTATACAAACTCAGATTTTCAGTCAGACAGGGTTTCCAGGAAATCTACCTCAGGTTATGTGTTTACTTTAGGAGGTGGAGCCATTGTGTGGAGGAGTATCAAGCAAAAATGTATTACTGATTCTACCATGGAAGCCAAGTATGTGGCAGCCTCTGAGGCAGCCAAAGAAGCGGTTTGGCTCAGAAACTTTATGTTGGACTTGGATGTGGTACCTAGTTTGCATAAGTCTATTACACTTTATTATGATAATAGTGATGTAGTTATAAACTCGAAGGAACCACGAGCCCATAAGACAGGTAAACAAATTGAGCGCAAGTACCACCTGATACGAGATTTCGTAAAGAAAAAAAAGTTGTTGTGATCAAGATAGCATCAGTTGACAACCTAGCTAATCCCTTTACAAAGAGCTTACCAGCTAAGACTTTTGATAGTCATGTTGAGGGAATGGGAATCAGATGTATAGCAGCATGGCTTTAAGTATAAGTAGGAGATTTGTAACAATAAACTGAAAAGCAATGCTTTGAGTATAAGTGGGAGATTGTTGGGGTTAAATACTAAAAGCATCACTTTTGTAGTAACCTTATTTACTTAAATTTTGAATAAGAATCATATGGGCAAATGTTTGTATATTGTATTTGTTGCAAGTGTTAATACAAATGTCTGATATTCTATATTATAGATAATATGGTGTGTGATGTCACACAGAAGATCATATTATCAGTTCCCTATGGAGTATATAAATAGTTCACAACCTTGATGGACTTTGACAATCTATTGGAAAGGTTGTAGTGTAATCTGGTATTAGTCTATCTTGACTATAGGTTTACCCTAGTACACTTTGTATGTATTGAACAGGACAACTTGAGGTTGTTCTCTTTGTTCTGACTACATAAGAGAACAAACACCTATGTTATTATGGATGCTTGTGCTCTTAATTCGGATATAATAACAGACATGTATATGTAGGGTGCATTACTTTAACTCATGAAAGAGTGAGATTCATTATGGATCAACAACCTCTATGAATTGGGTAATAACATTGTATGTATGATGGGCTTTTGATTATAAATAGAATCCATGTCCCGATACATCGGGTTGATGATGTCCCCTTAAGGAGCTCATAAGGATTGTCATGTAAACCCTGCAGGTGGATTATATCCGATATGACAAATAAAGTTGAGCGGTACTACTTAAGGATAAAAGATGTCGAATCAATATAGTTGTCAGTAATTTAATTTGATCGACGGACATACGATATCTTAACATGGGGAGCCAAACGAGCATATAATAAAAGGAGCCCACAATCATAATTTGGGATTAGGGAGGTAATGCAATAATAGCTCATTAGTGGACCAAGCTATTGTTAATGGGCCTGGATTGTATGTTCGGGCTGAATACGGAATATCCAGATCCGTTAGGAGGCCTAACCCTAATTTCTCCTCATGGTCCCTGTCGTAGCCTATATATATCCTCTATTCTCTAGCCGCCAGATTTTTATCAGAAATCTGAATCTTTCTCTAAATTCGTGATTCACATAAGGAGAGAAAGAGAGGGCTACCAAGGAGAAGAAAATATTGGGAGATCGTCGCCCACACGACGTCCAACTCGAGGAAGGAATACGTACAGAAGATCTTGGGGTCGTCCACTTGAGAT
The DNA here is from genome assembly GCA_029216955.1 of Iris pallida. Taxonomy (NCBI): domain Eukaryota; kingdom Viridiplantae; phylum Streptophyta; class Magnoliopsida; order Asparagales; family Iridaceae; genus Iris; species Iris pallida. The sequence continues at coordinate 11,650,189 of JANAVB010021999.1, read as the reverse complement.
TGCCAGGAATTACTTGTCTTCTTTCTACCGCAGGTATAATTCATGAACCCTAGTTTCCGCCTATGAAGGGTTAGAACACGTATTAAATATGTTTAACTTTCTATCGATCAATACGTATACTAAAGTAAGGGTCCTGGGAATCCCCAGTTCCATCAACAATGCTCATAAGCGTCCACACCACGGAAACGGAAGCGGCAACTAGGGAAGGAACTGAGTAGTTTACAATCATTGCCACAATGTGGGACATGTGGCTAACGAATGCTTAATAAAAATTGGAGCATGCTTCGGGTGCAGTCGAGTAGGGCATGTCGCATGTAACTGCCCTGAAGGTGGGTCGAACCAACGTCCCCTGCAATACCAACAGAACCGAGGCCAAGCACCTCGGGCTCCACAGACCGTACCACAAAATGGCCAAAACCGCCACCCCAATGCCCAGGGCCGCGTCTACGCCATGACCCGGGATGAAGCGTTCGCATCTGACACAATCGTGATAGGTATACTGCATTTTAATAACAAACCTGCTTGTGTACTATTTGATTCAGGTGCTACGCGTAGCTTTATATCGGTAGATTTGTCACCGAATACAAATTCCCTGTGACGCCGTTGGGCCTTAATCTTAGTGTCAACATACTGTAGGGCACGTCACTACTTGAAAACTTAGCCTGCAGAGACGGAATCATCTGTAAAGGTGGTCAAAAGGTACGTCTCGATACGATAGTCCTAGACGTTAAAGACTACGATATCATTCTGGGAATGGATTGGCTCGGTCCATGCAATGCAACCATCGACTGTGCCAAAAAGACGATCACCTTCCGTATACCTAGAGTGCCTGAATTCTGTTATTCCTGTTTTAAGGCATTGCCAACCTGCATGGTGATCTCGGCAATATCGGCTCGAAGGATGCTACATTCCGGGTGTTAAGGCTATTTAGCATATGTTCGGGATATGGGACAGGATGGTGCAAACACGGGTTAGGTCGACGTTGTGGCAAAATTCCCAAATATATTTTCGGACGAGCTGTCCAGCATGCCACCTGATCAAGAGTTAGAGTTCACCATTGATACATTCCACGATATCCGACCGATTTCTAAAGCCCCGTACAGAATGGCCCCTGCAAAACTTAGGGAACACAAAGTATAGCTGCAAGAGTTGCTCGACAAAGGATTCATATGACCTAGCATCTCGCCATGGAGAGCGCCCGTATTGTTTGTCAAAAAGAAGGATGGCTCATTGCATCTTTGTATCGATTACCGAGAGCTAAACAAAGCCGCCGTCCGGAAAAAATATCCATTGCCCCGCATAGACGACATGTTCGATCAATTGTAAGGCGCTTCGATATTTTCTAAAATTGATCTTCGATTAGGATACCATTAACTCAAGATCAAGCTGGACGATGTGTCAAAGTCAGCCTTTCGTACTTGATACGGCCATTATGAATTCCCGGTATTGTCGTTCGGTCAAACGAACGCCCCAGCTACTTTCATGGATTTAACGAATCGGGTATTTTTGACCCTTCCCCGACAAGTTCGTAGTAGTCTTCATCGACGATATACTCATCTACTCAGAGGACAAGCAGCAACACGCAAAGCATCTGCGGACCGTGCTTCAGACCCTTCAGAAAAATCAGTTATTTACGAAGCAGAGCAAGTGTGAATTTTGGCTGAGTAGCGTCGCATTCCTCGGATACATCATTTCATCTGAAGGCATAGCAGTCGACCCAAAAGAAGTTGAAGACGTTGTCGATTAGAAATGACCAGCGTCAGTCGGCGACATTCGTAGCTTCTTTGGCTTAGTAGGATACTACCGACACTTCGTGAAAGACTTCATGAAGATCGTGTCGCCTCTGACTCGCGTCACCTAGGAAGGAGTCACTTTTGAATTATCAAAGGACAGTGAAGCTTCCTTCCAGGAGTTAAAGCAATGGCTCGTCACGGCTACGATACTTGCACTTCCAGAAGGGAATGAGGGATTCCAGATATTCAGCAATGCATCCGGCCAGGGTTTGGGGTGTATGCTGATGCAATGGAACAAGGTGATATATTTTGCTTCCTGACAGCTAAAGCCGCACAAGAAGAACTATCCCACCCATGACCTAGAGTTAGCGGCGATTGTGTTCGCATTGAAATTGTGATGTCACTATCTTTATGGCATGGCGTACGCGATCTATACGGATCACAAGATCCTCAAGTATCTATTCATACAGAAGGAGCCGAACTTGCGTCAAAGGCACTGGCTTGAAGTGATCAAAGATTATGACTTGACTATTGACTATACGCCGGGCCAGGGAAATATTGTGGCAGACGCTCTGAGTCGGAAGTATATTGCCTCGCTATCCATCGACCGCAGACTGCTACGCGACTTAGAATAGATGGGCATCGACCTCCGGGTTAGATTCAGGGATGTGCAATTGGCACAGATGCAGTTAGAGCCGGGCTTGCGAGAAAAGATCAAGACTGCTTAGAAGGATGATCCGTACATAAAGAAAGTGCGAGAGCAAATTTCAACGGGTAATGCAACCGAATTTATGGTAGACGAAATCGAAGTGCTTCGATTGAAGGGTAGGCTATGCGTTCCAGATGATTCCAAACTTAGAAAGAAAATATTGACAGAGGCACAATACGCGAAATATACTTTGCATCTTGGCAGCACAAATATGTAAAAGGACCTCCGTACGACCTTTTGGTGGCACAGAATGAAGAGAGATGTGGCACTCTTCGTGTCCCAATGCATGGCCTGTCAACAGGTAAAAGCTGAGCATCATAGACCGGACGAGGAGTTGCAGAACCTTGCCATTCCAGAATGGAAATAGATCATGTCACTATGGGCTTTGTTGTTGGCCTACCGAAGATGCCGTAGGGAAATGATGCCATCTGGGTCATTGTTGATCGACTAACCAAGTCAGCTCACTTCATTGCCATTAAAGTTACTTAGAGCGTTGATCACCTGGCTCAGATTTATCTTAATGTGATAGTACGGCTGCACAGAGTCCCTGTATCCATCGTCTCTGATCGGGATGCATGATTTATATGGCACTTTTGGATTAGCCTTCAGTCGGCTCTAGGTACCAAGTTACAGTTCAGCTCAGCTTACCTTCCCCAGACCGACGGCCAAACAGAGCGTGTGAATCAGATTCTCGAATACATGTTACGGCTCTTCGCAATTGACTTCAAATCGAGTTGGGACGTTCATCTGCCATTGGCCGAATTTGTATACAACAATAGCTATCAGTCCAACATCCAAATGGCATCGTACGAAGGCTTGTAAGGCCGAAAGTGCAGATCACCCATTTGTTGGGATGAAGTCGGAAAGCAACATATTCTTGGCCCGGAGCTGGTGGACAGACCGTGAAGAAGGTCAAGCTCATTCTAGAAAGATTAAAGACTACGCAGAGTTGGGAGAAAAAGTTATGTAGATGTCCATCATTGACCCCTCGAGTTTCAAGAAGGTGATTACGTATTTCTTAAAGTGTCACCTATACGTGGAGTTACCCGGTTTGGTACAAAGGGAAAGTTGAGTCCGAGATTCATTGGGCCGTTTGAAGTACTCAAGCAAGTCACCCTAGTGGCCTATCAGATTGTCCTACCGCCAGCGCTAGCGAGTGTACATAATGTCTTCCTCGTCTTTCAGTTGTAAAAGTACGTGCACGACCCAAGCCACGTGGAAGATTTTGGTCAGCTGGAGCTGAAGCCCGACTTATCATATATTGAAGTATCGGTCCAAATCTTAGCACGTAAAGGTAAACTGATGCGTAATTGAGCGATCACTCTCGTCCGCGTACGCTGGAGCAATTATTCGGTCGAGGAGTCAACCTGGAAACTTGAATCGGAGATGATCCTTCATTGTTCTCGTAGAGGTAGGTTCTCTTCTTATGTTTCGAAGATGAAACTTTTTACTAGTTGGTTATGGTGTGGTACCCCATCCCTATATCGTGCCCCATTTTCGTCCACGGGGTGCACGAGAAAGGAAACCTGTCGCTACCGATTCAGTCAGGACCGATAGATCTGGATCGATTGAATCGGTCAAACTGGAACGATTAAATTAAAATCCTTTTCTCGTTATGGAAAGGTTTCTTCGTAATCAAGTCACATATTCAGCTGGTTGTATCTCAAGGATTAGCTCTGCAGTTGAGTCGGGAGAGACCTCCCGTTGCTCTGGTTTTCATGCCGCACTTGATTTGGCTTTGGCTTTGGCTTTGGTTTTCGTGAATGCGTCTTCGTGAATGTTTTCGATAGTTTTCATGCCTTACAATTTTGAACTTCGCATTCGTATCGAACTCCTTGAATCATGTACTATTCTAATCAGTTGCTTATGCGATTGTTGGTGATCGTGTAGGCAACATCTAAGCGCAACCAACCAGTCCCTCGCCTGAATCAAAGACTAAGGTGCGTGGCAGACCTTCTTCACCTCGACCCTCTGTTTCAGAATCAAATATGAAAGAAAAAAAATAATGCTTGTCCCCATAGTATAGAATCAATGAAATCATGGTATGATTTTTTATGAAACACATGCTATCGAACTGCTTTACATGAAAAACTGATGCCTACTTTCTTATGCCTTATTTACTTAGCCTATGCAAACCAAATGATGAATCGATTAGCGTTTATCGCAACGATATGGATAAAGTGCATAAATGACTAAGTTCAAAGGAAAGGGTCAGTTTTACACCAAAAAAGAAAGTTAAAGGTTCTATCAATAAGAAAGAATATTTCATGAATCTGCAAAAATGGTCATTGGACAACTTATGCATAAGGCATAGTTTTTTCGAACGGTTGCCTAGGCCAAGGAACCGATTCGGCCCGGGAGGAACGAGTATAGCAAGCGCCACCCATGAATCGGTGTGGGTGATTCGGGAACTTTCGCACAGGGCTCGCTACCCGTCACGAAAGGGTCACCGTCTAATCCAGCTATAGTCCATGATGGCTTGACATTGCCAGTGACCTTCACACCTCCTTTCACTGCTTGAACTAACACATGTGATACGGGATGATTATGATAACTTCTCAATGTATACAATCTCATATGATTTCCTCAAAATATGTTAATATGCAAATCAATCAGGATGGTCAGAAAGATCACAAAAATAGCTAACATGTTTTATAAAACTGCTTTAACCTAATGCAGAGCTTGGGTTTAATTAGCCACTCGCCAGTACATGTGATTGTGCTGACACTCGCTGTTTGCAGGTGCCAGGAATCAGAAAGAATGTGCCAACTAGCTAGGCGACGTTCATGCTTTTGAAGCTTCGACCGCGTGTCGAAGACCCCGCCACAGAACTTTTGAAGACTCTCCGCAAGTCCAAAAAACTTGTCTCGGTATCCCTCGCATCCAATTGGCTGGAATACTTTTGTTGTAAATGAGGGTGTATGTATAGAATGGTTATCTCATCGACACTCCTTTTGTAATCGAGTCATGTTGTAAAGCTCGTACGGCACGATTGTAATAGTGTCTGTAAATGATGTCTATTATCAATAAAATGCAAAGTTTTTCTATCTCAATCTATTATTTAATTTGTCTGTGCTCTCTCTTAGTTGACGTATTTCATATTACCTTATGACTATGCCTTGTGCGATCGTAACCTAGGTTCGTACGGCATCACGCCTGGGGGACGACTATCGATTCTTCGAAATTAGGGCGTGACAGTCATGAACCCGCCCACCTTAAGCCGATACGCCTTATCGTTTTGCCGAGATGATGCGGCTCAATTCCATAACTTGGTTGCATGACTAACTCTCCTGACCTAGCTATTCTGTTGAACTATTCGACTGATTCGGCCTATCGTGCCCGTGCCACAATCCGTTGACGATTTGGTTTTGCGGATACCTTTACGAATAAGGCAAAATGATGACCTCTTATAATTTAGCGTAAAAGTATAGCCTGTATAAGAAGTCAACTAAAATCAATATCTTTTTGAATCGGACTTATGCTTGCATCGCTTTGATTCATATATTCGAATCGACTCAAAGCTTCTTTCGGGCCAACGTAACTCTTGCATCGATTCGCATCGATACTTCATCAGGTCAACGCAACTCTTCCATTCAACGACTCATCATAATACAGTGTTGCAGTGCGGGGCATTACAATAATTAACTAGTCTTAGTTAGAATTAGTGACTTAGTTGATTGTTAATTAGTAAATTATTTAGTGAGTTAGATATATAACAACCAATAGTGAGTTAATAAATTTAGTTAGGAACCGCATTAGTTAAGTTTAGAAAATTCTTCTAGAATAGAACCTAATATTTTTATTATTTTTATAGGTGCTTAGAGGAGATTATATCTTCTGGTAAAGACAAATACATATTTTTCAACTTAGCAATATTTCATTTTATGGTTTACACTTGCATCACATGTATTGTCTTGTTGTGTTGTGTCATGTCGAAAGGGAGAACACTCAAGTGGCATGTAGTATTCCCTAACTATGGACACTTTTCGTGGCTGTTAGCATCATCGACATACATGCCTTATGTGTCTATTATGTGCGTGACTGCTAGCATTGTCGACAGACATGCCTTATGCACCTAGCGTACGTTATTGCTAGTATATCATCTCATGATATGCCTTATACAAATTTAGTCCCTACATATTATTTGTTGTTCTAATTGCACATGATACACATAGATAATGCATGTAGCCAAGTACATTATGCTTTTAATTATTTACAGTCATTATTTTTATTATATATTATTGCATCATGTTGTTGAGTATTATTTAGTTATATTGTACTTTGCTCCTATTCTGACTTGATAGTTGACATATTAGACTAGGACATGATGATGGCGTTGGATTGGACGATGACTTCTGGAAGATTGAAGATTAAAATGGAATGCTTTTGATGTACTAGATTTTTATGAGACAAGTGTATTAGGTGTACTATTATTTTGGAAGGTGTAGTTTACCGGATTTGTCTCCAGAGAGTTGGCATGTACAATGTACTTTAAACACTTATAGTGGAGTCTGGGTGATTGTGTTTGGCTATGATTTGTTTGTACATTCTAGTTGTTATGATAAGTAAATTGATGGAGATTTATAAGGTTTAGAATAGCTGACTACCGCCGATTCTGTGGCGTAGGCTGGACGCGTTCACAAACATTACCTGATTATTCGGGAGCAGGGCTGACATGTTCTAGCTGCTCCTGAAGCAGGTCCGTCAAAGCCAGTAATATAACGTCCCAGTCCCAAAGTACTTAGGACTAAATACATATCCATGCCAACTGCATACATACGAAGTATACTCCAATATATGGAAACCTCGTATGAATACATAAGCTGTAAAATGCAGTAAACCAAGAGTAATCTAATCTCATCCACAATTTGAAGAATAAAAGATACCATATGATCAACTGTAATAAGTCTTTGTACAATACGTTGGGCGAAGACAAATCCACTACCAACTAGTAAAGAAAAATATACATGGAAACGGAAATGATTTGGCGGGAGTAGCAAGAAAGACCCTAGACACGTCATCTCCGAATGAATAGAGAAGATCGCGACATCGACTAGAACACCTGCAATATCACAGAAGCACACACCTGGAGAGATAACCAAGTCCTCAGAGGGACGTAACAAGATACAGGAAGAACATGCCATAAATACTGAATACAAAAAATGCCACAAAAAAAAGTGACAAGACCACAATAAGGTAATCTAACCGTACTACTGTGTTCATACAGTTAAGAACAAACCTCCAACGCATGGGCATCTAGCTCAGGAGCAGTAATCTCAGGTATGGCCCCATCAGGATACCAGGGACCTCAAAGCATAACATTCTTCGAATGTCAGAGGCCAACAGGATCAGTAATAGAAAAGTGCATAAAGGACCCATACGTTAAGGAACTGTTCTTCCCATTCAATGCCTAACAAAGTCACATACATGTCTCATAAACCTCTACTAACTGCTAAGTATCCTTACATGCCTCTATTAGCAGTTAGCCCTAACGCATGCACATGGGGGATCAGCCTATACGCAAGGACCCCTACATGCTACTCGTCTCACACATCCTCGTGGTACAACTGTGTCGAGGCATATGCAATACACTACAAACGGTAGTCCCCTAACTCTAGGTTCATATACGATAGTAACAAAGTAACTAATAATCACTGAGCATGTAGTAAATCAAGAACTGTAGTAACTGGAAATAATGAACAGTGATATGTAACAAAATACAGACTGAATATAAACAGTATAATGGCAAGGTATCTTGCCTGGTATGTCGCCTGAGGTTGTGAAATGATAGTGATGTCCTATTTTGTCCAAAAGCCATGTTTGATGTGAAGAAGTCCAAAGGAAATAAGTATGTAATTAGTCATGGTCAGAAGTCATATATTCTAAGAGGAAGATTTGATTTATGTAAAAGATAATTCTCAATTTAAAAAATATATATATATATATTTAAATATTGTATATATATATATATATATATATATATATATATATATATATATATATAAAAAAAAAAAAAAAAAAAAAAAAATATATATATATATATATATATATATATATATATATATATATATATATATATATATATATATATATATATATATATATATATATATATATTTTTCATATATATATATATATATATATATATATATATATATATATATATATACATATACTCATTTAGAAAATCAGTCATAACTATCAAGTAAAAATATATTTTGTATTTGTTTAAAATCAATATTTTATTATAAAAAATATTTTACATAATATTTAAAACTTCAGGAAAATCTTTTGAGGCTTAAAACTCTAAAAATTCTTCAAACTGTAAATTTTGAAAATATTTGTAACTTATTTATAATAATAGAAACTATATTTTATGGATCAAATTATTTGTAGGCAAATATTCCAAAATTTTATTTTAGATAAATACTTGAAAATTCTAATAAAATTAGTTTAGGTCAAAACTATAATTGGTAGATAAAAATAGCTATTTATTTGAATAGATCAAATAATTAATAAAAACTATATTTTATTTAGATGCTAAAGTTTTATAATAATAAAATCTCTTGAAAACATTATTTACATGTGTAGATATTTTATAATAGTAATAATATTGTAAAGGATAAAACCCCTGGTGATAAAATAATAATTATACTAATAACAGTAATAAAAATAAAAATAATCATAATAATACTAATAATAATAATAATGATAAATAAAATAATTTATAACAGCTCATTGCTATTCTTATAGAAAGTAAATGAAAAAGGGAGTGGAGAGAGAGAGAGAGTTGAGGCAGTTTACCAAGGTCGGCGGAGGAGAGAGGGGACGCGGAGGATCTGGAGAACGGTGGTGGTCGGCCGATGTGGGCTGCACGGTGGTCGAACGGAGACGCAGGCGGCTGGATCTACGCGGGGTGCGGCCACGCGGGGAGCAGTCGCACGGTCGGTGGAGGCGGCCGTCCGGAGAGGGGATTCGGTTGGTGCGCGCTCGCCGACGCACGGCGCTCGTAGGAGGACGGCGGTTGTGTTGGACTGGGGAACTCCGGCACGATGGATGGAAGGAAGGGGTGGTGCGGAGGCGTACACTCCGGATCCGGCGGAGAGGGTTCGGCAGGAGGCAGCGTCGGGAAGTCGGACGCACCAGGCGCGGAGGCGGCGGCCGTGATGGCACGGCGGCGGGGTTTCGTGGCGGGGCGACCCTTTCTGGCCCAGGGGTGCGGCGGTGGTACGCCACGCAACGCTCGGTTGCGGCGGTTCGGATGGCGACGGCTGCGCCAGGCTGGTGCGGCGGAGCACGGGGGTCGGGTGCCGGCGGCTTGATCGGTACGGGAGCAAGGAGGCTCGTCCGCGCGGGGTTGGGACACAAGTGGACGGTGGCAGGTGCTGCGTGCGATGTTGGATACCGCGGCGGCTCAGGCTAGGGTTCCCCCCTCTTCTATTTCTGGTGGTGGCGGTGGTGATGCTTTACTGTGTTGGCCGGGATTTTGTGAGCCAATGGCGGTGATAGGGTTTTGTCGAGGAGGCGGGGGAGAAGTTGCCGGAGACGATGACCGGTGGTCGGTGGTATAGAGACAGGTGGTGGTGTTGGTGAAGGCGACAAAGGTGAAGGTTGGGGTGATGATGACGTCGGCATGGTTCTGGTGGTGAGGGTGATGAAGTTGGGGGTGCCCAGCCCGTGGCCGGGATTGACGTTGGAGACTAGTCACAGTGGGGAGGTCGGTTTTGGCGGGGATGCTGTGTGGTTGCTGCGGCGGTGGTGATGGGTAACATCAGGAGAGGTGGCGTGGAGGCTGGGTTAGGTTTAGGATTGAGTCGCCATTTCGGGAGTGTCCGACACGGCTGGATGGACGTCCGGGATTGTCGGACGGGATATAATTTTTGTATTTGTAATAGACGAACATATAGTGTATGGGAAGAGGCATGGGCACGGACACGATGCACGTTTGTGGATAGTAGAAAATTATGGAAGAGTACCTCTCCTTTTATAGGAGGTGGGAATTCCCAGTTGGATAAGAGTTAGGGAGATTTAAATTCTCCATAGATAATTCCATCTATTTATTTAAAACGTTTAAATAAGATTAATATCTCTCTAAGATAAAATCTAGATAGATTTATATCTAATTCAAAACCATTTAAAAATCCTCTATTAAAATAATTTGATTTAAATCACAGTTGCTACTTTTTTTAATACCTTTTTTATAAACATTAAAATAATATTACAATTAATTTCAAAAATCAAGATAATTACTTAAATATTAAATCATAAATAGCTTTTATAAATAACAAAATATATTAATAAACAAATTTCTAATTTTATAAAATATTTGGAATATATTTCATATAAACTACAATTTCTAAATTACTACCTATTTTTTAAACGACGAATAAAATAACTCTTTTATACAAATTAAAACATTTATCACATTTGTTTGATCATATACTTTCCTATATAAAATAAAATTTATAATAAAAGTATATTTCTAAAATATGTACCTCGACACATATTCTGTCACGCCCTAGAACCAGAATACTGGAGAGCGGGGGAATGACTCAGCCAGCTACGTATTACTGGTAGATGAATACCGTATAATACGATCAATGCTGTCTACAAGACGAGGGGGTGCATACTACATGAAAGTCTCACTATGGTCACTTCACATCTATTGTCTCAATCATTCAAGCAAGAAACAGTAATAGAGAACATGTAAGATAAAGCAGTAAGGCATCCCAAACGCTCTGTCAAATTGTTCTTGATATCTGGCTTTACAAAATGTAGCCAGATTGATGTAGCAAAAGTATACACAATTGTTATCAGCTGCAGCCTGACTTTAGTTACAATTATGTAAAAAGTAAGTACAAGACAATCCGACTAACATGTCGGTGCCAAACGGTTAAGTATAAAGGTAAATAACAAAACGAGCGGTGAAGTAAGGGACCCACTCGAGTCCTCCTGCGATCATCCCTCTAGTGTTGACCATCTTGGAGGTAGAAGTAAGCTGGATCCTCGAGGACCGGCTCTAAATCTGGCCATGCAAAACCAGAGAGGTTAGACCTCTAATAGCAAGTACCACAAGGAAGCACGACATGAGAACTAAAACCAGTAATGAGAAATATGATAAATAGATCTCTGCTTGCCACTAGGATTCTCATAACATCATAACACTTCGAACCAACCTCCCAACCAAACAAGGACAGAAGTTGGCCCGTCATGTCCTGACATTCTGATCATCTTAGTTAGGTAACAGAATAGGTACAGTACACAAACAAATCAATTTAAACGGCCATTCAACAACTACGGCTTGCTACTGTGTGTTCCAAGTTATCCTGGAATTATACAATAGGGATTCCTCAGTTCTTACTATGTGCGAGCAAGGCTAGTCTATCTAGTTAATCATGTGCGCCATGCATGAATTAGATGAGTCCTAGCAGGACGCCCGTCATTAATATACAATATACAATAATAATATAAGCAGATACGGTTCCCTGCCCGTGTGGCAGGTTTACAGTATCTGTGGGAACCAGCCGGCCCGTCGGGTACTACTTGTCCCAAGGGGGCTGCCATGTAAGAACTCGGGAATCCATTCTCTCCATGCAATTATTATTTTATTTAACTTAATAGTCTCTATGTTGAGTGAAATCCTATGCCGTGGATCATGGTCATTCAAATGAGTACTTTCGTACGGGGTACGATATGCACAACTCTACAATGATACCAGTGCGGTCAGGTTGTAGGTCTTACATAGCGTAATGCAACAATCAAAACTAACCACGGAATAATCATGCCTTGACCATAAAGTACACATGCTTCTTTGGTAAGATATGTAAATAATAAATGAATTGAAGCCTGCACGTGCCTGTATGCCAACATTCGAGATTAGCCAGTCGATTTCTATAGTTCATAATTAATATGAATGTGTCCCATTCATTCAATTCAAAAAGACGACTAGCCAGTCTCTTAGTTCCAACTAGGAACACATGATCAATTTTTAGTCAAGGTCACAATCATTATCAATGGTGAAAAGGCATGAAAGTCAACTAGTATTCAGTGGGGTCGAGTCTACAACTCTCAGGGTTTAATTCCAGTCAATCGGGGTATCTATAACTCAATTCACGACACATGGTACATCCCACGTAACAATCTATATTTAACAGAAATATTAACATATCATGATTATATCAAATTTATGCCAAAAGGCGTAAGGATATAAAATGGACGTTAAATATCTAATAAAATATCAATATACAGGGCTATAGAAGATCCAGGGTAAGCAGGCTACGCTCATGTCAGCCTACGCTCAAGTCAGGCTACGCTCAAGTCAAAGAGGCAGCGTATGGACTCCATACGACTCCTCACTATCCAAGCCAGCGTACGCAAGTCATAGGCAGCGTATGAACTCCATACGACTCCTTACTATTCAAGCCAGCGTACGCAAGTCATACGTTTCCAAAATGCAGCGTATGAACTCCATACGACTCCTTACTATTCAAGCCAGCGTACGCAAGTCATACGCTTCCAAAAGGCAGCGTATGGGTCAGGCTACGCTCAAGTCAACATACGCTCAAGTCAAGCTAGCGTATGCAAGACCATACGACTCCTCTTCAAGGCAGCGTATGTAAGACCATACGCTTCCTCTTCAAGGCAGCGTATGAACTAAACTGCGCTGCGCTAAAGAGCGCGCGCAACTCCGTGACGCAAGCTAAAAAGCTAGCGTACACAAGACATACGCTTCCAAAAGGCAGCGTATGAACTAAACTGCGCTGCGCTAAAGAGCGTGCGCAACTCCGTGACGCAAGCTAAAAAGCTAGCGTACACTGCTCACTGTCTTCTCCAAACAGCAAGGACTCCATGGTTGCACCCCAAAGCTTCAAAAGTCCATAACTTGGTCAAAACAAATCCAAATCCAACTTTCCAAAGGTCAAAATTGGGTAGAATAAAATTCTCTACAATATGGAACCATCAGAACTTGCAAACAAAGAAGTTTGATAGATCAAAACCACCAAAATCCGAAAATAACTCATTTCTAGATCTACAAAAATTAAGACTTCGAAATGAAAAATGCCAAGTTCTAAACTCTCTTAGGATCATGAGAGGAAGATAAATCAACTATAAAAACATGGGTTCTTATGTGAAGCAAGTTGTACTTGCCTACGGTTTGGCAGGTGGAGAGAGTGATGAGGAAGAAGAAGAAGTAATGGTGAAGGAGAGTTTATGAAGAGAGAGAAAGGGGATGGGGGCTTTAAATGGAAGGGGTGGTGGTAGGTGGGGGTGTTGGGCTCATGTTGAGCCAACTAAATTAAACCAAACCAAGCCGAACCCAAAGTAAGACTAAAGCAGAGAATAAAATCAGGAAATAAAATACAGGAATAAAATTGCAGAAATATTAATTAACATGAATTAAAGGAATTTAAATACAGGATAATACATGATAAATATTAAATAAATACATTCGAGTAGTACATGTATAAAAATACGTATTCTGGGAACGGGGAGTGACATATTCGCACTCGTCGAGAGATTACGAAACGCAAATCTCGCACGCTACGTAAATACAACAAGGCAAACTCTCGTATGCGACGTACAGATACGAAGTATAAAATAGATAAAAAAATATTAAAAAAATCATAGTAAAAATTTAGGTGGTTTACATCCTACCCAACTTACAAGAATTTCGTCCTCGAAATTTAGGAATAGGTAGGATACAAGAGTTTGACGATAAAAAAGTATGAACAATTCATTTGGCGAGGCAAGAAAATGGTTTTTAACATAAATATGCTATTAGAAAGTCATGAATTCGTTAAATAGGAAAATAATTTACGAATATGGTAATGGACGAGGGTCGCTAGCTAAGACAATTATGATAACACAATTCGAAAAATAATAAGGCATTGGATGGATCAAAGAGAGTAGCTTAGGGACTTGGGAGGTATGGTTCCTTGAGAAAATATGGTCGTCTGGGTTTAGGTTTGATTAAGGAAACAATTTGAATCATTCTTAAGTCTCAAGAATGATTAAAAAGTCATGATAATCAATCTAGTGTCACGAGGAGGACGATTAACTCAAGATGGGGTTACAGTAACATCGGTTGGTAACTGGCTAATTATCTTGGCAATAGACAGTGGACAACTAAGAGAATATCAAGTACGGGTGTTTGTCTTTCTAAAACAGGCAAACGACAAAAATAAGGAGTTCGAAGAAGACATTATCGAATTCGAATGAGTGGTTCAAAGACGACTAAATAAGTTCCAAAAAGAATTGCCAAGGCAGTCGCGGGTGAGACTCTAGGGCCAAGTTTAACTATGTCTCCATCCACGTTGAACAATATACATAAAGTGAACCAAGTGCACTATGGTTGATCAGACCATAATACGTCGGTTCTGATTAGATAATGTATTAGTGGGCGCCCACAATAAATATATGTCACGAACAAGCTCGATAAAGAGTAAGCTTGCGAATCTAGATTATAATAGCAACATAAGATAGTCAAAATATAAGCAGTGGATGATGAAGGAAATTAAATAGTCCAAGATCCTTTAAAATTGAGTATTGTTCGATGTTCGGGCCTATGCAGTGGCTCTAGTGTTTCCTTATCTATGACTTGATTTGTTAAATGTGTTAGAGTCCTGCAAATTCTAAAATCTAAGTAAGCTTATCCATATGGGTCACAGGGGTAAGGGCTTGTTAGGTTGTGAGGTACTCTACCCAACTTACAAGAGTTAAATTAATGGTGTTATGGGACAATGGGTAAGGCACAAAGTTAAGCATTTAAGGAAACAACTAGAACACAATCATATATCGGTCGAAAGATTTGAGTCTATGTTGGACCCCAATTGAAGGCAGAAAGTATTTTGGTATCATGGTAAGGGTTGTAGTTTAGTCTTTTGACCAGAAGTCATATCAAGAAAATAGAGTACAAGGATACGGGTTTTAGTGGCACGTGATATACCTACATGAAGGTGGGCTCGTCTAGGTCTTGTATATGGAAATTGTTAGAAGAAAAAGTCTATTGTTGTGCTCCAAATATCAAAGTCACGATAGGGAACGCCAAATGATCAAAATAGAAAGTGGATTTTTCATAAAGTACTAGTTAATGCACAAAAGGATACAGTTAAAGCACGAAATACAGATAATTTAGGAAATCTCGTAGATCAAGTTAAGATAAGTTAGGGACAGTTTCTAGAGCAAAAATAGTCTCATAGATAAGGGTATGGTCAAGGGCATGATTCTAATCACTTTAAGTTTTAAATGATTTGAATGTCATGAATAAGATCTAGATTTAAGGAAAGGTCGAGTAAGGCAAGATAATGATATAGTTATACAGTTTGGTCAATGACTAACTATACTTTGTATATGTCATATCATAGTGGTATGGCAACCTATAGTTGGAATACTTGTATCTCATTAGGGTGACCTGCTTGTTTCTTGGTCCTTCACCAATATATGATCTAATCTAAAAAATTTAAATTCCTCAAAAGTTTCTCAATAAAAATATCAAGATGCTCCACCAAAATTTCTAATCATCTTAGGCTGTCAAGTTTAATCAAAATCTAAATCTCGAATCAATCTCGAATTTAACCCTTGTATATCACAAATAGAATATACCCTTCTTCTTCTTCTTCTTCTTCTTCTTTTCAAAATTTAAATATCAATAATCAAGGCTTTAAACTCGAAATCTAAATAACTTTATAAATTATAGATCATATGACACAATTTGAAATTTGAATTTTTCCTTCAAAGTCGATTTTATATCTTCTAAAATATTTTAAACAATTTTTTTTTACCATCTTCTCTTGAAACTCAAAATTAAATAAACGTATAAATCGTACAACTCAATTTAAAACCTCAAGCTCTCTAATAAACCGTAAATCATAAACCCTCCACATTCTCTAGTCGTTTACAAAATCATAACTTATAATTTAAAACTCTTTAATAAATTTGAGATAAACTTTAACATATTACAATCCAAACTTGAACTTAACCGTAATTCATGTGTCATAATTTAAAGATGTTTCTCAAATCGGTTTCATATCCCAATAAATCAAAAACTATTTTGCAATTTCCAAAAATCATAAATCATAAATTTGTTTGCTCGATCTCGCTATCCCCTTGTGTATACCACCTTGGAATAGCAAAATAAAATTCCAACTATCCTTTGAAGGCGGTAATATGCTACTACCCAACTAATCTTTAAAATCATACTTTTAGGAAAAAATGCCTTTATAACTCAAATAAGACCTCAATGTATACTAATTGTCAATGTAATCTTCCTAGCCATGTGTTTGTCTTATGAGCATATATTACTGCAGTCATCTTCCTAACTGTCACTAAGCACGAAAGATAAGAATTTACGGTAGAAAGAGTTCAAGAAGGATGCAAATCATGGATGGTAACGAGAGTTCAAAACTTGAAACAAGGAAGGAGGTCAAGCTTGTGGATGAGATTTCTTGACACTAATCCTATATTGCATGCTCACATCGGTACAATTACGTAACCGACATGACAAACTCGACCTGCATGGGCTACCACAAAAATATGTAACGCCCCAGTCCCAAAGTACTTAGGACTAGATACGTATCCATGCCAGCTGCATACATACGAAGTATACTCCAATATATGGAAACCTCGTATGAATACATAAGTTGTAAAATGTAGTAATCCAAGAGTAATATAATCTCATCCATAATTTGAAGAATGAAAGATATCATATGATCAACTGTAATAAGACTTTGTACAATATGTTGGGCGGAGACAAATCCACTACCAACAAGTAAGGAAAAATATACATGGAAACGGAAATGATTTGGCGGGAGTAGCAAGAAAGACCCAAGACACGTCATCTCCGAATGAATAGAGAAGATCATGACCTCGACTAGAACACCTGCAATATCACAAAAGCACACACCTGGAGAGATAACCATGTCCTCAGAGGGACGTAACAAGATACAGGAAGAACATGCCATAAATACTGAATACAAAATATGCCACAAAAAAAATAAGTGACAAGGCCATAATAAGGTAATCTAACCGTACTACTGTGTTCATGCAGTTAAGAACAAACCTCCAACGCATGGGCATCTGGCTCAGGAGCGGTAATCTCAGGTATGGCCCCATCAGGATACTAGGGACCTCAAAGCATAACAATCCTCGAATGTCAGAGGCCAGCAGGATCGGTAATAGTAAAGTGCATAAAGGACCCATACGTTAAGGAACTGTTCTTCCTACCCAATGCCTAACAGAGTCACATCCATGTCTCATATACCTCTACTAACTGCTAAGTCTCCTAACATGCCTTTATTAGTAGTTAGCCCTAACACATGCACATGGAAGATCAGCCCATACGCAAGGACCCCTACATGCTACTCGCCTAACACATCCTCGTGGTACAACTATGTCGAGGCATATGCAATACACTACAAACGGTAGTCCCCTAACTCTAGGTTCATATGCAATCAAAGGATAGTAACAAAGTAACTAATAATCACTGAGCATGTAGTAAATCAAGAACTGTAATAACTGGAAATAATGAACATTGATATGTAATAAAATGCAGATTGAATATAAACATTATAATGGCAAGGTATCTTGCCTGGTGTGTCGCCTGAGGTTGTGCAATGATAGTGATGTCCTGTTTTATCCAAAAGCCATGTTTGATGTGAAGAAGTCCGAAGGAAATAAGTATGTGATTAGTCATGGTCAGAAGTCATATATTCTAAGAGGAAGATTTTATTTATGTAAAAGATAATTCTCAATTATATATATATATATATATATATATATATATATATATATATATATATATATATTTATATATATATATAAAAAATATATATATATTTATATATATATATTTTTTATATATATATTTATATATATATATATATATATATATATACTCATTTAGAAAAACAGTCATAACTATCTAGTAAAAATATATTTTGTATTTGTTTAAATTCAATATTTTATTATGAAAAATACTTTACATAATATCTAAAACTTCATAAAAATCTTTTGAGGCTTAAAACTCTAAAAATTCTTCAAACTATAAATTTTAAAACTCTAAAATTTCTTCGGTGGTGTAGAGACGGGTGGTGGGGTTGGTGAAGGCGACAATGATAAAGGTAGGGGTGATGATGACGACGGCATGGTTCTGGTGGTGAGGGTGATGAAGTTGGGGGCGGCCAGCCTGTGGCCGGGATTGGCGTTGGAGACTGGTCATAGTGGGGAGGTCAGTTTTGGCGGGAATGCTGTGTGGTTGCTGCGGCGGTGGTGATGGGTAACATCAGGAGAGGTGACGTGGAGGCTGGGTTAGGTTTAGGATTGAGTCACCGTGTCGGAAGTGTCCGACACGGCTGGGTGGACGTCCGGGATTGTCGGACGGAACAAAATTTTTGTATTTGTAATGGGGAACATATAGTGGATGGAAAGAGGCATGAACACGGACACGATGCACGTTTGTGGATAGTAGAAAATTATTGAAGAGTACCTCTCCTTTCATAGGAGGTGGGAATTTCCAGTTGGATAACAGTTAGGAAGATTTAAATTCTCCATAGATAATTCCATCTATTTATTTAAAGCATTTAAATAAGATTAATATATCTCTAAGATAAAATCTAGATAATTTTATATCTAATTCAAAACCATTTAAAAATCTTCTATTAAAATAATTTAATTTAAATCACAGTTGCTACTACTTTCTAATACATTTTTCATAAATATTAAAATAATATTACAATTAATTTCAAAAATCAAGATAATTACTTAAATATTAAATCATAAATAGCTTTTATAAATAACAAAATATATTAATAAACAAATTTTCAATTTCGTAAAATATTTGGAATATATTTCATATAAACCACAATTTCTAAATTACTACCTAATTTTTAAACGACGAATAAAATAACTATTTTATACAAATAAAAACATTTATCACATTTGTTTGATCATATACTTTCCTATATAAAATAAAATTTATAATAAAAATATATTTCTGAAATATGTACCTCGACACATATTTACACTCGTCGAGAAATTACGAAACGCAAATCTCGCACGCTATGTAAATACAACAAGACGAACTCTCGTATGCGACATGCAGAGACGAAGTATAAAATATTAAAAAAAATCGTAGTAGAAATTTAGGGGGTTTACAAGCAATGACAAACAAATCCAAACAAAAACAAGTCAGATTAGATAAGTCTTTGAAGAAGAATCCATTTCAGGGACTTGACAAGCCATTTACCATTTAGTTTTGACATATTGGCACAACTTGCCTATATGCTGCCTCGACTATCAATTTTTGAACTACTTTGTCTCTCCAAAGAGACACGAGACGCCTTGAGTGAGGTATTACTGCATTTCGACTCGTATCTATCTTAGATTATAGAGCCACCTAAGGATCCTATAGTTTGTCCCCATTGCCACTGAATAGTGGAGAAGATTCCTAACATAGCCTTCTTTCAGGAGGATATGTTTTTCAAGAACAACCGTCATGATATGCCTTTGTACTACACTGGGTACATTGGTGATATCAAGGTGGATCGTATGTATATCGATACATTCTCTTCCCTCAGCATCACTTCCCGGAGTGCTTCGAGTCTTGGGGATTCCTATGCACAAGTTGGCTGCAACAACCACCACAATCTTGGGCTTTAACGTTAGAAGAAGCCATCCTCTAGGTAAGATCCGCCTCAAATACAAAATAGGTGATCTTAAGACGGTGTTACTTTTTACGCCATTAACGTAAATGTATCCTACAACGTCTTGCTCTGGCGATCTAGGATACATGAAAACCTGA
The DNA here is from genome assembly GCA_029216955.1 of Iris pallida. Classification (NCBI taxonomy): domain Eukaryota; kingdom Viridiplantae; phylum Streptophyta; class Magnoliopsida; order Asparagales; family Iridaceae; genus Iris; species Iris pallida. The sequence continues at coordinate 11,629,950 of JANAVB010021999.1, read as the reverse complement.
TTGTGCCTTCAACTCTCCACCGATGCTTCAAGTACGTGGATAGCAAGGGAGTGGTCTGCATAGAGTTTTTTGATGTTGAACCCTTTAAAGATGTTGAAGCCTACTACTCTGACTCGATGTTGTACAGCAACATGACCAGTTGTACCCTAAAGAAAATAGCTTCAATAGAAGCTAGTGAAGACAGAGGCAATGATGCTAATGATAAGGCAGAAGTTGAAGCGATCATGCTAGTGAAGGGCCTTTAGTTATCCACGTCAAGGGTCGCATAACTAAAAGAGCATTTATTGAACCGCTTGTAATTGATCTTCGCAAGTTGCCTAACAGGGAGAGAGATAATCGTCTGCTGCCCACTGATCAAGCTACAAGAAGAATTAGTGAACCCCTTATAATCGATTTTCTCAAACCAACAAGTAAAAAAATAGCAAATTCTTTCCTAGTGATCTATCTTGCTGCAGCAAGGAGCAATGAACCTCTGGTGATTGACCAGCGTCGTACTAAGCATTTTGTTCCTTATGAACCTATTCTTGTTGTTGATCTGACTCGTGATGTTGTTGAAGCACGAGCTGAATTTGTAAATAGACAACCTGATGTAAATCTTCTCAACGACGTTATTCCAGCCGAGGAGATATTATGCTAATATAATGAAAGAAGTCTATCTTTGTATTATTCTTGTGTTGATTAGTTTCCTCAGGGTCATAGACATAACCTATGTTCTTAAGAAAAAGGATCACGACTATGTATGCTACTTCCCACTTCTTTCAAGAAGGGCTCACCTTGTCTTCTGTACAAGGACTCCTAAAGATTTGGTAAGGAAGAAAAGTGACAAACCAATCATCTTTGGAAGAGCCAATTCTGGTAAAGATTATTCCGTTCATGATCCTGAACCTGATAATGGTAAAATACAGCTTTATCTTTATACTCCCCAAGCCAAGAACATCATTCAGAAGCTGGGCTATGACTTAAAGAGTAAAAAATGTTCAATTTTGGCAAAGGAAGATGTTTGCCAATACGTCACTTTGCTCCCAAAGACAAACCTGAAACTTACTATCAAGGCATGCATAGTAGTTTGGGTTATGTCACTCCTCTAACTACTCCTGAGTGTTCAGAAGAAGAAGTTGAGATGCATGCTTATTCTTCTAATTCTTCTACTTGGGATTCAGATTCAAGCATCGGAATAGTCTTCAAACAAGCATTATCAATCAACATGGTGTCAATAGACCAAGTTGAGGATGATGATCAATCATTAGAGCCTTTCAAAGTTGATCCTTGGGCTCAAAAGATAGAATCTCAGTAGGAGCTGCGGTTCGAGCATTGTGAATCACCTACTGAAGACGAAGTTATCCAAGTTGATTTGGGAGATGAGTCATCTCCTAAACCAATCTTCATCAGCAAAAATCTTCCAAAGGAAGACAAACATTCTTTTATATAGCTTATAAAAGAGTATATTGATGTCTTTGCCTGGAGTTACGAAAACATGCCCGGTCATGATACCCAGATTGTAATGCATCGGTTCAATATTCTTTCAAATGCTAAGCCAATGAAGCAACATCAACGACAATTCTGTCCAGACGTTATGGAAGCTATTTAAGCTGAAGTTAAGAAGAAGATAGCAAGCGACTTCATTCGTAAATAGCAACATTCTGACTGGGTTGCCAACATTGTTCTAGTCATGAAAAAATAGCAATATCTGAGTCTGCATAGACTATCGTGGTTTAAATGCAGCTTGTCCGAAAGATGAGTTCCTTTTATCCAATCATTAATGTCATGTGATTGACAACACTTGTGACATCGAGCGAATGTCCGTTGTGGATGGGTTCTCGGACTACAATCAAATCTAGATGTTTCCAAATGATAAGAAGCACACAATATTTTGAACGTCGTTGGGGGCACACTACTATACGGTTATGCCCTTTGGATTAAAAAATACAACTACGACATACCAGCGAGCTATGAGCATAATTTTTTACAAATATTTGTACAAAATGGTGGAATAGTATGTGGACGATATTGTAGTTAAAAGTCATTCCAAGGTCGATCACCTTCAAGACTTGAGAACGGTGTTCGAATTGATGCATGTACACCAGCTCAAGATGAACCCAACAAAACTTTTCCTTGGAGTTTCTAGTGGCAAGTTTCTTGGGTTCGTTATAAACTCAAAAGGGATACATCACGATCTCAATAAAGTTAAGGTTATCCCCGAATGCGTCCTCCTAATAATCTTAAAGAACTTCGTGGACTACATGATAAAATGACATACACAGGGGGTTTATATCTAACATCTCTGGACGGTGCCAACCGTTCACTAAGCTTATAAAAAAGGGAGTCTTTTGTTTGGAGTAAAAAGTGACAACAAGCATTTGAGGATATCAAGAAGAACCTCACAAATCCTCCAGTATTGGGGGCTCTGGTTGTGGAAAAGCCCTTATTGTTATATATTCATACGATGGATCACTCTCTTGGTGAACTATTAGCCTAAAAGAGCAATGAAGACCATGAACCAGCCATCTATTATCCCAGTCGTATAATGATTGGTGCGGAGCATAGATATAATCTCATGGAAAAAGAGTGTGTCACGCCCCAGAACCAGAATACTAGAGAGCAGGGGACAGACACAGCCAGCTACGTACATTGGAGTGCAACATACTTCGCAATATAGTCATGGTTGTCTAGATGCTTGAGGGTTAACTACAATCCATCAGTCTCTTATGATCAAGAACAAGCCTAGTGTCTCAATCTCAATTAAGCAAATAGATGTTACAAGATGTTAGATCATTAGACATATAAAAGTCAGGCATCCTAAACATTACATATTCAGATGATCATGAAGCAAGTCATACAAAATACGAAGACTAGCATGAGTTAAGTCATTGTAGAAGCATGGAAAAGAACAGGAAAATCCATGCGGCTCAAAACAGATGGACTCTCATACGGTTTCAAAGAAGCTCTCAGAGCTTCATGCGGCTCAGGAGTTTTATACGGCTCAATAGACGCCAACCTAGCCATGCGGCTCGAGTAAAAGCCACGTGGCCTTATGCGGCTCGCCTCTACAGCTGGCCATTAAGCAGCGGCCTCATTTAATGCTCTGACACAACAAGGCAGCTCTGACATAAAAGTGAACTGACAGCTCTGACATAAAGCTGCAATGATGACATAAAGGCGTGCTCCTAGGGAAACGAAGAAAATCTCTATAGCTGGCACGATCCATTAAATCCTAAAATCTTCCATACGGCTTTGACATGTGGCCAGCCGCATACGGTTCAGGTGGAAGCCACCCCCATGCGGCCGCTACTCTCATGCGGCTCGGATCATGGGGACCATCTCCATGCGGCTCAAATCCTGAAAAGCCACCCTCATGCGACCGTTACTCTCATGCGGCTCGAATTATGGGGACCATCTTCATACGGCTCAAATACTGAGAGGCCACGCCCATGCAGCCTTGACACGTGGCCAGCCTTATGCGGTTCAGTTGGAAACCACCCTCATGCATCTCAGATTTCGAAAGCCACACCTATGCGGCTGCCACCTTCTTGCGGTTCAAATCCTGAGAAGCCACCCTCATGCGGCTCTGTCAAGACACCCTGTCCCTCTGGTTCGGGGTTAGGACACGTGGCAGAAGATCAGTTTCTCCTGTGTCCCTACGGCTCGCAGCATAATGATGGTTGGACACGTTGCACAAAATCAATCAAGATTTATCAATAAATCCTAACAACCAGATTTAGTACAATTATCGTAATTACCGGATCAAATCAGATTTATTGCAATCAAGTAGATTGAAAACGTGGCAGGAGATCCGAGCTTGTCACGAAGATTCATGGAAATCAACATTAATTGCCTATATAGATTTGGCGTAATCAATATTAACTGCCCAGATTTGTTGCAATCAAGATTAACGGCCCAGATTAATTACCAATAAAACAGGATCAAGGAAAATGGTAATTAATCCCCAAACCGTCGACTTTTCAAGGGGCAATCATTGCAAACCCTAATGATCACACCCCAATCCTATAAATAGCAAGGTGCCATTCCCTTGTAAAAAAAACTAGAGGACCCCCCCGGCTGGATACACAGAGAGAAAAAGGCACGCACAGAAGAGTCTCCCTATACATTCCGAGAGCATTTCTTCATCAGAGCCAAGGCTACGTCCGATCGTCCAAGGAGTAAGGCAGAGCTGTCGTCGCTTTCCCGAGCCTCTATTGTCATCACCCAGAATCAAAAATAAACAATCGTACTTAGATTGCTGTACCTAGATTTTCATTCCTAGGCTTTCTTTGTACGAGCGAGTTTGTATTATGAGTCTAAGTTCAGTCCTCCTATAAAATTGTTCTGCACTTTTACAATCAATGGCAAACACGATGGCAACTCTGCTGGGGACTAACTTCTCCACTGCTGAGGAGTTGGTGACGCAATCGGACACTGTCAAACTTGGCTCCACTCAATAAATTTTGGTCGCCCGGTTCGACCAGCAGGCGTTTGAAGAAATGCTCTCCGACGAGGGCGCTGGCCCGGTCCAACGGCGAGCCCGCACGAAGAAGGCCCGCAGGGAGTGGAGGCCCAAATCATTCTCTCCTCTCCAAGCTCTCGAAGAAGTACTCTATGTTGCCCAAGATGAAGGGGAAGACTCTCATGCGGCCCCACTTCAAGCCACAGAGGACTCTGCTGTCCCCAAGTCTAGCTGAGGAAAACACTACGATGCTGGACTTGTAGGGGCAAAGAGGAACTCTGTGCGGTCCAAGAAGAAGTCGCATAAGGGCGCCAGCCACATGAAAACTCATGCGGCCACAGAAGCCAGCCGCATGCAGAAGGCTCATGCGGCCAGAACGTCCAGCCGTTTGAAGGAGGCTCATACGGCTACGACAGCCAGCCGCATATAGGAGGCTCATACGGCCACGACTGCACGGCCACAAAACCCAGCCGCATACCATCTACTCCATACGGCTCACTGTCAGTCTTCGACTGTCTCTCTGGCGATCCTGACCCCAGATGCTCTCATTTGCCAGTCTCTGTGGACTCTTCCTACTATGCACTCTCAGGTGTTAGAAGGAAGAAGTCTTGGGCATTGCGGGTTCGTCGAGCTCAGACAGCTGTCCTAACTTCTGACTATCAGGACATCCCGCTGACTATTTCGCGGGCCCTCGATGGAAAGTTGTATAAAACTATTCGTGTCCAGCCCCCGGCGGCCAATGAACGGGATAGTTATCAAAAATCTCTCAACAATGATCAGGGGCAAGTACTCGTACTACCCCCACATCAAGGGGCAGGCAGGATGCCAACACACTCATGTACTCAGAACTCCCGGGCCTGTAAAATGGGTGACTTGCATAACGTGATTCTTCACAAACGCAAGGAAAGAGACAAAGATTTGGTGTGCAAAGAGTCTTGTCAGGGACATCAATGCACCCAAATCATTGTCTACTGCTGCTGCAACAAAGCGGTAGTACAAGAAGACCGGCGGTCCGTCTTCCAACAGCTGCAACACCCAAGCTCAGAAGACGAGGCGCTTCTCGTCACCTCCTGCAATTCTTCTCACAAGATCCCTGGCAGCGGGAGAGGGAAGAAAACAAACGTCACCGGCCAGAAAATCTCAACCAAGCGGCTGTCCACAACCGCTGCGGGTGGAGTTTTCCAAGGTACTCGCTCAAAGACGAAATCTGCCACACTTGGAGATTCGTCGTCCACATCTCTGGGAGGCACTGGAGCCGAGGGTAGCACTCCCCCAAATATCCACAACAACCCGGTGTTACAAAAAGATAATCCAGGGGAAATGGTTCACCCAACAGATGTAGCAGATCCTAACATCCCCGAGGACGTCCACAACTCTCAAGACGAGGCAAGCTCTGAAGCTGGAGTTACCACTCCTTCTGAGTCCGAACCAGAGGAGAACATTCCCATATACCCTGACGACTTCTCTGTACAAGGGTATGACTCAGAGGGCACATCCTCCACCGTTTCTTCCATCTCTTCTCATGTGAGGACGGTGTTCATGACCGACAGCAACCAAGACGGTCCCAGTGATCGTCAACGCATCGACACCCTGGAGGCCATACTTCATGCCTTGGTCAAGTCCGTGGACGAGATCAAAGCGGCCCTTCCAACTCTGCAAGGAAGGATGCTTGGCCAAACAAGCTTGGGTCTCGCGGTCAATGTGGACTCAAACTCAGCTGCAACAAACCCGGGTGATAATCATCCTGAAATATCGGCTTCCACCGCTGCAGACGAGGCCAGGGAGGCAAAAAGAGAGGTCCAGGAGCTCCGGGCCATGTTCCACGCCTGAGAAAACTTCCAAGACCTCAGGATACGACAACTGTATCCTGCTGTATGAAGAGATGTTCCCTTCCCACCAAGATATAAACCATTTAACATTAATCCATATGATGGGAAGACATCTGCAAGCAGGTATATCACCTACTTCGAAGTCACAACCGACCATCTGCCTCATGACGACGCCATCCTTACGCGGTTGTTCATTGGAGCATTGGAAGGGGTTGTCTTCGACTGGTACCGCAACTTGCCTGATAACTGCATCCATTCCTTCGCTGGCTTCAAACATATGTTCCTGGAGAGGTTCTACGAAGTAGGACAAGACGTGACAATGTCCACCCTTATGGATGTTGTCCAGGGAGAAAAGGAGCTGACAAGAAACTATATCGAGCAGTTTTACCAAACCGTGATGAAGTTGCCTTCCGGTAACACGGATTCCTCCTTAATTGAAATTTACCAAAAGAGGCTGCTTCCTACGATCAGCCTCTGGATGGGCAAAAGTCAGTTTAAGGATTGGAAGACTTTCATTATCAGCGCCACTAGCGCAGAAGACAAGTTGAAGAAAGCTCGCCAACTGGGATTGCACGTATCGGAAGGAGAGGACAAGGGCAAAACAACAGCAACAATGGTGGTAACCCCTCCAATAATCGAAACAACAAGGACAAACAAGCTATGGTGGCCGACACAGCCCCGAAGCCTGAACCGAAGCCAGCAGAGAAGCAGTGGCCTCAGATGACCTATTCCTTCGAGGACGGCCATGTCAAGCCCATCTTGGACATGCTCATACAAGGAGCCGAATTCAGCTCCCTCCAAGGCGTGAACCTCGTCCTGCAGAAATGGAGAGCCCCAGGTACTGCCACTACCATAGCTATGTCTACCATGCTACACAAGACTGCTACCAACTGAAGCAATACATCCAGCATCTTATCGACTCTAAGGCCTTGGCCATTGATTTCGAAGAGGTAACCGTAGCAGCCAACATGGTGTCAGTACAATTCGGTAACTTTCCTCCGATAAAGACTCAAGATGGAGTAGTGCCCGTCCCCAGAGCAAGGATGGAGGTCGCTAACCTTCCACCTCCCCGAGAGCAGGCTGCTGGTCTAGTACCCCTTACCACATCATGAGGGAAGCTCATGTGGGTCCATCCGGACCTGGTACCCGAAGTGACTCAGTCCGTACCTTCCTCCCCCAGCAAGAAGAAGAGTGGGAAAGTCAAATCATGCCACATAATCTCGACAGAGGTCGAAGAAGTTACTACTGTTATTACCCGCTCCGGTGCACAAACCCAACCTCCACCGGGTAACTCGGCTGAAGATCATCAGCCGACAACTATTGATGCTCCAGGACCTTCTCAGCCTTCGACGACCGACAAGCCTAGCTCGAAGGAGACTCGCTTTGACAAGCCGCTCCGAAGAGAGACGCTCATGGGCTGGAAAGGCCCAATAACTTTGACATCTTGGCGCAATTGACCAACACACCGACAAAATTATCGCTATACGAGCTCTTGAGACTCTCCAAAGATGTTCACGTCGTACTAAGCGAGGTACTCCAGAACGTCGATGCATATCTGGTTCAGTCCAATCTCACTGGAGAAAGCTCGTCTGCAGATCTCCAGGACAGCGCTTGCACAGGCGCAATGCCCAACATCGTCTTCACTCCGCAGGATATGCTTATTAAGACCAACTTGCACGATCGTCCTCTGTATTATACTGGGTACATTGGCGATATCAAGGTGGACCGGATGCATATTGATCCCGGTTCTTCCATAAGCATCATTCCGAAGAACTTATTACACCATCTGCGCATCCCAATGCATCGCCTGACACAGACAAGCACCGCCATTACCGGTTTTAATTTAGACAGAAGCTATCCGATCGAGAAGATTCGCTTGAAGTTCCAAATCGGCGACCTTCAGTCAGAAGTGACCTGTTATGTCATAGATGCGAACACTTCCTACAACATTCTCCTGGGGCGTCCTTGGATACACGATTACATGATCGTGCCCTCTACACTGCACCAGTGCTTCAAGTACGTCGATAAGTACGACTTCGTGAGGACAAAATTTGCCGACATCGATCCCTTTAAAGGGGTTGAATCCTACTACTCAGATTCATGCTTGTACGAGAAGTCAAAAAAGTACCTTGCCGAAGGAGATATTCAAGCTCAAACTGAGACGACAGCTGGATCAGAAGAACCACTGACAATCCATCTCCAAGCCCGCAAACCTGGCAGAACTGTACCCCTTACGGCCACTCTGCGTAAGGACGCAATCAGCCTCTCTACACAGGAGGAGCAGATGATAATCCGACTGCCAAAGTCTGGCCAAGCGCCAAGACCCACGACAGAGCCACTAACAATCAGGCTGCCTAGAGCTAGCCAGCAACAAATAGAGAAGCTCAATCCCTCTGTCAAGCCGATGATGATTCGTCTTTCCAGAATGAATCGGCAGCCGAGCGCTAAGCCGGGGACTGCTAGCCAGCCAACAACTCCCTACCCAGCACCGAGCACCAAACTGGAGGTGGCTAGAACGCCAACGACTTCCCGTTCTGCTCTATCCATGGAGCTCCTGATGATTAAGCTGCCTAAGTCATCCTCTCAGTCTTCATTTACATAGGGGGTGGCTGAAGAAGAGTCAGAACTGGCCAAGTATGTGGCTGCTCATATCGATGTTCCATCCGCAGATGATGTAATCCCACTGGAAAAGATACCTTACTTCATCAATAAAGGGCTATCTTTAAATTATCTCGAGCTTAATAAGCTTTGTACAATGTATGCTATGGAACACGATATAGGCACCCACCTGCACACACAGGTAACAAATGTCTACACCACAAACCAACTTACTCCAGTAGAAGACGCTTACCGCATAATCGAGGGAGAGGAACATTTAATTATGTTCGGCCGAAAGAATGATCCACAACCCTTTAGGGTAGAAGAAATTGATCTCGAACCCGACAACGGAAGACTGCCCCTTTACCTGTATAGTTCCCAATCTAAGTACCTCATGCAAAAACAGGGGTATGATCTAGAAACTATGCCAGGTTTGAACTACGGTAATGGACGGCAATTACCCTTATAATTGCCTGTCCCAGCTGGGAAACCACAAGATTACTACAATAAGACCAAATGTGAGCTAGGTTATGTTACACCCGCGACGACCCCTGAAAGCTCAGACGAAGAATGCGACTGGCATTCACACTCAACCGGATCACCTACTTCCGATTCGGATGTCAGCATTGGGGACATGCTCAGGCAAGTCTGGTCCGTCAATATGGCATTTGTCGACGCCTATGAAGAAGATGAAGACATTCCTGAACTTCTTGAGTTAGAGCCGTGGGCACAACAAATAGATACGCAATGGAAGAAGCGGTTTGAACGAAGAGAGCCTTCCACCGAGGATGAGGTTGTGCAAGTTGATCTCGGTGATGAGTCCTCTCCAAAGCCTTCGTCAGCAAGAGTCTGACAGACGAAGAGCGAGAATCGCTACTGTAACTCGTCAGAGAATACATCGACGTGATCGCCTGGAGCTACGAAGATATGCCAAGATTGAATCCCGAGGTTGCACTTCACAAACTCAACATTCGTCCGGACGCAAAACCGGTCAAGCAACAGCAACGACGGTTCCGCCCCGACATCATGAATGCCATTGAAGTTGAGGTCAACAAACTGATAGCCAGCGGCTTCATCCGCGAGGAACATCATCCAGACTGGGTCGCCAACATAGTACCAGTCCTCAAGAAGAATGGAAAGATTCGAATCTGCATTGACTTTCGTAATCTGAATGAGGCATGTCCTAAGGATGAGTTTCCCCTCCCTATCATAGACATCATGATTGAAAACACCTGCGGCTTTGAGCATATGTCATTCATGGATGGATTCTCGAGGTACAACCAAATCAAGATGTTCCCTGATGATGAAAAACATACGTCATTCCGAACACCAATTGGCACATATTGCTACACAGTAATGCCTTTCGGTTTAAAGAATGTTGGCACCACCTATCAAAGAGCTATGAGCATCATCTTTAGAGACAACTTGCGTAAGACAGTGGAATGCTATGTCGATGACATTGTCGTCAAAAGCCGCTCCAAGGAAGATCATCTGCATGATCTGAGGACAGTGTTCGACCTGATACGAGCGCACAATTTGAAGATGAATCCCACAAAATCCTTCTTGGGCGTATCCAGCGGGAAGTTCTTGGGTTTCATCATTACTTCCCAGGATATCCACATAGACCCTGAGAAGATGAAGGCAATCATGGAGATGGGTCCCCCAAGAAATCTCCGTGAACTCCGAGGCCTTCAAGGGAGGCTGGCTTACATCAGAAGGTTAATCTCTAACCTCTTCGGATGATGTCAGCTATTCACCCACCTCATGAAAAAGGGTGTTTCATTCGTATGGGATGAAGAATGCCAGCACGCCTTCGACAGCATCAAAGAATATCTAATGAACCCTCTAGTCCTGGTAGCCCCGGTTGCTGAAAGACCATTCCTGCTCTATGTACGAGCGATGGAACATTCTCTCGGTGCTCTGCTAGCACAAAACAACGATGCAGGCCATGAGCAAGCTATATGTTACCTCAGCCGAATGATGATGGGGTCGGAGCATCGATACACTGTCATGGAGAAGGAGTACCTTGCTCTGGTGTTTGCCATTCAGAAGATGCAACACTGCGTTACGGGATAAACCATCCATGTCGTATCAAGAGTCAACCCCCTCAGGGTCCTCATGACTAAGCTAGGTGCACTCAGCTCTCGCCTCGCTACCTGGGCGATATTACTGTCCCCCTACCACATGATCATCGTCCCGCAGAAGGCTGTTAAAGGTCAAGCTCTGGCAGACTTTTTAGCAGCTCATCCAGGTTCGGAGTTAACCACAATAGACAAAGAGATTCCAGATGAGGTCGCCAATTCAAATGTAGTTTCCCATAATACCATATGGCGAATGTTCTTCGATGGTGCTTCTAGAATTGGGCCCAAGGGCAACATCGTCGCTGGAGATGGAGTGGTACTGAGTTCTCCCACCGGGCTAGTGATCAATCGGGCTTATTCCCTCACGGAGCCCTGTTCAAACAATGTGGCCGAGTACAATGCTTTGGTCATTGTCCTCCGACTTCCAAAGGAGCTGGGGGTAAAGTACCTTGAAGCATACGGCGATTCGCAGCTAATCGTTAATCAGATCCGGGGCTCATACGAAGTGCGTCATAAAGACATGATCCCCTATCACCAAATAGCGATTGACATTATCTCTTCCTTGGAAGGGTTCTTCATAGAACACGTTCCCAGACTCTAGAACATTGAAGCCGATGCCCTAGCAGGCCTGGCCGCTTCCCTAGCGGTACCGAAACATGCTCATCATCTGGTTGACATAATAGGCCGTGAGTTGGTCTGTCCCAGGTATAATGTTCAATGTGTTGAGAGCTACTCCGCTCTGACAGTCGACGAAGCACCAGACTGGAGACAACCATTCATCGACTTTGTTGTCTACGACATCCTGCTAGAAAATCTGAAGGAAGCCACTTCTATCAGAAGGCTGTAGGGTGTGAAAATTATGACACGCTGACATAAGACTCAGCCCGAAAGTCATACGCTCAAGGCCATACGCTCAATCAAGGCCATACGCTCAGCCATGGCCATACGCTCATCTAAAGGCCGTACGCTTAGTAAATATTTTAATATTTCTTGAGATGATAGCACAGCATGTATTTAATGAAGGATGAATCTGACACTTCGTCTTTCGTGCAAAGACAGCTGTCCTATGAAGATTAGCTGTCGTATAGGTTTTTGAGAAAAGATTTTGTCTCTTACGAGGACAGCTCAGCAGCCATCATGAATAAAGAGCCATCATTACTGTCATTTCTGACAGTCTGTCAGCCATATTTGCAGTACGACGCTCAAGAAATATTTGTCAGTATTTGAAGATACGGCGTATTTAAGAAGATTGAGAACAGCCACGTGTCTACTCCTCCAAGTGAGCGTATGGACCCCATACGACTCCTTCCCATCCAAGTGAGCGTATGGACCCCATACGACTCCTTCCCATCCAAGTGAGCGTATAGAACTCATACGACTCCTTCCCATCCAAGTGAGCGTATGGACCTCATACGACTCCTTGCCATCCAAGTGAGCGTATGGACCTCATACGACTCCTTGCCATCCAAGTGAGCGAATGGACCTCATACGACTCCTTGCCAACCAAGTGAGCGTATGGACTCCATACGACTCCTTCCCAATAAAGTAAGCGTATCAGCCTTCTATGGCTCTATGTTGTCCAAGTCAGCGTATGCAAGACATGTGCCTTCAAAAGCTAGCGTATGACTCCTCTTCAAAGACAGCGTATCACAGCAAAGGCATCAATGTACAGTCAACACACGTTCTCACGTGTCCTGCACTCAGTTACTTAGTTATTCAGAAGTTATGCAACGTGGCATCCATGCCACCAATCTCTCCTAGATATATTCCACTACTTTCAACTGCACTCCAACGTGTCTCCACCATAATTCGCCACGCGTCCCTGTAGTTATGCACACGTCAAGTAACTGACTGAGCGTATACTTCAGAACAGTTATCCAGAACTCTATAAAAGAGAGTTTCTTCATCTTCATCAGACACACAGTCAATTTCAGAGAGAACAAAGAGATTGCCCAGTTACTGTCCAAGTTCTTCGAAGTTCGAGTTTTCTTCATTGCATCGTCCAAGGGATAAAGTAATCGTCTTCTAGATTAGATTCCTACAGTTGTAATTTTCTCAGATATAAAATAAATAAAGTAAATTTATTTATGGAAAACAAATTGGCGACTCTGCTGGGGAAAGCTGTCTCCTCCAACGAGATAGTAACAACTCAATGTGATACTTCGTCGATCGGCTCGACGAAGAAGACGATGGTCGTACAATTTGACCAATCTGCTTACGAAGAAATGCTCAAGGCGAAGGAGGGCCGAACTGCTTCCTCTGCTCTTCCTGCTGCCAAGAAGAAGGGACGCTCTATCTATGTCCCTAAGTCTTCTTCAACAGCCCAAGACGTTTATGTCACTTCTCACGTTGATAAGAACACGTCTTCAACTTCGACGAAGCATGCTTCGACTTCTCTGAACACGGCAACAGTGGCTTCTCCTAGTCACGCTGACAAAGTGGGTTCTTTAACTAAGTCAGCGTGTCCAAGGAAAACCATCTCTGGATATGTCAAAGTCCCTTCTCCCTCTACTCTTACGACAGCAGTCGGCTCTTTAGCCATTGATAACTCTGTACGTATGGCATTCAAAGGGCAGCGTACGACAAAGGCAGCGTACAAAAGCCAACATCAGGCAGCGTACGCTAAGCCAAAGCCAGCGTATGCTAATAAAAAGGCAGCGTATGACCAGAAGTCCAAACTGAAGTCAGCGTATGCTAATAGATACAGTCCTTTGATTGTTTCTCAAAATCAAGCTGGAGGTTCTCTTCCACAGAACATACAAATGATTCCCCCTCAAATTGCACATCTTGTGCCAACCAAGGAGAAAGACTCTTTAGTCAACTCCTCTACTCCTAAGGTCTTTACCTCTGGAGTTAATTTGACTAGTACTCTTACTAGATCAAATAAAGGAAAACGCCTTTTGGCTAATTCCTCTAAAGATGGATTATTACAGACTCCCAGTCGGAATAATACCCATCTTCCTTCTCTCAAAATTTCTCGATCTGAGAAAAGCAAATTACAAGTATCCAAGACTGATACCAAAGTCAGATCTCCTACGGATCTTCGTAACAAGCTTAATCAGAATCGTCTCGGTTCCACTGAGACAAGTATATTAGACCCTGATGCAGAATATGCCAAGAACTATGTGGCTCAAATTAATCAGTCTTTATATACTCAAGAACCGAGAAGACAGAAGAACAAAAGACAAGTTTATACACAGAAACTATCTTCAAGTACTTCCCAATTTGTTCCTACAGATCTCCGGGAGTATTTGCAAAATAAACGGAGAATTGATACTCCATCTGGCTATGACATTGCTCATATTTGCCATGAAAAGTTTGGTTGCAACTTCCAACCTCGAGTTGTGATTCAGTGTTGCTGTTCACCAAAAAGACAATATGTTTTCGAACGGATTCAGTATGAACCAATATTGGATGAAGATGAACCTCTTTATGCTTCTGTCAACATGACCTCCAGAAATATTGGGGGTAGCATACGGTCTGATGCTATATCAGACTCTGAAGATGGTGTTTATCTCGGCACCCGATCCAGGACCGGAGCCTTGGCCAGGGTCTCTTCTTCTTCTCATCCAAGTGGTAATCCAGAGATCACAGAGGACTTCCTTGGAGAATCCAACTTTCCAGTATTGACTCCCGTAAATAGTCCTGGGAAAGATACTGACTCACACAGTGATGATTCAGAACAGACTGTTTCATCATCTATTCCTCGAATGATTACTACTTACATGGCAGAGGGCAATCATGAACCTTCAACTAGCACCGAAGCTCATGAACAAAGGATTTCTTCCTTAGAACAACAGTTGCGAGCTATGGCAGATACATTGAATGCTATGCACACTCTTATGCAAGCTCAGCATCAAACTCAGCAAGTCCAACAGACAGCCCCTCCAGTTGTATTAAATACTCCTGTTGCTCCAAACCCGGAACCCTCTACTATTCCGGGGGTACAATCTAATGTTCCTGTACAACCCACTCCAAGTCAGTCTGGAGCTGGAGGTGGTACATATGCTGCAGTCCCTCCTCCCAATTATACTCAACAAGTTACAACTCCCCAATCTTCTGGAATTGTTACTGAAGAGTTAAGGAATCTCCGAACTCAATTTGAGGCATTTAAACAGAAGTATGGTCTACAAAGGTTAGGTATCAAGCAACCTTACCCGATAGAATGGAAGCAAGTATCATATCCTCCTAAATACAAGCCTCCGACTATCTCTTTCTTTGATGGGACAACCTTCCCAAGTCAGTTCATTAATCACTTTGAGGTAATGACTGATCAACTGCAACCAAGTGACGACATCCTTACTCGGGTGTTTGTTGGGTGTCTCAAAGGAATGGCTTATGAATGGTATAGAAGTCTCCCTGACGGGTGCATTACCTTATTTGCCGGTTTTAAACAAATGTTTCTTGAACGGTTCTATGAAGGACTCAATGACATGACCATGTCAGCCCTCATAAGAATTAAACAGAAAAATAATGAAACCACCGAGGACTTCATTGAAAGATTCAGAAGAGAAGCCCTCAAAATGCCTCTCGGAACTCCCGATGCTGTTACTATCGACACTTGCAAGTCGAATCTCTTACCAATCATCAGTATGTGGACAGGGTCCACTCAGTTCCAAGATTGGCCTTCATTCATCGTCAGTGCTAAAGCTGCCGAGGTCAGTGCTGAGACCTTCAAAGGCCTCGGGGTACAAATGGCTCCCAAGGAATCAAATCAAAGTGCTAGCAATAGTACTCGACCCAACAATCGCAAAGGAAAAGAAGCTCTTGAAGTCAATCTCCAAAGCAGTAGTCAAGAGGTAAAGACTACCCAAGCTACTCTATCTCCAACAAATCAACAACAGAGACCTCCTCGGCCGAAGGAAGAATATTCTTTCGACGATGACGATGTTCAGGGTATCTTTGAATGCTTGCTCAAAGGTAACAAGATTCAATTGCCAGAAATTAAAAAGCCTGATGAAACCAATAAGACAGATCATCCAAAATACTGTCCATATCATAGAATGCTGGGTCATACAATCCGGTCTTGCTATGTGTTAAAGGAAAGATCCAAGAGATGATCAAATCAGGAGCTGTGACACTGACACCCAAAGATAAGACAGTCACAGCAAATGTAATTTCAATGCAGTTCGGTGACTTCCCTCCTTTAATGGTAGAAAGTGGGATTGTTCCTATCCCCAAAGCAACTCTCGAAGTTGTGAACATCCCACCAGCACAGAATGAAGGACTTGTTCCTGTCACAACTAAGAAAGGAGAGATCATGTGGATTCACCCGGATTTAATGACGGAGTTTGAAACGTCTTCCTCTTCTCCACGGAAGACTCTCTTATCTAAAAAGAAGCTCAGGAAGACTAAGTCATGCAATGTGACTTCTAGTTTCACGCCCGATTTTTATCTAACCTCTACTTTCATCTTGGCAGGAAATTTACTCCCTACGGAGATAAAATCTGTACCTCAATTTGAAGATAGGTACAAGCCTGCATTTCATCTATACAGTTCACAATCTCGTGAATTAATGGCAAGGATGGGTTATGATCTAGCCACTGCTCCTGGTTTGAACTCAGGCAAAGGACTCCGAATACCTTTAGCCATCACTATGAGGCATAATCAATCTCGTGTTGACCTTGGTTTCTGGAATGAAGCTCTCATCAAGCATAAAAGAACCAAGAGCAAGATAAAGAATTGCAACATGGTTTCCATAGACCCTGAACCAGAATCTGAAGTCGAAGTTCATGCTAGAACTCGGTCAGGAAAAATATATCTGAAAGATTATGCTAGAATTCCTGAAGAAACTTCTGATGTCCCTCCGGTTACGGCTCCAACACCAGTCTCTACTGAAGAGCCTTCAAATGTTCCTGTTGAGACAGCTCCTTCTAAACCAACAGCAGCTGACAAAGGCAAACAACAAGTCTGCTTCGATAAACTATTGAAGAAGTCATCTCCTACAGGACTTGAAAAGCCTTATAATTTTGATATATTGGCTCAATTAGCCAATACACCAGCTAAATTATCAATCTTTGAGCTCTTACGCCTCTCTAAAGAGACTCGAAAAACTCTGAGTGAAGCACTGCTGCAAGCAGAAACCTGCCTAACTCTCCTCAAGAATTTGGAAACAGAACCTGTTTCTCATTGCCATAATGTATTGGAATTTATTCCAAACATTACCTTTACGCAGGACGATATGCTGCTAGAGGATAATCGACATGATCGTCCTTTATATCATACAGGATATATCGATTCTATGAAGGTTGATCGTCTACTGATTAATCCAGGATCTGCTCTAAGTATTATGCCAAAGGCTATGTTAGATGCACTGAAGATACCTGTGCATAGCCTTTCCAGCACTATCACTACCATCTTGGGATTTAATCAAGGAAAAAGTGAGCCTTTGGGCAAGATTCGCCTCAAATTTCAAATAGGCGATCTTCGCACTAAAGTTACTTTTTACATCATCGACAATCATGGTTGCTCATACAATGCTCTGTTGGGGAGACCATTCCTGCATGAACATAATGTCGTTCCTTCGACTCTTTATCAGTACTTCAAATATGTTGATGATAATGGAGAAGTTCAAAAGGAGGTTGCAGATCTCTATCCATTCAAAGGAGTTGAAGCTTACTTCAATGACGCTCGCATGTACAAAGATGAATACTCAAAAGTCTTGCAAGCTATGGATAATGATGATGAGATATCAAAAGTCGACACCTTTGTTATTCCTGTAAAAGGGCGTATCACTCCTCCGTAGTCTGCTAAATTATCTGAAGAAGGTTCACTGATAATTTCTGTCAGCGGACGTACTACTTCATCACCTGCCCAAGCTCCACATGGCTCACTGATAATTCCTGTCAGTGGACGTACTACTGTATCGTCTTTCCAAGCTCCACAAAGTTTGCTGATAATTTCTGTCAGTGGACGTACCACTCCTCCTCCATCTTCTCAGGCTAGACCAGATACTCTAGTCATTCTAGTCAGTGGACGTACTACTTATCCATGATCTTCTTCAAGGGAGCTCACCTCTTCTGAGCCTTTTGTTATCGATCTTAATCGAAACAAAACTTCTGATCGCTCTTTCTCTCCCCATTTTGTCATTAATTTGACTAAGTCTGATAAGGCTCAGCCTTCTGTTGTAAATACAGTATCTAATATTAATGAAGCATCTCATTTGCAGTATATTGATGTCTGTAATCATGTACAAAGTTATTTACAATTACTAGATAGCTTAGAGCCACTAACTATAGAAGTTGTTCAAACTCTTCATACAGACGTATCATTGGAGTCCATACAAAAATCATACTTCGTGGTCCCTATTAGAAAGAAGGGAGAAAATCCAATATTCTTCTATAAAGGACCCCAAAATCCCCCTAACCTGGAAGAAGATGACACAGACGACGATACTGGAAGGTTACAACTGTGTCGCTACAGTCAGCAATCCAAAAATATCATCAAGAATATGGGTTATGACTTCAGAACCAGTCTCAATAATGGAAAAGGAAGAAGAATGCCTGTTCGAATTCCTCCATTAAAATACGGAAGGACAAAATGTGGTTTATGTTACATTGCTCCTACTTCCTTTATCAACAAAGTCCATGAAGATTCAAAATCTGATGAAGACGAACGATCTGAGTCTTTCGATTCCCTCTTTTGGGATTCTAACACGAGTATTGGCGATCTCCATCGTTCTATTCTATCCATCAATATGGTCTCTGTTGATGGCCCGCAAGAAAATGATGAAGATGAGGATGATTTTGAAATATCTCCCGAATCAGAACAATAGGCTCAAAGATTAGATAATCAATGGAAATTCAGGTTCGAGCAGAGGGAACCTCCTACTGAAGATAAACTGATCCAAATTGATGTTGGTGAAGAAGGGTCCCCTAAACCAATATTCATCAGCGAAAGTCTTTCAGAAACGGATAAGCAAGCCATGATCAAGCTTATTCGTGATTATATCGATGTCTTTGCCTGGAGTTACGAAGATATGCCAGGATTAGATCCAAAGATTGCAATGCACAAACTTAATATCATGCCAAATGCTAAGCCGGTCAAACAACAACAGCGACGATTTTGTCCAGACATCATGGATGCAATTGAAGCTGAAGTCAACAAGCTTATGGCTTCTGGATTTATTCGAGAGGAACAACATCCTGAATGGGTGGCTAACATCGTTCCTGTCCTTAAAAAGACTGGCAAGATTCGAGTCTGTATAGACTTTCGCGATCTCAATGCAGCTTGTCCTAAAGACGAGTTTTCTCTTCCAATTACCGATGTCATGATCGATAACACATGTGGTTTCGAACGAATGTCGTTCATGGATGGGTATTCGGGATACAACCAAATCAAAATATTTCCAGATGATGAAAAACACACTTCCTTCAGAACGCCGATCGGTACATACTGTTATACAGTGATGCCGTTTGGTCTCAAGAATGCAGGAGCAACATATCAGCGAGCAATGAGTACTATATTCCGTGAACATCTCCGGAAAATAGTCGAATGCTATGTTGATGATATTGCAGTCAAAAGTCGACGAAAGGAGGATCATATCCAAGATTTGAAGACTATCTTTGATTTAATGCGTCAGCATCAACTTAAAATGAACCCTACTAAGTCCTTCCTGGGCGTCTCTAGTGGTAAATTTCTCGGCTTCGTCATTACCGCTAAAGGTATACACGTAGATCTCGAGAAGATCAAAGCCATTCAAGAGATGCGTCCTCCACGCACCTTAAAAGAGCTACGAGGATTTCAAGGAAGAATCGCTTATATCAGGAGATTCATTTCCAACTTATCAGGACGCTGCAGACCATTCAACAAACTTCTGAAGAAAGGTGTATCTTTCGTCTGGAACGAAGAATATCAAAAAGCATTTGACGATATCAAACAGTATCTCATGAACCCTCCAGTTTTGGTACCTCCCGTCTCGGGAATACCATTCCTTCTATATGTTCGAGCCATGGATCATTCTCTTGGTGCATTACTTGCCCAGAAAAATAAAGATGGCCATGAACAGGCTATTTATTATCTCAGTCGTACAATGACAGGCGCTGAACCGCGTTATTCTCCAATCGAGAAAGAATGCCTAGCATTAATGTTTGCTGTTCAGAAGACGCGATATTATATTATCGGTCAAACGATTCACGTCATTTCTATAGTGAATCCCATCAGGATCATGATGAAGAAACCCGGTATTCTCAACTCTAGACTAGCTAATTGGGGAATCTTGTTAGCTCAATACGACATGCATTATATTCCTCAGAAGTCAGTTAAAGGACAGGCTCTTGTTGATTTTCTGGCAGCTCATGCGATTCCAGAAGATTCTAAATTATATGATGAGATTCCAGATGAAGTTCTAGATTCAAATCTGGTTTCTGAAAAAATCCCTATCTGGCGTCTATTCTTTGATGGAGCATCTAGAATAGGTCCTAACGACGATATTGTCGCCGGAGTTGGGATTGTTCTTGTATCCCCAGAAGGATTAACTATTCAGAGGGCTTATTCTCTGGATCAATCATGTTCAAACAATGTAGCCGAATACAATGCATTGCTCATCGGTCTTCAACTTGCTAAACATCTAGATATTCAATATTTGGAAGTTTATGGAGACTCCAAGCTTATTGTCAATCAGATCAGAGGAACATATGAAGTTCGTCATCAGGATTTGATACCTTATCATCGAGCAGCACTTTCTATGGCCTCCTCCTTTGAAGGTTTCTTTATTGAACATGTTCGACGAGCTTACAATGCAGAAGCTGATGCTTTGGCTAATCTTGCTGCTGTATTAGCCATACCAATCAGACGTCAGCAAGTAATAGTAGTTTATAACCGAGAACTATTCTGTGTTGAGAATAATCTGGCTTTGGCTTTTCCCCATAATCTACATGAAGATTCTCTTAACCCTGATGCTGGATTAAAGTTTGACAAAGTGTCCTCGTCTTCTTCTGATTCTACTATAGAATATGTCTTTTCTAATGAAACAGAAGCCATAACTGAAGACTGGAGACGCCCGTTTCTAGACTTTGTATTATATGACATACTTCCCGATAATCCGAGTGAAGCAGCGTCTATTCGGCGTAGATCTTCCAGATTCTATTATAATCATACAACGAAGACACTATATCGTCGGGCCTACGACGGTCTTCTCCTTCGATGCATCGTTGGTGAAGAAGCATAACAGATAATCCGTGAAGCACATGATGGTGTTTGCGGAGCTCATCAACCAGGTCCTAAACTTCAAGATCGTATCCGACGTATGGGTTATTATTGGCCCACGATGGTGGCTGACGCTATTCAATATGCTCGGAAATGTAAAGCCTGTCAAATTCATGCAGACTTTATCCATCAACCGTCTGAGTTCTTACACCCAACAGCGGCATCATGGCCCTTTGAGGCTTGGGGCATGGATGTCATTGGTCCCATCAATCCACCATCATCAAGAGGACATCGGTTTATTCTTGCAATAACTGATTACTTTTCTAAATGGGCTGAAGCAATCCCGTTATCTGAAGTCAAAACTTCTAGTGTTATCAACTTCGTCAAACATCATGTCATCTATCGATTTGGTGTTCCTCGGCGTATTATCCATGATAACGGACCGCAGTTCGTCAGTCAGAAATTTACTCGATTCTGCGACGATCATCGGATCAATAATTTAGCTTCTGCAACATATAATCCAGCAGCTAATGGATTGGCAGAAGCTTTCAATAAAACGATCATCAAACTCTTAAAAAAGTTCGTTTCTTCCAACAAACACAACTGGAGCGAGAAGCTTGGTGAATGTTTATGGGCCTACCGCACCACAGTTCGCAATGCGACCGGATGTACGCCTTTCTCTTTGGTATATGGGTGTGAAGCTGTTCTTCCCCTTGAGATCCAGATTCTTTCTCTGAGAATTGCAATCTCCAATGAACTTACAACAGAAAACAATGATCGTCTTCGACTTCAAGAATTGGAAGCTCTAGATGAAAAGCGATTGTATGCTCAACAAAATATCGAGGTGTATCAGGCCCGAATCTCAAAAGCTTTTAATCGGAAAGTCAAAGTCAGAGCATATCAGAAGGGAGAATTGGTCCTTACTGTCAGACGTCCTATGACCATGACACATATGAGCAAAGGCAAATTTGATGCGAAATGGGAAGGCCCATTCGTAGTGAACAAAGTCTTCTCTAACGGAGCATACCAGCTTGCCTCTATGGATGGGAAAGTCATGATGATGCCTATCAATGGCAAATTCTTAAAGAAATATTATGTATAATATTTTCATCATTCCCGAGCAAATATAAAATCAAAGTTAATTCTTCTCTACAAAAATTATCTCGATATCGTTATCCCCAGAGGAAACTGATATTCTACTATGTATCATTTTCCCAGAGAATTTGATATTTTGCCTTATTAGATCCCCAGTAGATTTAATAAAGATCTTGTATAGAAAATCATGTCCATATTACCTCTGAATTTTCTATCTCAGTATGTATCATATTTTCTATTCTATGAAAATGATATCTCGTCTTTTGATTTTCGAGTCCAAAGATCATGGAAAATAGAATCCAAAGATATCTTTATATCTGAATTCTGTTTTCTCTAATCAGTATTAAACTAAAATTATCTTTGGTTTAATATCATGATAGAGTTACAAAGTTTATTTGTATATTCTATTTTATTGAAATATGTCATGTATTATTTACCTCTGAACATGTTTTCTACAAAAATATCATCCACAGAATTGAAATCAAGTCAAAATATTCATTTCAATCAAAAACAGAACATTGATTACAAATGGGTACCAAAACTGCAATACATGATAAATGTAAAAGATCTATTTAGGAGGAGTAATTATCTCCTGAATACGAACGATTACATTATTTATCTTTTCTTCATGAGCTTTCTTGATTCGCTCTGCTATTTCAGCTCCAATCATCCGTTGGTCATATTCCACAATAATAGAGCTACGGCGATTGGTCTCTTCAATCTGATTGGTTTGCATCAATTCTCGCTTTTGCTGTAAAACTTGACAGCGTTCAGCTGCAGATTTACGATCAGTAGCAATCTCTGATTGTTCTGTTTCCACGGAGGCAATTTGCTCCTGAAGACGAGCTAGCTCTTCCCTCAACTTCCTAAGCTCTTCAGCTTTTGACGCTTCATCTTTCTCTAGGCGTTCCATATTCTGACGAGTACTTATTATTTCTTCGTCTTTCGCCATTAATTCTTTAGAAGACTGAGCAAGGAATTCTGTCAGAGCAATGTGCTGAGCTTGAGCTTCATTCTCCAATTGAGCAATCTCAGCTGCAGTCAGAGAATTAATATCTTCCTTTTTTATCTCCCAGTATTTATGGATGTTTGCTTCTAGATCATTCAGGAGATGTTCAAAAAAGACACATTGGGTCCCATAACCAGCCTGTCTCAAAGCTGAAAGTGGAAAACTAGTCGCCTCTCGAAGACTCGAAAAGGGCATAGTTTCATCCTTCATAAGTCGTCTTGAGAATGTATCCAGATATGAATAAATAATATCTGAATACATCCCCATGATCTTTGCAATCCCTGTATCAAAACCGGGAGTCGCTGCAATAATAGAGGAAGGAGCAGGAGGAGCCTC
The DNA here is from genome assembly GCA_029216955.1 of Iris pallida. Taxonomy (NCBI): domain Eukaryota; kingdom Viridiplantae; phylum Streptophyta; class Magnoliopsida; order Asparagales; family Iridaceae; genus Iris; species Iris pallida. The sequence continues at coordinate 11,606,415 of JANAVB010021999.1, read as the reverse complement.
TATTCTTGGAGCTGAAGTGAGTGCTTTTGGAGAACTCGGCAAATGTAAACTCCCCTCACCCACATCAGTTTGAACAAGTGTGGCTTGAGTAGAACTCATAGCCGGTGCAGTTCCTACAGCTGTTGGAATCAAAGAAGCATGATCAAAACCAAAAGACAATAAAGCAGAGACAAGACAAAACTTTGATGAATAAAATATTACCTGGAGCTGGTTCTTATTCAGTTTCCTTCGGATCATTCAGCCCGGCTCATAGTCTGTTCAGAGTACTTTCTGACACGAGATTTATTTCACTGCTTCCCGCCCCAGAAGTACTCGGAACTTGAACTTCTATATGCCTCTCCGGCTCAGGTGTCAACCCTGAGTGTTGACCAATGGTCTTCAGTACATCAATTGGAGTTTTAGACGGTGATTCATCGTCTATCTCCATGTCTTCTTCTCCAGAAGAATGAGACGACGGTTCATAGTCAACTTGTTCGCTCTCTGAAGCTTCAGCAATTGGGTTGAGAGAAGTGGCTTCCTTCACTGATTCTCCTGAAATCAGTAAGTCATTAGCTGTTTCAATCTGATGTTCGGCCTCTACCGCAGCTTGTTTTTCTGAAGCCAATCGCACAGCACGATCGGTGGGACTCTCTACATCGAGACAAATTACGGATTTTGTTTTTGAAACTACCACTTTTCTTCCTATTCTTTTTGTGAATGGAACAGTAGGATAATGGTCTTTTGGATCACTACCTGCTTCATCAGCATCTCTAGCTCGAGTGGAAACAGGAGAAGCCCCTGGAATGGTAATTCCTCCACGATTTCGAGTCTCTGCTCGAGTGACTCTTTTTGGGGCAGGCCCAGCAACACCTTTGCCCTGCTTCCTCTTCGGGGTATTATCAGCAGATATACTTTCTTCAGCACTCCCGATGGGTACATATAATGGTTGATGAAGGTCATCAGAGAAGAAAGATTCTAAAACTTCATCATCAACTTCATCAGTAGCCAAAGGATCTTCTCGATCATGACAATCTTTAGGCAGAGCTGATTTGGCTAATTTCTTTTCAATATGAATAAAGCTTCTACCTAAGATGCTGAGTTTTTCATCAAAGGTATTAGCTGATACATAGAATTTGGCATAAGACGCCAATATTCTAGCTCCTCTCTGATAGGTGACCGGATCTGGCATGGAAAAGGTAGCCCCTGTACCTTTAGCAATGTAATATATCCATGCTCTGGCACCATCAATCAACCCGCCTTGATAACCAAAACACGTTGTTGCATTGCCTACATGCAACTGATCGTAACCAAATTGTCGAGCAAACCTGCTCGGAAGATATGGTTCTAGATAAGTGATGTTGTCACGGCGGCAGACTAAATGAGATGGCCTGATCCTCTTTAGCCATTCATGTTGAATCTCATCCAATTCATTGCCACCAATGCCATCAATCAACCTTCCAGGCATGGTCTCATAACCAACAGGTGGAGGAACACAAGTGAAGCTCCATAGTTCTCCCCTGTTTAATATTGTTCTGCAATCTGTCAAAGTGTCATATTTCCACTTTGGTGTGTGACTATATCTTTCCAGAAAGGTATCATCTGGTCTAGCCATCCCAGCACTCATAAGAGATTCGAAATGCAGAAGCAGCCATCCAAATAAATATGTAAAGGGCATTTCTACCCGAGGAAAGGATGTAAGGCTCTTCCTTGCCAATTCGAACATTCTGTCTGTGTATGCCCTTAATCCAGCATTTAGACGACATGTCATTGCTGTCAGTAAATCCATCTTATACCCAAAAACCAGATGGACTGCTGCGAAGACAACTCCTCTGTGCATCCTGTCTGCTGAACAGGTGCCAGGAACTACAAATTTTCTCAGCCAGAGAGAGATAAATCCGGCCAGATGACCTTCAGCGGATAATTCTCGGCTGTCCTGCTTAATATAGGTCTCAAACCTATCACCGGCTTTATAAGTGCCTTCATCTTCCTCAATGACAATGTCGTCATGAGTAGTATCTCGGATGAGCTTGTCAATCTCAGCTTGATTCAGAGGTTTAAATTCACCGACATACTGCTCAGACTTCTTCTTCTTTTGAACTTCATCAGTACGGCCTTGAAATAAATAGGCCATCCATTTGGAAGAATAACAGTTGGAATCTCCTTCTCCACCTTGTCCTTTATAAAAAGCCTTACAAATATTGTAATGGCACATCAATTCTTCAAAGACATGAAGAACCAGTGGGTTGGCTTCGGAGATCTTATTCATTTCATCAACGAAAGGGATATACTCTTCATATGGCAGATCTGCTGTTGGCAGTTGAGAAATATATGCCATTTCATGAAGGGCGAATCCTATTTCGCCTCTTGGGGTCATGAAGGTGCCGGTACGGTAGTTATACCTCTCCGCTAACGCCAAGAACAAATTTGGGTTTGGCCTGAAACCATAGGCAGTGCACTTAATGGCATCATATAGGCCTATCACTTGTAACTGTTCACCAAAATTCTTCAGGATCCATTTCACAAGAACAGTCCATCTGGTATTCTCCGAATTTACCAGACCAGTCAGCCTCATAGACTGTTTTGGGTAGATGGTATTTTCCAGTTGAGCAAATTCGTTTGCAAAAATTGGGACTCTGACTGGTTTCAGCAGTGCCGAGTCTTCAGGAGGGATGGTGGCAGGTAGCAGTCCTCGCAGAGATGTGACATGTGGTTCAGTACCACTGCGGAATCTTCCTTGACGATATCCTATCCATCCAGCTTTTGCTTGTCGGGATGGAGTGATATCCCACTTCATCTGTCTTTGACAACTCGCATGAAATAAACGAGCTATGTTGATGCTTTTTGATAAACCAGTCAAATACATTGGCTGATTTACATCACCATCCCTATAATAACAGTATGATACTTTGTCCAGAGCAGGCTGAAAGTTTATGTCAATAGCATCTCCGAAGAGAAATGCTGGCTTCGAGTGGGTAACACCATCTACACTCTGTAAAGGCAGTCCACTCATCAAGTTCAGCAAGGTGTCATTTTCCTGATTTGTCAACAGAGCTATCCTTGTAGAAGGTCCATCGAATTGGGTAAAACGAACATGTGATAGGTCACTTCTATAGTTATTTCCTACACATCCTTCAAATTCTGCCTCCTGAGCCAGAATATCCACTGCAAAAGATGAATAAAACCTTAGAAATCTTCAACACAAAGAGATAGCAAAGTTCAGCATATGCTCAGTTTTCCTTAAGCGTATGGAAGACTCAAGGTTCAGCATACGCTCAGTTTTCCTTAAGCGTATGGCAGACTCAAGGTTCAGCATACGCTCAGTTTTCCTTAAGCGTATGGCAGACTCAAGGTTCAGCATACGCTCAGTTTTCCTTAAGCGTATGGCAGACTCAAGGTTCAGTATACGCTCAGTTTTGTATGACAGACTCGAAGATCCATATACGCTCAGTTTATCCTAAGCGTATGACAGATTCAGAGATCATTTTTTACGCTCAGTTTATCTTAAGTAAATAATTTTAAAAGTTCAGTTTATGATCAGTTTGAGCGTATCAGCGTATGGTTGACAAGATGATCATCAAAAACATACGCTAACACAGGAGTTAGCGTATCTCAGTGAGACAACTCGCCATAGCATATTCTTTCAAGACAGCGTATTTTGATATTTCTATCAAAAATACGCGTGTCATACAGAATACGCTCCAAACATATTTTTCGTATAAACAAAAAATATGGGATACGGCTAAACCCTAAAGAGGGAAGCATATTTTCTGACGTATTTGACCCTAAAAAGGGGATACGTTTTATGATTTTGTTCTAACCAGAGCCCTAAATAGGGGATAGTTACGGTTCATCGTCATCATCCTCACCATAGAGAGGGTTCAATGGGCGTTCACTTCGTCGAACGCGCTCATTGGTAGTCTTCTTAGCAGCGGCGGCGGCGGGCTGAGATGACTCCGCAGGAGCCTTCCCCTTTTCCTTCGCAGCAGCATCAACCTTGGGCGCCATTGAGAAAGCTTGAGTCGAAGAAGAAGTTGAGTCTTGAGTTTCTTTTTCTCTCTCTCGAAGACGAATGCAAAGTAAAGAAATAAATTAGGTCTTGGAAGACCTATTTATAGAAGAAAAGAAGAAGTTCAAACGGCGGATATGCTTTAAACAAAATCCCTAAAGATTTGCACTGATATTGAGGAAGATAACAAACTTATGCCAGCGTGTCAGGACTTATTCCCACTTTAAGTTCAAAGTAATTTCGAACTTTTGAAATTCATAAAGTTCGAAAACTTTGAAGGGGGACTTGTAGGGTGTGAAAATTATGACACGCTGACATAAGACTCAGCCCAAAAGTCATACGCTCAAGGCCATACGCTCAGTCAAGGCCATACGCTCAGCCAAGGCCATACGCTCATCTAAAGGCCGTACGCTCAGTGAATATTTTAATATTTCTTGAGATGACAGCACAGCATGTATTTAATGAAGGATGAATCTGACACTTCGTCTTTCGTACAAAGACAGCTGTCCTATGAAGATTAGCCGTCGTATAGGTTTTCGAGAAAAGATTTTGTCTCTTACGAGGACAGTTCAGCAGCCATCATGAATAAAGAGCCATCATTACTGTCATTTCTGACAGTCTGTCAGCCATATCTGCAGCACGACGCTCAAGAAATATTTGTCAGTATTTGAAGATAAAGCGTATTTGAGAAGATTGAGAACAGCCACGTGTCTACTCCTCCAAGTGAGCGTATGGACCCCATACGACTCCTTCCCATCCAAGTGAGTGTATGGACCCCATACGACTCCTTTTCATCCAAGTGAGCGTATGGAACTCATACGACTCCTTCCCATCCAAGTGAGCGTATGGACCTCATACGACTCCTTGCCATCCAAGTGAGCGTATGGACCTCATACGACTCCTTGCCATCCAGGTGAGCGTATGGACCTCATACGACTCCTTGCCAACCAAGTGAGCGTATGGACTCCATACGACTCCTTCCCAATAAAGTAAGCGTATCAGCCTTCTATGGCTCTATGCTGTCCAAGTCAGCGTATGCAAGACATGTGCCTTCAAAAGCTAGCGTATGACTCCTCTTCAAAGACAGCGTATCACAGCAAAGGCATCAATGTACAGTCAACACACGTTCTCACGTATCCTGCACTCAGTTACTTAGTTATTCAGAAGTTATGCAACATGGCATCCATGCCACCAATCTCTCCTAGATATATTCCACTACTTTCAACTGCACTCCAACGTGTCTCCACCATAATTCGCCACGCGTCCCTGCAGTTATGCACACGTCAAGTAACTGACTGAGCGTATGCTTCAGAACAGTTATCCAGAACTCTATAAAAGAGAGTTTCTTCATCTTCATCAGACACACAGTCAATTTCAGAGAGAACAGAGAGATTGCCCAGTTGCTATCCAAGTTCTTCGAAGTTCGAGTTTTCTTCATTGCATCGTCCAAGGGATAAAGTAATCGTCTTCTAGATTAGATTCCTACAGTTGTAATTTTCTCAGATACAAAATAAATAAAGTAAATTTATTTATGGAAAACAAAGGCGTTCTCTCAGATTCTTCTATGATACGGAGACGAAAATGCTTTATCGACGATCATACGATGGATTACTGCTTCGATGTCTGTCAAATACAGAAGCCAAAGAAGCCGTGCGTGAAGCTCATGATGGCATCTGTGGGGGCCATCAGCCTGGCCCGAAACTACAAGACCGCCTTCGCCGAATAGGCTATTACTGGCCCACGATGGTTGCCGATGCGATAGACTATGCAAGAAAGTGCAAAGCCTGTCAAGTCCACGCAGATTTCATCTACCAGCCATCCGAGTTTCTACATCCGACAATGGCATCCTGGCCATTCGAAGCATGGGGAATGGACATTATTGGTTCGATCCCTCTGCCTTCGTCTCGAGGACACCGCTTCATACTCGCAATCACAGATTACTTCTCCAAATGGGCGGAGGCTATTCCACTGACAGAAGTGAAGACTTCAAACGTGATCAGCTTCCTCAAGCATCACGTTATCTACCACTATGGACTGCCCCGAAGGATCATTCACGATAATGGTCCTCAGTTCACAAGCCACGCCTTCTATATTTTTTGCGACAAACACCGAATCCAGAATATTACTTCAACACCATACAACCCGACGGCTAATGCTCTGGCTGAAGCGTTCAACAAAACAATCATCAAGCTTCTCAAGAAGTTCGTGTCATCAAACAGACGCGACTGGAATGAAAAGCTTGGCGAATACTTATGCGCGTACCGTACTACAGTACGGACTGCCACCGGGAACACACTATTCTCTCTGGTATACGGAAGTGAGGCAGTTCTCCCATTGGAGACTCAAATCCCCTCACTCTGCGTTGCTCTCACCTATCGATTGACGACAGATGATAATCATCATCGCCGACTACAAGAGTTGGAGGCCCTAGATGAGAAGCGCCTATTAGCTTAACAACGAATCGAGCTGTACCAAGCCCGTATCTCGGAAGCTTTCAACAAGAAGGTTAAAATCAGAACATTCCAAGTGGGCGATCTCGTTCTGGCAGTTTGGAGGCCGATGGTTATGACTCACAAAACCGCCGGCAAGTTCCAGCCAATATGGGAAGGCCCGTTCATCATCGATGCTGTATTATCCAATGGAGCTTACCGCCTCGCAAAACAAAATAGAGACTTGCTCATGTTGCCCATCAACGACAAGTTCCTGAAAAAGTATTACGTCTGAAACAACATCCTCCAAATCTACCAGGGTGTTGAGTTACGTACCCTCTGGTACCGCTGAACTTATATTCTGATGCCAAATCTTCCGGATTGTTGGGTTATGTACCCTCCGGTACCGCTGAACTCACATTCCGACTCCAAATTTCCCAGAATGACGAGTTACATACCCTCTAGTACCGCTGAACTTACATTCTGATCCCAAATCTTCCAGATTGTCGAGTTTTATACCCGCAGTTACCGCTGAACTTACACTCTGGTCACTATAGATGAATCTATATCACATCTTTTAGGTAGTAAGTCATGTATGATTTAACCTCTGAACTTTCTTCCTAAAAGAGCTTCCTTCTCATGATCCAATACCCACACTTTGAGTGCACAAAAAGGGTAACAGATCCACAAATTCTCCGAAACAACCACGTCGATGTTACCTCTGAGTTGTTTCCCGTTCATCAAAAACAAACCGTCCCTCACATAGAACTTCCACGTCCTCATTACCTCTGAGTTGTTCTATGTACCCTTCATGGAGCCCACTCCTGCCATGTCCTCCTTACCTCTGAGTGGGAAGGCTCCATCGAAGAAACCCTCATATTTACCATGTCCTCATTACCTCTGAGTAAGTATGTTGGATCTCTCTCGTCTTATTATCCGTATCCAGAACCAGGGTATGCCAAGGATGATAGGTCCACCAAGTCTCCCATTAGGGCAACTACTCCAAGCAAAGAATAGAGCGAATGTATTCTGTTCATTCAAAATTAGTTACATTCACATAACTATATCTCATGAGCAAGCCAGAAAAGTTCTCTATTATTTTATTCAGACAAGAAGAAAAAAGATTACATTGATGTCCAAAAGAAGCAGAACACAAACCACAGCTAAAGACGGACAGAAATATCAAGACAAAAGACGGACATTTATGAGAGCCCCCGATTCCTAGTTATGGGGGCGCATATACCAATCCCTAAACCATTTTTCATATGAAGGATCTACTTGAGCAAGATCCTCATCCGGAGCAGGAGGATCGGAACTCCCAATACTACCCCCTTCAGGCTGGAGCTCCTCCTTTACAACAACTTCAATATTGGGAGTGGTTCCCTCCCCTATAGGCGCCAGCTCTTCTTATTGTTCCTCTTTTTTTGGCATCACCTCTTCCTTAACGAGCGATAATTCTGGGTTGATAAAAGGAGACAACAGCTCCTCTTCACGATGATCTCATCCTTTGGCAGGGATGCTGCAAGAATCAAAGATAAAAGAAACAAAGTTAGAAGATGGCCTGGTTAAACTAACTTAGTATTTTAGGGCTTATGCGGATCTGCTTAGCGGAGCATTATGCGGCCCAACTCAGAAGAGCTTATGCGGCTCGGTTTAGCGCAGCCTCATGCGGCCCAGTTTAGATGTGTTTATGTGGTTCTGCTTAGCAGGGCATTATGCAGCCCAGTCCAGACGAGCTTATGCGGCCCTATTTGAGGGGGATTCATGCAGTTCGATTCATAGGGACTTATGCGGCTCTGTTCGACAGGTCATTATGAGGTTCAGTTTGTGAAGTATTTATGCGGCCACTAGACAACTCCCATGCGGCTCGGACATGGGGTGTACCCCCCATGCGGCTCGGACATGGGATGTACATGCGGCCCATACAATTTGAACAGTTCGATGAAGGCGAAGGACGCATTAAAGGCTTGTGCATAAAGCATGCAACAGAGCCATATTGGTGAGGGTTTTTGAAGCATACGATCCTCCCAATTCCTTACAAGCAATAGTGGGGTGAACGTCGGGATAAACTTCAGGTGCCGCAGTCGACGTCGAAGCCTCTCCCTTACCCTTCGCCGCAGCCTTGGAAGTCTAGGGGGCCATCGTTGATCGAAGAAGAAAAAGAAGAAGAGGACGACAGTTAGGGCAAAAAGAGCTTAAATTGGGAAAGAGAGTAAAGAGTTTCTTTCTTCAAATTACTCGTATTTATAGAAGGACAAAGGGGGCACGTGGACCAATGAACGCTTCGGGTCGTGTGCTGCAGGCAAAACCGACTCCTAGGATTTCGTCCCCTCTCATAAAGGTGATTCATCAAAGCACAAAATCCAAATATTTAATTAACCGACTCTTGGGATTCCTCCAAAAGACGGCTCTAAATCAAAAAAACGAATCAAGGGCAATTAATGACGCCTACGTGGCAGAAAAGACAGTGTGCGGCCAGAGCGGTCCATGCGGCCAGAGCGGTCCATGCGGCCAGAGCGATCCATGCAGCTAGGAAGGCCATGCGGCTAGGAAGCCCATATGGCCAGGCAGTCCATATGGCCAGAAAGGCCATGCGGCTAAGAAGTTCATGCGGCCAGAACATCCTATGCGGCCAGAAGAGCTTATGTGGACATAGCCATGCTTCTTATTCAAAGTATTTCAATTTTACAAATTAAAAACTTTAAAGGGGGTCTTGTAAAAGCATGGAAAAGAACAGGAAAATACATGCGGCTCAAAACAGAAGGAGTCTCATGCGGTTTCAAAGAATCTCTCAGAGCTTCGTGCGGCTCAGGAGTTTTATGCGGCTCAAAAGACGCCAACCTAGCCATACAGCTCGAGTTAAAGCCACGTGGCCTTATGCGGCTCGCCTCTACAGCTGGCCATTAAGCAGCAGCCTCATTTAATGCTCTAACACAACAAGGAAGCTCTGACATAAAAGTGAACTGACAGCTCTGACATAAAGCTGCAATGATGACATAATGGTTTGCTCCTAGGGAAACGAAGAAAATCTCTATAGCTGGCACGATCCATCAAATCCTAAAGTCTTCCATACGGCTTTGACACGTGGCCAGCCGCATGTGGTTCAGGTGGAAGCCACCCCCATGCGGCCGCTACGGTCATGCGGTACGGATCATAGGGACCATCTCCATGCAGCTCAAATCCTGAGAAGCCACCCTCATGCGGCCGCTACTCTCATGCGGCTCGGATTATGGGGACCATCTTCATGCGGCTCAAATACTGAGAGGCCACGCCCATGCAGCCTTGACGCATGGCCAGCCTTATGCGGTTCAGTTGGAAACCACCCTCATACGGCTCAGATTTCGGAAGCCACACCTATGCGGCTGCCTCCTTCATGCGGTTCAAATCCTGAGAAGCCACCCGTATGCCACTCTTTCAAGACACCTTGTCCCTGTGGCTCGCGGTTAGGACACGTGGCAGAAGATCAGTTTCCTCCGTGTCCCTACGGCTCGCAGCATAATGATGGTTGGACACGTGGCACTAAATCAATCAAGATTTATCAAAAAATCCCAACAACCAGATTTAGTACAATCTTCATAATTACCCGGATCAAATCATATTTATTTCCATCAAGCAGATTGAACACGTGGCAGGAGATCCGAGCTTGTCACGAAGATTCGTGGCAATCAACATTAATTGTCCATACGGATTTGGCGCAATCAACATTAACTGCCCAGATTTATTGCAATGAAGATTAACGGCCCAGATTAATTGCCAACAAAACAGGATCAAGGAAAATGGTAATTAATCTCCAAACTGCCAACTTTTCAAGGGGTAATCATTGGAAACCCTGATGATCGCACCCCACTCCTATAAATAGCAAGATGTCATTCCCTTACAAAAAAAAGGAAAGGACCCCCCGGCTGGATATACAGAGAGAAAAAGGCATGCATAGAAGAGTCTCTCCATACATTCCGAGAGCATTTCTTCATCAGAGCCAAGGCTACGTCCGATCGTCCAAGGAGTAAGGCAGTGCTGTCGTCACATTTTCGAGCCTCTATCGTCACCACCCAGAATCAAAAATAAACAATTGTACTTAGATTGTTGTACCTAGGTTTTCATTCCTAGGCTTTCTTTATACGAGCGAGTTTGTATTGTGAGTCTAAGTTCAGTCCTCCTATAAAATTATTCTGTACTTTTACAATCAATGGAAAACAGTCTTATATGATCAACCCTAGGATTTGCCAATCATGTTACAGTCCTTAGACAGACAGAAATAAAGTTTCAAAAATAAAGTTTCAACACGAGCTAACACATGCACGGCGGCTAAACGCCTCAAAAGAATAAGTTAAAGTAGAGTGGAAGAGAAAAATAAGAAAACCCACCCTTTGCCATGGTTACTCTTGGTGTTCACCATCTGGCTGAAAAATAGTTAGATCCTCGGTATCACTCCAAAATATGGCCATACAAAACCAGTTGGGTCAGGCTCCAGAAAGAGCAACTACCACAAGGAAGGCTCAACTTATAAACTAAAAACAGCATATAAAGAACTAATACGAGAACATAATTATATAACATGAATGACAAAAGTTTAATGAACATACTTGCTTGCATCAGGAATAACAAGAGGTGGAATATAATTCCTATGTTGATCATGAGACAATCATTCACGCACGGCCAATCAAGTCCTACAGCTTGCTATCATTGGCAAACTAGGGTTATCACAGGCCTATTTACTAACAAGATGCAGTTGAGATATTCCTGCAGTCACAAGCCCTACAGACTACCCAGGCTATACAGGCAAAAGTTACGATAGTTATCAAGTTACAAGAGTTATCAAGATTTCTGGTGTACTTGAGTACTTAGGATACAAGAAGTGAAACACATGATAGTGTGCTGGAAATGTGTCATACTCGACGGCATGCTACAAGTCCACAGGTGTGGCCGGGATAACAGGATCGCATGTAACTGGTAAATCTCTCTATGTGAGCTACTTGATCAATCTAGTCGTTTAACCTAGTCAGATTCATCATGAATCCCTGATCATGGTAACCAGGAATCTATGTCCTAGACATGATATAAGACAAGACCAGTAGCTTGTACAACCACAATCTGGAAAACAGCTACGGAGTCCAGACAGGAGTTACACTAGCAAGACAGAAAATAGCTGTCGCAAAGCAATCGAGGCTATACATGTAATGTCAGGTTTACTTGTCGTATCAAGAACACTTGTCAGGAGTGCACCTCGATGGGCCACTATCAAGATTATCAAGACGAGATCATATTATCATGTCCAAGTTCAAGTTACTAGCCCAAGATTATCAAGTTGGGTCATCACAATTTAGTCCAAGTACAGAAAATATGCAAAGAAGATTAAGAACCTCCATATTATGAAATACGAGAAACTTGCATAAAAATAGTTAACATCTCTAGATGATTGAAACTATAAGTCGTATTTGAACTCAAGTTAAAGTGATGCATAAAGATTCTTGAAGCCAAAACGATGATCTATAACTTTTATATTTTGAGTTTTACAAGATTCTAGCTACAAAATAGATAAAACAGGCAAAACAGTCATTTAGTCGTACGATAGAGATTCACGCACGGGCACGCGACACACGTGGAAAAAACTGGCCACGACGCACGGGGCATTGATGCACGGCGTACGACCACATGGCACGCAAAATGTGCTGCGTGCGATAAGCGAAACGTACGGGCGTGCGACATACGAAACACGCATGCACGGATGCACGGCACGCGGTAAGCAAAATACGCACGACACGCGGGCATGCGGCAAACAAAATACGTGGGCGTGCGATATGCGAAACATGTGGGCACAGATGCATGGCGTACAGCATGCAGCAAGCAAAATGTGCACGGCACGTGGGCGCACATTAAACCAAACATACGGGCGCACGACATGCGAAGCTCACAGGCGTGGATGCACGTCGTGTGGCGGTCGAAACCCGCACGGTGCACGGGCGTACGACAGGCGAAACACACGGGTGCGCGGCACACGAAGAGTATGGCACCCATGGACCACACTGGCTACTGTACGCAGAGCGCGGGTGTACGACGCACAGGTGCATAGCAAGCAAAATGTGAGGGCGCACGGCATACGAAGTATGCGACGCACATGGAGCAAACTGGGCACAGTGCACGGGTACGCAGCCAACAAACTGTGCACACGGTACTGTTCATCGTCCCGGTAGTACCGAACATGTGCGGGGACCATAAACACGAGAAGGCCATAATTTCCTCAAAATAAGTCAAAATCACGTGATTCAAAAGCCAAAATAGTGTAGAATTGAACTCCCCACAACATGGAACCATTAGTTTTTGGAAATAACAAGTTTTTAGAGATGAAAACCAAGAAAAATAAGAAAAATTTAAAACATAGATCTTCAAAAATCTATACATCAAAACCAAAATTATCAAGTTCTAAAGATATTTAGAATCTAACAAGGAAGAAGATAGAATAATTAAAAATAAAATCCTTCATGTACTCCATAGAGCAAGTTGCACTTGCCTTAGGTTGGTGGGAGGAGTAAGGGAGAAGGAGAGGAGAGGAGTTAATGAAATTAATGAGAGGAAAGAGAAGGAGTTTGTATATATACCAAACCAATGCCATATTAAACTAACCCAAGCCAAACCAAGTCAAGCCAACATGCCATGAAGAACCAAGGTGAACCAAACAAAGACTAAGCAAGATAAGTCTAAATACGGGTCACCTGACAATGTCAAAAATCCATACACATATACTAAAAATTCGTATAATAGGAAATGGGAGTGACAACTCTACCCACCTTAAAAGAATTCTATCCTTAGAATTCAATCAAGAAGCTAGAGGTGTCGGGACAAGCTATACTAACCACAGGCATTGTATGTCTAGCAGTCAATCAAACAATCATTCATGCATGCAAGGAATTTAGGGCATAAGGCATAAGAAAGATATTATACCTTACGAGTCAAACATATGTGGATATCATGATCGGATATCATCCTCACGTTCCCAGGTTGACTCATCCAAAGAGTAATGACCCCAAGAAACATAGACTAAACTAATAGTCTTATTCTTGAGAACCTTCTCTCTTTGGTCCAATATGGATACAGGCCTTTCCTCATATGAAAGGTTGGTACCAACTACCAATTCCGAATGATCAAGGATATCGCTCGGATCCGGGATATACTATCGCAATTGGGATATATGGAATATGTTATGTACTTCATATAACAACGACAAAAAAGCGAGACAATAGGTCACATCACCTACTCACTCGAGAATATCAAATGGTCCTATATACCTAGAACTAAGCTTTTCCCGTATGCCGAATCGAATGACGTCACAGGTAGGCAAGATCCTAAGGAATAAGTGGTCGCTGATAAAAAACTAAAGAGGATACAGATGAGAATCGACCTAATGGTGCTGATGATCTTGGGCAACTCCAATGATCTCTAACTTGTCTGACCACCTCGATAGTCTAAGTAACTATTTCTGGACCAAGCATCTGCCTCTCACCTACATCGTCCCAGGCTAAAGGTGATCTGCACCTTCTGCCATACAATGACTCAAATGGTATCATCTGGATACTGGCTTAGAAATTGTTATTGTAGGAGAACTCCACTAGATGTAGGTGATCTTCCCATAAACCACCGAATTCAAGTGTCCAGGATCGTAACATATCCTCAAGAGTTTGAATCGTGCATTTCGACTGACCATTTTTTTGCGAATGATAAGCTGAACTAAACTTAAGATCGGTCCCCAAACTCTCTTGAAGACTGCCAAAAGTGTGATATAAATATTGAATCTCTATCGGATACGATACTGACTGGCACTCCATGCAATCTGACTATCTACCTGAGGTACATCTCTGCAAGCTGATCCGTCGACTGACTAATTTTAAAAAGAAGAAAATGAGCTACCTTTGTGAGCCGGTAAACTATAACCCATATAGCATCTATCTCAACTGGAGATTTTGGTAACCCAGTCATAAAGTCTATGGTAATGTGTTCATATTTCCATTTTGGGTTCGGTAAAGGTTGAAGAAGTCCAGCTGGTCTCTGATGCTCAGCCTTGACTTGTTGGCAAACTAAACAACGAGAGACAAACTGAGGTATCTCCCTCTTCATGCCATTCTACCAAAAATGCTGATGAATATTCTGATACATCTTTGTGCTACCGTGATGGATTGAATACTGTGAGGCTCCACCATGATCTCTTATCTGATGTCACCACTGGGTACACAAAGACGCCTTCCATATCGGTGTGTATCATCTTCGTGAATGCATAACTCTGCTCTTCTTTTCGCTTTACATTTTGTCCTAAGCCGCTGAAGCTTGGAATCCGTTGATTGAGCTATCTTGATTATCTCAACTATGCTGGAATGAACTTGCATACTGGCTATCAATGCCACATTGTTAGAGAGAACTATCTCTATTCCTATCTTCTGAAGATCCGCTAATAACTCAGGTTGAGTTATTAGGAAATAAGCTCATGCTCTTCTACTCAATACATCTACAACTATGTTGGCCTTCCTAGGATGATACTGCAGGTTGATGACATAATTCACTAGTAACTCTAGCCATCTTCTCTAACGCATGTTGAGATTCTTCTGGGTAAACACATACTTGAGACTCTTGTGGTCAGTAAAAATTTATATCCGATCTCCATACAAGTAATGCCTCCAAAGTTTGAGTGTGAAAACCACAGCTGCTAACTACAAGTCATGTGTTAGATAATTTTTCTCGTGATCACAAAGCTGATGTTACATATAAGCTACTACCTGGTCATGTTGCACTAGGACACATCCTAATCCCTTACCTGAAGCGTCATAATAAACTGAAAATCCTCCAGTCCCATCTGAAAGCGTAAGAATGGGTGCCGTCATCAATTCTTGCTTCAACTTCTCAAATAAAATCTAATATTTCGCTATCCAAGTAAACTGCACATCCTTGCGTATCAACTGCATCAAGGGCGATGAAATTCGAGCAAAGTCTGATATAAGTCATCGGTAATAGCCTGCCAATCCTAAAAAACTACAAACTTCTATAATGGTGCTAGGTACTGGCCATGTCTCTGTAGCTACTATCTTCTGGGGATCCACTTCTACTCCACCTCCGATGATGAGGTGACCTAAGTATTCAATACGATCAAGCCAAAATTTGCACTTGCTGAACTTCGCATACAACTTGTGTTTCCTAAGAATCTGAAGGACTACTCGGAGATGTCGCTCATGCTCTGCTTCACTCTTGCTATAAAATAAGATGTTGTCTATAAACACTATCTTGAACTGATCCAAATAGGACATGAATATGCAATTCATAAGATCCATAAATATTGTTGGCACATTGGTCGCTCTGAATGGCATAACGAGAAACTTCCAATGTCCATATCTTAATCTGAATGTCGTCTTCCGGATATCTTGCTCTCTGACTCTGATCTGATGGTACCCCAATCGTAAGCCAATCTTCAAGAATACTACTGCCCCATTGAGTTGATCGAATAGATCATCTATCCTTGGTAAGGGATATCTGTTCTTGATTGTTACGGAATTTAAGGTACGATAATCAACACATAATCTTGACGTAACATCATTCTTCTTCACGAGAAGCATCGGGGCTCCCCAAGATGATCTACTAGCACGAATGAATTCTTTGGTTCTTAGATCTTCAATCATTTTGTACAGGATCTCCAATTATGATGGTGTCATTTTGTAGACTCTTTCTGATACCAGTGTCGTCCCAGAATCAAATCAATGGTGAAATTTACCCCTCTTTCTGGGGGCATGCCTAGAAACTTTTCGGGAAATACAACAGGAAATTCTTCTACTACTCTGAAAAACTGAACTACTTCTGCTACTGCCATCCGCAAAATTGGTGGAGACGGCTCTACTTAGCATATAGAATATAAGAATTCTTTTTCGTCAGGAATACCAAAAATAATCATGTCAACATAGCAGTCTATTCTTGTATGCTGATCCTTCAACCAATCTATTCCTAGGACCACATCATAATTGGCTATCAGAAATTCTATCAATCTAGCGGAAAACTCTCTACCGCTAATTACGATTCGACATGAGGAACAGACTCTATCTACTCCCTCAAGACCGTTACCAGTAAGGATGTTGAGTCTTACTGATAATGACTCGGGCTCCAATCTTATTCGTGTTACTAATCGTGCAGACATAAATGAATGCGATACACCCGAATCAAATAATACTATTACTGAAAAAGAGTTGACAATAATGGTACCTGCCACCACCTTACCTTATGCCAATTCTTCTGCTACTATCAAAGCCATAGCTTGACCATGTCCTCTTGGTGCTGGTCCCCTCTGCTGGTGACCTATCTGTCTGTTCTGAATTTGGGCTTGGGCCTAAGCATACTGCTGCGGCCTTTGCTGCTGGAATACTTGAGCCTGAGGCGGCAATAGCCTCGGAGGTAGGTACTGCTACTGCTGCACTAGTGTTGGTGCCCTAACCAAATGGACTAGTTAGGGTTGATGAAGATGAACTGGTTCTATTCGGGCAGGATCCAATTTTGTGGACTGGTGCCCTACAAGCTAAACACAACCCCTGTGCTATGCGATACTATGAAATCACGTATCCTGGCTTCCCATATTGATAGCAGCCCATTGTAGAAGACTGCTTCTATTTTTGTTGTTGAGGGTACACTACTAAAATACCCCACTTTACCGACGGAAGTTTAGCGACGGCCGGATTCCGTCGCTAATAGCAACCAGTTTCCGACATCTTAGCGATGGATTAGCGACAGACGACATAACATAATTTTTTCCAATTTTAAATGTAAAAATTTGTCGGGTTTCCGTCGCTAAGTCGACGAACGGTAGCGACGGATTCTTTTTCGTCGCTTATTCGTCGCAAATGTTGGCGGCAAAATCTTTAAAACATTGGCGGGAACTTTAGCGACTAACTGGCGACGGATATATCCGTCGGAAAACACCTTTTAATTAGCGACGGTTTAGCGACTAATTTATTCCGTCGCTATTCCGTCGCTAGGTTCTGTGCCCTAACTTAAATTGAACCGACGGGGGGGAATTTTTCATTCCCCCCAAAACTCTCTCTCTCTCGCGGCTCTCTCTCTCTCGCGCGCGGCTCTCTCTCTCTCTCGCGGCTCTCTCTCTCTCTATACTAGGTATCTCTCTCTCTCTCTCTCTCTCTCTCTCTCTAATTTTGGGTTTTGGGGCCGGGGGGGGAGTGGGGGGGGGGTCGGCTTCGCGGGGGGTGGAGAGGGCGGGGGGGTGGTGAATGGGGTCAGGGGGTCGGAGGGTGTGGGGAATGGGGGCAGGGGTGGGGGGGCAAGGAATGAGGGTCGGGGGGTGGGGGGGTGGGGAATGGGGGCAGGGGGGTCGGAGGGTGGGGGGTGGAGAGGGCAGGGGGGTCGGGGGGGTGTTGAATGGGGACAGGGGGGTCGGGGGGGGTCGGGAATGGGGGCAGGGGGGTCGGGGGGCGGGGGGTGGGGGGTGGAGAGGGCAGGGGGGTCGGGGGGGTAGGGAATGGGGGCAGGGGGGTCGGGGGGGGTGGGTAATGGAGAGGGCAGGGGGGTCGGAGGGGGTGTTGAATGGGGGCAGGGGGGTCGGGGGGGTGGGGAATGGGTTGCATTCCCCGATACGGATACGGTTTGGCATGTCCCGATCCTAAGAAATAATACTATTTCATTTAATTTAATTTCATTTAATTTCAAAACTACTAAGAAATAATACTTAAAACACTTAAAATTATGCCTAAATGTATAAATTATATGTTTTTAAATGTAAATAATTTATACTGTCGGCGGCTTTAATAAAGGGCGCGTCTACGGCGTAGGTTCCCTGGCGGCGTCGTTGCAGGGCGCGACTCCGAGATATCCACCGCCCCCGCCTCCTCCCGCGCCCCCGTCGGACGATATGAGGACGCAGCTTGCGACTCTCACCTCCGATATGTCGGAAATGCGGAGTCTAATGTCGGATGTGCTGGAGCGCCTTCCGCGTCCTTCTTCTGCTCCCGGTCCAGATCCGTCTGCTCCCGGTCCGTCTAGTGCGGTTGCCGGTCCTTTCGACCCTGGACGTTATTCATTTGACCGTTCTGCCGAGGTCCGCCTGGTACCGGATACTGCGCTCATTGGGCTCATGGACTTGATGTCGCCAGAGCAGCTCCGCACGCTTCCAGAGCATGTGTTGTCCCAGGTGCCGGCGTACATGGTGGAAGAGTACATCCGCAGAGCCGAACGACGACGCGATCCATCTCAATGATATTTGTACTATTTTTGGATATTTGTACTGTTTTTGGATTTTGAATTCTGGATATTTTGGAAGCGTACATGAATGTTTGGATATTATGAATTTGTGTATTTGTGTTTGGATATTTGTACATAGATGTTTGGATATTTCTGTTTGATATTGGATATTATGAATTTGGATATTTGGATATTTGGATATTTGTTGATCGTACATGGATGTTTGGATATTGGATATTATGAATATGTGTAATATTTACGAAAAGGAAATAGAATGTTTCTGTAATTTTTTTTAATTAATGTTGCATTTAGCGACGGACTAGCGACTAATTAGCGACGGATATATCTTTTTAGCGACCGATGAGCGACTAACTAGCGACGGAAAATCCGTCGCTAACTGGGTTATATAAATATTTGCAGTTACCGACGGACGAGCGACGGACAATCCGTCGCTAACTGGTTGAAATAAATTTGCAGGTAGCGACGATCTAGCGACCAACTAGCGACGGAACTTCCGTCGCTAACTGGGTACAATTAATATTAGCGACGGAATATCGACCACCTAGCGACGGCAAATCCGTCGACATGGTTCTGGAAATATGGTAGGTTTCCAGAGACTTAGCGACGGATAATGGGTCGCTAATCCGTCGCTAATCTGTCGAGGATGACGACGGACTAGCGACGGCTTAGCGACCCATTATCCGTCGACATGGTTCTGGAATTATGGAAGCTTTCCAGAACCAGGCCGACGCCCTACCCGTCGCTAATCCGTCGCTATAACGTCGAGGTTAACGACGGAATGGCGACGGAATAGCGACTGATTTTGCGTATCAGGAACCTCTCTGATACGCTTTTACCGACCTATTTACGACGGCTTAGCGACGGATATTTTAATATTATATGGCATGTAAACCGACGGGAACAAGTCGCTAATCCGTCGCTAATCCGTTGAAAGGCAACCGTCGGTAATCAGTTGCTAGTCCGTCGGTTAATCATTTGTCCGACGGCTTAGCGACGGACAAATTTTAGCGACGACGTATTTCCCGACGGCCGTTTTTATCAAATATCCGTCGCTATGCCGTCGGTAATTTATGTTACCGACGGATTCGCGACGGATGTGGCCGTCGCTAAAGTTGGTTATTTTGGTAGTGGTACGTCAGAGTTGAGTGCTGGACCGACGAAACTGGTGTCGCCCTTTTAGGATCTCCAATAGTCACTAGTCAGTGCCCTAGTTGTCGGGGCTGGTGCTGATGACTGGGACAATTGTCCATGGGGCCTCTTTCGTCCTCTGGATCGATCTACTATCCTCTGGGAAGTATATTCGTACCTTCTTGCTGCACGCAAAATGGCATCAAATATCTGGTGTTCAAACTGCTCCACTGCTAGAATGATCTCTAGGTTGAGTCCCTGCTGTAATCGTTGTGCTCGTTCCAAATCTGTCGCCACCAAGTGGGAGCAAATCGACTAAGTCTTGAAAACTAGGTCGCATATCCATCGACCGTCCTTTTTTCTGCTTGAGATTGTGGAACCTTGTCTGTAGATTATAATGAACTACTGCATCAAAGTACTTTGTCTGGAACCTTTTGCTGAATACCACCCACATGATAGGCATCACCAAACTAACTGCTTGCATCGCCCACTAGCTACAGGCTAAGTCCCACAATTGTAGTCGTACAACGGCCACCTTCATTTCAGCTGAAATCATAGATGCCTCCAGAATAACCTTTATGTCTTGAAGCCAAGCATCAGTAGTAATAACATCTTTACTGCCGTCAAAGAAAGGAGAGTTCATGCACTTGAAGTTGTTGACTGTATTGTTCCCCTAATTACCAACTCTGCCCATAGCTGCTTGTACTGTTTGCTGTAGAGCATCACCTCGACGATCTTATGATGCAAGCAAGTCCTGGATGAGTCCCATCAGGGTTTTATTGTCAGGCTCTGTAGGCTGGGCTGGCTATACTGGTGGCTCTTGTTCTCCAAAAGGCATGACTCGGGACGTTGTTCTAGAGTACTGGGTTTGGTCCCTAGGTTGCTGCTGGTTTACAAAGATGTTTCGCCCATCTGATCGGAAGGACCATGGACAATATCACGATTCATAGAAAACAATAAGGAATGACCAAGATAGATCAAGGATAAGTGCATATTATCAGGTCAAGATTCAGGAAGATTAGAAAGCACGAGTAGGGATCAAGGGAGAGTGTTGATTGAGACATCCATTCAGTAAAACCCTCACATATCTTGATTTACAAGACCTGTATGGGCCACAACTTAAACTGTGTCATGCCCCAAAACCAGAAAACTGGAAAGCGGGGGATAGACACAGCCAGCTACGTACATTAGAGTGTAACACACCTCACAATACGGTCACGACTGTCTAAATATATGAGGGAAAATCTATAATCCATCAATCTCTTATAGTCAATAACTGTAATGCCCGTGGTTCGTATTACGTATTTTGTATACGTGTACGAAATCCTGACCTGTAGTTAGACTTGTCGTGCTTGTCTTGATCCTGGTTTAGCTTATTTTGGGCTCATCCTGGTGTAGCTTGGCTTGGCTTGGTTTTGTTTGGTTGGGTTCGGGTTATCACGTGTCACGACACGCATCCTAGAGTAAGGGCACGAGAAGTGGGTACGTCCAGCCTACGCTGCAGTGTCGGCGGTAGAACGTTATCCTAGGTCACAACATCTAACAATATAAGGTATATGTACAGTATATACACTCCGAGTAGAGGTGACAATACAGAATACAGTCTCAATCACAACTAAGGCAGAAATAGTACGATATAATAGATGAAATCTCAAAGGAAGATACAAACAGAAAGGGAAATAAGTCTAAGTGTCTAAACGACACAATAAAAAAACATAGTACAACTCAAATCCCAAAGACAACATAAGTAAGATAAAGCCTAACTAAACTAGTCTAGGCAGTAGGGGTAATGTCATCAGCTAGAGCTGGGTCCTCCTGAGAGTCCAGCTCGCAAGTGTCGTCTAGGGCTGCTCCATAGTACGTAGGACAGAAATCTTCGGCGTCATCTGTAATATTTTCAACAGGTCCAGTCAGGACAGGACGAGCACAATACATCCCATGTAATTCATATCATGGCAGGAAGGTAAAAACATGCAGAAGAGTAAGATACAAGAACTGTAAGAAGATGTACACGAAAACAAGAGAGATATTTGTAAACTGGAAATATATACATAATAAGTAAGAACTGTAAGTGACTAGTGATTCAGAGCATAAGACGGTTATGTAAACAGAACGATGTTGCACACGATATAATATAGAGAGGTTCACACGATTTGGATTGATCACATAACCACTTCTACTCCCCCGTCCCCAATCAAAACACAAGGATCCAGTCAAGTTATGTTATTGCACACGAAGTATAGATGCACACGATGATCATGTGGGCATATGAGAGTACACGAGTTCACACGATTCATACGATTTGCACACGAATAATACGAACACAAGGAGTACACGATGCCCATGAAAAAGTACACGAACATGAAATACCCGATGTATCCGCGAAGGCGATAACATCGCACGACAAGATCCATATAGTACTAATCCGTGATAACATGTGTCAGTATCAAGTAAAGTAATCTAGAGCATGAAAGTAGGTCCTAGCAAGTATGAAAAGATCAGAGAATGTGATAGCCTGAGATCCGAATGTCCCTAAGAAAAATAAAGTCCGAAGCGAGGTAACTGAGTCCTATTTAGAGCAACACAAGTCATGATGTATACAAGAGAATTATAATTGAAGAATACAATGCATCTACATGTTTCTAGGTCAGTCTGGACCAAAGTCAACTCTTAGTCAACTCTAAAATTCAACTCTAGTCAAATTAGGTCAACTAGTTAGGGTTTGGTAAATCTTGGTCAACTAGTCTAATCTAGGCTTAGTAAGTCAATTTTAGGTTTAACAAGTCAATACTTGGTATAAACACATAGCCTAGGCAACTAACTACACTCTAGGCCTATACACCATTATCAATACCACCCTATTTATTCAATACTCAATATAATTTACTAAATTGCATTCTTTTCTTGCATTATACTACACATGTACACTCTATGTATAGCATTGGCTATACTAGCCATCAACATACAACTTTACCTATAGCTACATTATGATATATATATATATATATATATATATATATATATATATATATATATATATATATATATATATATATATATATATATATCACATATAGATATGTATATAGTAGCAGGGAAGGACACATGTGTGTTTGTGTATATGGTGTAGTGGTAGGTTGTGAGAGTGTGTGTAGAGCCTATAGATACCTGTGTGTGTAACAAGAGAATAGGAAAAATAGAACATGCAAAACAGTGTGGTATACGTAAATCTGGAAAATAGGACATGGCAATGTTGTGTGTACAGGAACAGGCATGTAGGGGATGTAGGTGATATGAGTGTGTACATGTGTACAGTAAACAGTGAAGTGTAAATAGCAGCAAAATAGGAAAAAGTCTCAGGTTTTGTGAAATGTGAAAACAGTGAACTATGGCATGTGTGTGTATGTGCATTCATGTGAGGGAGTACATGGCAGTTCAATCATTGAGTGTGTGTGTGTATTTCAGGGCAAAACAGTGAACAATTCCAGGAATTTAAATTCAAGAAGCAAATGTGTTATACAACCTAGAATCTAAATCTCATTTCAGTTTCAGTTTTCTATTGAAATCCTAGGAATCTCAAATGAACGCAGGTTCACTGTTGATTGAACTCAGTTATTAATGATTGAAAAAAATAGAATCTCAGGAACCACATATTCAAATACTGATATTTCAGGATATCCAAAATTGGAAAAAGAACAGTGAACCACAACACTCAAATTCGAAATCCCCATTTCAGTTCACATGAACCATTAGAAAATCTCAGCTTTCTCAGGTTATCATCTAACAGTGAATAAAACTCAATTCTTAGTTTATATACAACTTAACTTAGTTTAACATTGGTTAAAATTCTCAGAAATTGGAAATCAGTTTACATATGGGTTTTCATGTTTTCAACATTCAGTTGCAAACTTGTATAATCTCAGAATTTCAGTTACATCTAGGTGAACAACCATCACAATTTAAGTCACACAACACAGTTTAAACATTCAATTTCTTAGGAAAAAAATTACTATTGTTAGTTCATATAACCAAAAATCCAACTCAGTTTCTGATACTCTTAGCTGACAAATCCTGGAACACTGATACCTATACAAATTGTATTCAAAAAACCTAATTAACCCATGAATTTAACCAACAGTTATATAGGAATGTTTCCCTACATGATTTCGTGTCTAGGGGTGTCATTCGTGTCCACTAAAGTGGACACAAAGTGTCAAGAATCGAAATGCTGGAAGTATCAGGAATTTCCAGAACACAGCCTCGTGCGACCAGTCCCCAAACGATTGGACACGACACGAAGTATCTGACACCTCGTGCACTTGGACACGGGTAGCCTGTAGCACCCAGTTTTCCAAATAAGGATAATTTTGAAATTTTGTGTTTATAATTATTTTAATAATGATATTTAATTCATGATATGATTTTTTGGTAATTTTAAATCATTTTAAAATTATTTAAATCAATGACTTATGGTTTTGACGTTTTGCTAGTGAAACCCTAGAGACTGTTTGACCTAGAGCCTAATCATGTGATTATGATATTTTAATGTCATTTTTGGCCTAAGGATATTTTTGTATTTGACCTCTTTGAATTATTTTGATATTATTTTATTATTTATGATATTGTTTTGGGATTATTTGAGTCGGGTTCGAATTTCATCTCAATCTGACTTGTAACGAGGACCCGGAGGTAGTTTGACTCTAGTGGGGCCCACACACTAGTTAGGCATGGCCCACATGATATTAATTTTAGTCCACATGATAGAAATATTTTAGTTAGAGGTTAGACTAATTATTATGGATAAGGTTAGTGTGATTAGAGACTTTAGAATGACTAATTTAGCCCCAACAAATTAGCCCTTTCCTAATACTCATAGAATAGGTTAGTGGGGGCATTTTGGACCTTACCATAATAGGACAAATAGCCCCATATGGCTAGCCACTTTGGGAGAGGATAGGCTCAAGTTCATTTCATTATTCTTATCCACACTCTCTCTCTCTCTTGTTCTTCCCCAAATTCCTAGAGAGCAATTCCTAGCAATTTCTCTACCAAATCCTTCCATTTCGCCACCAAATCTTCTTCTTTCCTTCTCCATTCTAGCCAAGGATGAAGCTACCCAAGTTTGGGAGGATTCGGAGCTCGTTCATGTCCTTTTGAAATCTCTACGTGTCGGTGTCGCTCCGGGAAGGCTTTTCTTCGATTCGATCGACCGGGAGGTATAAATCCCTTCTCCTTTTCATTTTCTTATGCATATAGGTCTATTTTGAACCCATAGGAATGACTCCCATGGTTGTATCTCTATTTGTGTCCATTTCGTGTCCATTTGGAGGTCATAGGAGTGTCCTTTGTGTTGTGGTTGTGTCCATGTGGGAAAACCCCAAATTTGGACACACTATGTGTTGTTGTTATGTATGAATGAATTATTACATGTTTAATCTCATATTTTTGTATTGGAGATATGTTCTATAGTATCTCATATATATATATTAGTGTAGAGAGTGAGTTCTTGATATATTATGTTATATACTTGTGTTCTTTTGTCTCAAACTACCCAAATCCGTCATGATTTTTATCCACGTTTTTAATTTCAGCCCTAACTTAGAAATGGCATAACTTCTAACTCAAAGCTCGGTTTAATCTCCCGTCTTTTTTAAAAGAAGCGTATTGGAGTTAGCTTTCCAAAAACATGTATTAATAGGTCTAATTCTTACTGTAATTTTCTGGAGAATTATTTGAGTGTCAGCTGTATGAAAGATAAATGCGTTCTCGGTGTTTTCGCGATTCCGGGAGTTTTCGGAAACGAAAATGCGATCCGTTTGAAGTTTCCGAAAGCTAACATATAGATCTATAACATACTTTAATCCTAGATTTCAATTCATGCTGAGATGGTACAGTATTGATTATTAGTAGGAGTTACTATTCGGTATATGCATTTTGTGCACCCTTGTGTGTAATATAATGTTCTATTTGATTTTAACCCATGTTAATGTATATACATTATGTAATTAAATAGAGAATGCAAGCATGAGTAAATGGTTAAATAAATGATGTATGAGGTATAAGTATCCTATCTAATGTAAGCATGTATAAGTATGGCTTGTAATGAATATGTAGGTTCCATAGTATGTAATGTATGGTGCATATAGTAGTGCAAGAGAATAAATGAATGATGAATGAATGCAAGCATGAATGTAATATAATAATAGATGTAATGTATGCAATATACAAGTTAATGAGATGTAATATTCTATGTTAACACAAATCCTATATTACCTCATGTACCCCTTACACTATGTTGACACTATCACACTTGACACTTTGTTCACTTACACTTTGACACTCTTTGATATGTATACACTATGTATGTCCATTTAACCCTCACTTGCCCCTTTGCCATGTTCACATACACACATATAGCCTCTTAAATAAGTATTTATGAATACAGTTAACTTAGCTATGTATGTATATTATATATATGTTAGCATATTGTGTTATAATATATAAGTTTATACAACCATTTGAAATGCCATGATTATAGACCTAATGTTGAATACCAATATATGCATGTGTATATATGTGTAGACATGTATAGCTTAAAGTAATAGATTACCTAGTGTATATCCAATGTGAATTCTTGCCTATTTGAGTATTGAATAATTGCATGCTATATAGAGTTGGGTGTATGTTGGCTTGTATAGCCTTGTATTGATGTGTGCTTGCTAGGATAGTCTTGGTTAGGCCTAGTAAGACTTGATAGTTTAGGACATGACCTAGTTTGACCTAGTTTGACTAGTGCAGTTGACCAGAGTTGACCAAGGAGTGACTTTGGCCTAGTTTGACCTAGATTCATGTAGAATGCATTGTAGTACTTTATATTACCCTTCTGGACATGTTGTGACTTGTGCTGTTCTGATTAGGAGCCAGACACCTCTCCTCAGATAGTATATTTACTTTGGACATTCAGACACCAGACGAGTACATTCTCTGATCATTTTATATCTTGTTTAGGATTATATTTCCTGCTTTAGATTACTTTACATGATGCTGACACGTTGGAAACACGGATTAGTACTAATGGATCTTGTTGTGCGATGTTATCTCCTTAGCGGATACATCGGGTATTCGTGTTCGTGTACTTTATCGTCAGCATCGTGTACTCCTTGTATTCGTGACATTCGTGTACAAATCGTGTAAAATCGTGTATATTCATGTATTCACATGATCTCGTGTGCGACTATACTTCGTGTGCAATAACATAACTTAGCTTGATCCTTGTGTATTGATTGGGGCGAGGGAGTAGAAGTGGTTATGTAATCAATCCAGTAGATTACTCGTGTACAACCTCTGTAGATTACTCGTGTACAATATCGTGCCGTTTACATAACCATCTTGTGCTCTGAATCACTAGTCACTGATAGTTCTCTATATATTGTAGCTATTTACTTACAGTCTCTCACTTTTTGATCATATTATTTCTTCAGATCCTGTATCTTACTCTCTAGCATGTTTATATTTGCTAACCTGTTATGATATTGTTGAGATGTACTGTACTCGCTCCTGTCCTGACTGGACCCGTTGATAAATTTTACAGATAGCTTGGAGATTGCCTGCTAGCCTAGAGGAGACACATTAGAGGTTGTTTAGTTAGCTATTTTCAATTGTCTGGAGTTGTATTTACTTTATGGATTACTGTATCTGAGTTTGGAGATTTGAGATGTATTTTTGGATTTGTGTATCTTAGACACTTAGATTTCTCTCTGTTGTACCTCTTTTGGATTTCATGTTTTATCTATCCTTATCATGCTCTACCTTAGATGTGATTGAGTCTGTATCTGCTAGGTCACCCCCATTCGGGGAGTATAAACTGTTTAGCCTTATACTGTTAGATGCATGAAACCTAGGATAGCGTTCTACCGCCGACACTGTGGCGTAGGCTGGACGTACCCACTTTTCGTGCCCTAACTCTAGGGTGCGGGTCGTGACATAGCCCAACTATAGGGTTACCAGTTCGACACAACACGATGTGTGGTAGTTGTGTCAGCATGCAATACGAAGGTCGTATCACTAGCCTCTGCTCGCGCTCGTGTGTGTGTGTGTGACAGTGCAAGACCAGTGTGAGTCGATTTCTGTGTCCGACACGACACGAGGAGTCATGAAATTTTAGGAGTGACTTCTTAGTCACTGCCTCGACCTCCACACCAATTTTGGTGGTTCCAATTAGTCTGTGCAGTGAGCACTACACGCGTGGCAGCAGGGCACTGCTACCGTATCTGCACGTGTGTGTGCGTGTCCGATTTGGACACGAAGAACACCAAATCTTCGACTCAGTCCTCTGGAACATTAATATATATATTATAACCTAATTGTTTGTTTATTTATTTTCTGAAATTAGCACACTTAATTTCTCACAAGCATTACATCGAATACTTTGTTAAAACCATTGATACGTGTCCGATACGGACATGAAATGGACACTACCTAGTACCAAACTATTCCTACAACTATGGTATACCTATATGCATGCATCTATGGAATTAAAACATAATTTTAGAAGGTTTCATGGGATTTACCTATTGAGATTGAATCTCAATGAAAAAGGGCAAGGATGAGGCTTCTTCTTGAACTCCAATTCACCCAAGCACTTCAAACCCTAGCTAGCAAGCCCCAACTAGCCTCCACTATGGTAGAGGGTGATGTTGCAATTGATTAGAACAATGTTGGGCTTGATTTGGATATTAGGGAAGGAATTTTGAGGAGGAACTATTAGGGTTCTAAAGAGTTTTAAAAAGAGGTAAGGTTTTTGTTAGAGATGTTTTATAGGAAGGGGGGATCATTTGTGGCTGCCATTAGATGGATTAGGGTTAGTTTTTAGGTCTAGAAGAGTGCCTAGGAGTTGTCCACCCAATTTTAGGCCTTCCTATTGGTTCAACTTGTCATGGCTACCTTTATTACAAATATCTTAGAGTTAAATATATCACCTATAAATATCTAGATATTAGTAATTATGTCATGACTAAGTTAACCTAATCATTCAAGACAAATCTAGATTAGGCTAAGTTTCTAGGTCAAGTCTCAACATAACATTTAACACATTTAATTAATGAAAATTCAAAATCACCAAAAAGTCAAAATGACCAAAATACCCTCAAACCTAAAATGTGGTAGTGATAAGTCTACCCTCCTTAAAAGAATTTCGTCTTCGAAATTGAAAGGCAAAACTAAACTAATGAGAAGGATAGAAAATCATACCTCAAGGTCCAAAAAGATAAGGGTATCGCTGGCGCATCTAATCCTCCCGCTCCCAGGTAGACACTCCTGGAGAATGATGCCTCCATGCGACGCGAACCAAAGATATCGTCTGGTTCCTCAATACCTTCTCTCGTCGATCCAGAATCTCCACAGGCTGCTCTGGATAGCTAAGAGTAGGTCCCACCTCGATCTCCGAGTGATCGAGTACATGGCTAGGGTCCACTACGTACCGTCTCAACTGCGACACGTAAAATACATTGTGGACTCCCACTAATGCAGGTGGCAAATTTAGCCTGTAAGCTACGTCACCGACTCTTTCGTTGATAACGAAAGGTCCGATGAAGTACGGACTAAGCTTCCTACCTCCACCAAAACATATGGTACCACGTGTCGGAGATATCCTTAGAAAAAACTAGATCTCCAACCTAATCACAAACAAGGTCCCAATTAACTATAATAATCAAACACGATCATAAAATCATAAAACAACAATCCTACTTCTAATCCTATCTCTAAGCTGTACCTTAAACTCCAGCGGTCTACGATGGCTATCGGTCCAATGCCGATGTCTGTCGTACGCCACGGTAAGTCGATCTCTGATGAGCTTCACCTTCTCGGCTTCATCCACAACCATCTCAGGTCCCAATAAAGCTCTCTCTCCGACGTCATCCCAAGACAAGGGTGTATGACATCTACGCCCGTACAGTGCCTCGAACGGTGACATCTCAATGCTGGCCTGAAAACTGTTGTTGTATGCAAACTCCACTAAGTACAGGTGATCCTCCCAGGATCCTCCGAAGTCCGCAGCATGTCCTCGAGTGTCTGGATAGTCCTCTCTGACTGTCCGTTCGTCTGGGGGTGGTATGCAGTACAAAACTTGAGCTGAGTTTCCAAACTAGTCTGCAGACTCCTCCAGAAATGGGAAGTAAAGCGGCTATCCCGATCCGAGACAATGCTCACCGGGACTCCATGAATGCTGACGATCTGCCGCATGTACATCTCCGCTAGCCTCTCTGTAGACGTACCCACCTTGAATGGCAAAAAGTGGGCCGATTTGGTCAACCTGTCAACGATGACCCAAATCGCGTCTTTCTCTCCTGGTGTACACGGCAATCCCAAAACGAAGTCTATTGTAATGTGTTCCCACTTCCACTCCAGAATGGGCAACGGCTGTAACAAACCTCCTGGCCTCTGCCTCCCTGACTTTAACTGCTGGCAGACCAAACATCTAGCAACGAAGCGTGCTACCTTCCGCTTCATCCCACACCACCATACATGCTCCCTCAGATCCCTATACATCTTGCTTGCACCTAGATGCATAGAGTACTGAGAATGGTGGGCCTCCTGTATGACCTACTTCCGAAGCTCTCCACTGGGCACACACAGTCTGGAACCGTGCCTCAATGCGCCATCCTCTGCAATGGTGAACTCCTCATCCACCAACCCTGCTCGAGCCTGCTTTCGGATGTACCATAGAGCAATATCGTCGAACTGAGTCGACTTGATCCTCTCAATCAAGTCCGACTGAATCTGCAGACCCCATATCTGCATCTCTACTCCTGGCACTAGCAACTCGATCCCCAAGCTCTCCAGATCTGCTAGTAAGTGACGATCTGCCGTCAAACACATGGTTGTCGGATATCTGTTCAAAGCATCGGCAACCATGTTAGCCTTCTCTGGATGATACTGCAGTGCAATATCGAAGTCCTTCATCAACTCCAACCATCTATACTGCCTCATATTGAGCTCCTTCTGTGTAAACACATACTTCAAGCTCTTGTGGTCTGTGAAGATCTCCACACGCTCTCCGTATAAATAGTATTTCCATAACTTCAAAGCAAAAATAACTGTCGCCAACTCTCTAAATCATGGGTAGTGTAGTTCTTCTCATACGGATGTAACTGCCTTGAAGCATAGGCAATTACCTTCCCATGCTACTGCAAGACACAACCCAAACCCTTCCCCGAGGCATCACTGTAGATAGTGAACCCGCCTGATCCTGCTGGCAAAGTCAGAATCGGAGCTATCGTCAACCGCTTCTTCAACTCATCAAAAGTGACCTGACACTCCTCTGACCAGATATACTCTGCATCTTTTCGGGTCAGCCTAGTCAATGGTTCTTCAACGTAGGAGAAATCCTGAACGAACCTCCTGTAGTAGCCAGCCAATCCCAGGAAGCTCCTGATCTCCGCAACTGAAGTCGGTGCTGCCCACGCCTCAACTGCCGTGATCTTCCTCGGGTCAACTGAGATCCCATCTCCAGTCACAACATGACACAGGAAATCAACTCGGTCTAGGAAGAACTCAAACTTAAAGAGCTTGCCATAAAGCTCCTCCTTCCTGAGAGTCTCCAGAACTATTCTCAAATGCTCCTCATGCTCCTCCGCGGTCTTCGAGTACACTAAGATATCATCAATGAACGCCACCACGAACTTGTCTTAGTACTGGTGGAACACCTTGTTCATCAGGTTCATGAATACTGCCGGGGCATTAGTCAACCCAAACGGCATCACCATAAACTTGAACTGGCCGTACCGCGTCCTGAATGCTGTCTTCGGGATATCCTCCCTCCTCACCTTCACCTGATGGTAACCTGACCTCAGATTAATCTTCGAAAATACCCTAGCTTCGCTCAACTGATCAAAGAGATCATCGATCCGCGGCAGTGGGTACCTGTTCTTGATCGTAAGGTTGTTGAGTGTCCTGTAGTCGATACACATACGTACTGTTCCATCCTTCTTCGGTACAAAGAGCACCGGTGCACCCCATAGTGAAGAACTAGATCGGATGAAGCCCTTGTCCTGCAACTCATCCACCTGTTTCTTCAACTCCACCAACTCGCTGTTGTTTACCCTATAGACGTGCTGAGATATCGGCTCTGCGTCGGGCACTAAGTCTATAGAGAACTCAACGTCTCTATCCGGTGGTAGTCCTGGCAAGTCCTCTGGAAAGACATCTATGAACTCTGCTATCAATGGATGTGGCACTGTCTACTCCTCAACTGAAACTCCGCAGAAGACTCTGCTGCTCTGTTCTGCCTCCCGCATGGCAAACTCAAACTCTGGCTCTCCTGGCGGACATAAAAGAACTTTGCCACTGTGACAATCTATACTGGCATGGTGCCTGCACAACAATCCATCCCGAATACTATATCGTAGTTCGGTAGTGGCATTACGAGCAAACTCACATCCAGTTCTCGGCCTCCCAAAACTACTCTCCGATCCCTGCAAATATCAATGACGAGGATAATACCACCCCCGGTCGTGATCTTACAAGTCCTAGGAAATGATTCAGAAGCAAAATGGTGTCGAATAGCAAAAGATACTGACACAAAGCTATACGACGCCCCAGAATCAATTAATTTGAAAGCGGGAATGGAGTCGAGAAGAACAGAACCTGCAATAAGATCTCCAATAGCATCTGAATCCTCCGCTGCCATGGCGAATGCTCGCCTCTGCTGGCCTCCCCTGGCCTGCTGCTGGTGCTGGACAAACCTCTGCTGCTGAGTCTACAGGGCTGGTCCCTTCTGCTAGCCTACTGGAGCCTTGGATCCTCCCCCTCCTGGTATCGGACGAGCTGCCGCTACGGAACAGTCTCTCATCTGGTGGTCTGGGGAACCACACATCAGACACCTCCCCAACCTCTTCCTACAGTCATTCCACCCGTGTCCCGGCTTCCTACAGAAAGGACAACTGGTGGTCTGCTGCTGCCTGGGGCCCTGCTGAAAAGGTGCTCAGCCCTGTCCCTCAGGCTGCTGCTGGAACTGCCTCTGCTGCTGCTGGAAGTGGGGCCTCTTGGCCGGACCCCCACTGCTATTGGCTCCGTGAAAGTCTCGCCCTCTCTTGAGCCTCAGCTCAAGATCATCATCTGCTGCCATGGCACCCATCAAAATCTTCTCGAAAGTGGCACTCCGGTCACTCTTAGTCAAGGACTTGACCTCCTTGACTAACCCCTTCCTGAACCTCTGGGCCTTCGCCGTATCGTTGAGCCCCTCCATAAATCTGTCCAGTCGGCAGAACTCTCCTGCGTACTCCTCGACAGTACGGCTGCCCTGAACTAGGCTCTCAAACTGTGTCTCCAGAGAGCCGAGAGCTATGTCAGGAAAAAATTTCTCCTTGTACAACTTCTTGAAGGCTGCCTAAGTCTGTCCCTCGGTCCCCACTCTAGGGTCCGTCTGATACCAAGTGCGGGCCAGGTCCTGCATCTGACTGCCTGTCGCCTCGATCTGAAGTCGGGCTGGTATCTCCGCCAGTCGAAATATCTCCTCG
This sequence comes from Iris pallida, assembly GCA_029216955.1. Classification (NCBI taxonomy): domain Eukaryota; kingdom Viridiplantae; phylum Streptophyta; class Magnoliopsida; order Asparagales; family Iridaceae; genus Iris; species Iris pallida. The sequence continues at coordinate 11,573,122 of JANAVB010021999.1, read as the reverse complement.
ATATGCTCGATCTAGTCATCGGCATATAAGATCCCCTCGATGCCACGGAAGTCCCACGGACACATCTTCTGAAAGTCCTGGATACCTGGTGTCCTCGGCTGATATGGCTACACATGGGCTGCCTGCGGCTGTGCGATAACTCTCTCCACAGTCGTCAAGGCAAGCTGGTGCGCATTCTCTATGCCCTGCTGGAAATGAGCGGTCTGCCGCTGCTGAGACTCCACCATCTTCTGAAGGAATTCGAACAACTGCCCCGCGTCAACTGATCCGGAAGGTGGCTGCTGATGCTGCCGAGGGATATCAGGAATGACGGGGAAAAGTCTCTGTACAGGCGAAGTTGCACCTCCAAATACAGCAGAAATGCCAACCTAAGTCAGCACAAAAGGAGCTGCGGTCTCGTGGCCCTGACGATCAGGACGAGAGGTGGCCGACCTCTCGATAGTATCTCCCGGACCGGTGCGATGAGATCGTGTCTCCATAACTATCCTGAAGACAGATCAAAACAGAAACAATTACTGAGAATGAAGCGAAAATCAAAGGAGGACAGTTATTTATTCAAAGGAAAAAAAATATTTAATCAATAAGAAATTAGATGGCAAATATAGGATCGGAGTTTTCCTAATGTGATTGAGTACCTCAAAAACTATATCCTATCCTACTACAGGCTGTAGTGATACTCTAGTTCGAATAACACTATAATCTGACCTGCATGGACCACCACTAAAAATGTGTCACGACCCGCACCCTAGAGTAAGGGCACGAGACGTTGGTACGTCCAGCCTACGCCGCAGTATCGGCGGTAAAATACTGTCCTAGGTTACAACATCTAACAATATAAGGTACATGTACAGTATATACACTCCGAGTGGAGGTGACAATACAGAATACAGTCTCAATCACAACTAAGGCAGAAATAGTACGATATCATAGATAAAATCTCAAAGGAAGATACAAACAGAAAGGGAAATAAGTCTAAGTGTCTAAACGACACAATAACAAAATATAGTACAACTCAAATCCCAAAGACAACATAAGTAAGATAAAGCCTAACTAAACTAGTCTAGGCAGTAAGGGTAATGTCATCAGCTAGAGCTGGGTCCTCCTGAGGGTCCAGCTCGCAAGTGTCGTCTAGGGCTGCTCCATAGTACGTAGGACAGAAACCCTCGGCGTCATCTATAATATTTTCAACAGGTCCAGTCAAGACAGGAACGAGCACAATACATCTCATGTAATTCATATCAGGGCAAAAAGGTTAAAACATGCAGAAGAGTAAGATACAAGAACTGTAAGAAGATGTACACGAAAATAAGAGAGATATTTGTAAATTGGAAATATATACATGATAAGTAAGAATTGTAAGTGACTAGTGATTCAGAGCATAAGACGGTTATATAAACAGCACGATGTTGCACACGATATAATATAGAGAGGTTCACATGATTTGGATTGATCACATAACCACTTCTACTCCCCCGTCCCCAATCAATACATAAGGATCCAGTCAAGTTATGTTATTGCACACGAAGTATAGATGCACACGATGATCATGTGGGCACATGAGAGTACACGAGTTCACACGATTCACACGATTTGTACACGAATAATACGAACACAAGGAGTACACGATACCCATGATAAAGTACATGAACATAAAATATCCGATGTATCCGCGAAGGGGATAACATCGTACGATAAGATCCATATAGTACTAATCCGTGATAACATGTGTCAGTATCAAGTAAAGTAATCTAAAGCATGAAAGTAGGTCCTAGCAAGTATGAAAAGATCAGAGAATGTACTCGCCTGAGATCCAAATGTCCCTGAGAAAAATAAAGTCCGAAGCGAGGTAACTGAGTCCTATTTAGAGCAACACCAGTCATGATGTATAAAAGGGAATTATAATTGAAGAATACAATGCATCTACATGTTTCTAGGTCAGTCTGGACCAAAGTCAACTCTTCGTCAACTCTAAAAGTCAACTCTAGTCAAATTAGGTCAACTAGTTAGGGTTTGGTAATTCTTGGTCAACTAGTCTAATCTAGGCTTAGTAAGTCAATTTTAGGTTTAACAAGTCAATTCTTGGTATAAACACATAGCCTAGGCAACTAACTACACTCTAGGCCTATACACTATTATCAATACCACCCTATTTATACAATACTCAATATAATTTACTAAATTGCATTCTCTTCTTAAATTATACTACACATGTACACTCTATGTATAGCATTGGCTATACTAGCCATCAACATACAACTTTACCTATAGCTACATTATGATATATATATATATATATATATATATATATATATATATAAATATATATATATATATATATATATATTTAGCAAAACCCCCTTTTTATTAAACTGAGCTCGAAGACCGAAGCCAAAACAAGTATACAAGGCGCAAAATGCCGAAGCCTATACAAGTATACTACCCAAAAAAAGGAAAAGAGGGAACTACAACCATCGAGAACTAGAGAAGAAATGGGGACGAGAATGCCCTCGAGCTGTGGGCACACCGGGTGCTCCTTTTACGACATTGGAGAAAGACTTCTCGGGTGAGCTGGTTGGCCGAGAATTGGAGTCCTTCGTATCTAGCCTTGTTGCGATTCTTCCAAATGACCCACGTTGCGGCCGCTGCGACGATCTGGTGTCCGTGAGATGCCGAGCCCCATGAAACTGCAAGATCGTGGAAGCACCCACTGTCCGGCTGAATCCTACACAGATGGTTGAGGATCCTCCTGATGTGACCGGGCCGGCTCTCCTGATAGAAAATGTGGTCAATAGTCTCTATCTGACGGTCAGAGCAACAATTACAAGCGGACGCTAAGCTGAACCCCATGGTGTTAAGAATCTCGTCAGTAGGAAGTTTCTTCCTGATGATTCTCCATATAAGGAAGGACCACTTCTTAGGGATGCAAGAGTGCCAATAGGGGGCAATGGACGGATTCGGGTTCCCATTAACTCTGATAGCGCCTCTAGCCGACCGCATCGAGAATGCCTCCGAAGCCTCGAGCGACCACCTCCATCTATCTGCCTCGTTGCCGATTGTAACTCCGCAAAGGCGGATGCTCTCCACAGTATCGTTCTCGGACCAATTACGGATCTTGTCCCAGTTCCATTCGTTACTACTGAAGTCCCAAAGGTCGCTGATCCTGCAGTCTCTAGGGGTTTCCGTGATACTCGGTATCATGCTATCCCCAATCTATCTCTCCAGGAAGGGGTGCGATTCACCATCACCCAGATGGAGCCTGATGACCTGTTCCGTGCTGTCTCACCCATAGAGAATTTGACGCCAATACGCGAAAGATCGGCTGTTGGATATGGCAACTGATGGGTGAATGTGCTTGAAGTATCTGGCCTTCATATATCTGGTCCATAAGTTGTTGCTAGTCCGAAGATTCCACCACAATTTCAACGAAAATGCTTTAACGATATGGAAGAGCTTGGTAAATCCCAGGCCCCCTTCCTCAGTGGGGCGCGCCATAGAGTCCCAACTCGCCCAGTGATGCTTGTCTTGGCCTTTGTCCTGCCCCCAGAAGAAGTTACAAAATGTCTGCTCGATCAAGGTCAGAACCTTCTTGGGTAGGGAACACATAGCCAATGTGTGAATTGGGATGGAGGAGAGAACATGTTTGATGAGGATCATCTTGCCGCCAGGGGATAGAGTGGCATTATGCCAACCCTCTAGTTTTTTTCCTGATTCTAGATATTAATTCCTCGAAGATGCCGGAGTTGGATTTCCCGTATACAAGAGGACATCCCAGGTATTTGAAGGGCGGATGGGCGATATTGAATGAAGTTAAGATGGAGAGGCCGCGAGCGTGCTCAAGATTGAAGTTATGGTGGGCGTAAATAACGCTCTTGGTGTGGTTGATTTTTTGACCGGAACATCTGGAGTATCTCTGCAGCGTGTGGTGCACCACTTCCACCGCGCCAATATCCTCGGATGAGAAGATGAGAACGTCATCGGCGAAGGCTAAGTGGGTGATGAGGGGACAGCTGCTGGAGGTATGATAGTGCTGGAAGTTGGAGGTGTTAATCATGTTATTCAGATTTTTGCTCAGCGCGTCGGCCGCAATGATGAAAACAGTGGAGAAAAGAGGGTCACCTTGTCTAACTCCGCGGGTGGATTTGAAGAATCCATCGGTCTGACCGTTGATGAACGTGGAGAACCACGAGTTGCTAATGGATCTCCACACCGTGTTGGTCCAATTTTTCGAGAATCCGAAAGCTCTGAAGACCCAGATAATAAACTGCCAATCCAGTCTGTCATAAGCTTTCTCTATGTCGAGTTTGATAGCGATGTTACCCCCTCTTGCTGGGAATTTCATGCATGTAATAAGCTCTTGAGCTAGCATGATGTTGTCCTGGATGTTTCTACCGCGAACAAAGCCGCTTTGCTCCTCGGAGATGATCTTAGGAAGAAGTCCGGCCATTCTGGTTGCAATGATCTTGGAGATTATCTTGTTTGTGAAAGTGCATAGACTGATGGGACGAAAGTCTCGAAATGATTCAGGGTTGGAATTTTTTGGGATAAGGATCAGTTTGGCGCTGGAGATGGCTTTGGGATAAGTGGCTCCCTTGAAGAATGCGATGGCCGCCTCAGTGATATCCTGTTTAATTATGTTCCAGCAAGTGCGAAAGAACACCCCCGAAAAACTGTCCGGACCGGGGCCACTGTTCGGATCTAGGCCCCAAACAGCGTCGGTCACCTCCTGCACAGAGGGGGGCAAGTCCAGCTGAGCATTGTCGGAGTCGCTGATGAGATGTGGTATGTGATTCAGGAAGGAGTTGTCTTTGTGAACCGTCTCTTTGGAGAATAACTTGGAGTAGAACTCCGCTGCGGCCGCTTGGATAGTCTTTTGGTCAGTGATGATATTCCCCATGTCGTCGGTGATTTGGTGAATCGATAACATCTTTCTGCGACCATTGACGCAGTCATGAAAGTATTTTGAGTTTTTATCCCCATCGCTGTCCCATTTCAATCTCATTTTTTTCTTCCAGAAATCAGTCTCCACCTTGATCCTGAATTTGAGCATGGCTTTGGTAAGATTCATAACCATCCTGGCCGTCGGCGATCGATCCCAGGCGAATCTAGCCTCGGTCCGAGCGACGTCGTCCTCTGCCACCCGCACTGCTTGAAAAATGTCCCCGTAGGCTTGTTTGCTCCAAATGGTCAGGGCTTTCCTCGTTTCTTTCAGCTTGTTGCTAACCCGAACGAGGGGGTCGGGTGATTCCACCCGATTCCACGCTTTCGCAACGATGTCCAAAAATTGAGGGTGCTCGGTCCAAAAGTTGAGGAATCGAAAGTTCTTCTTGACGGAATTACAAGAATTTTTTATTTCAATCAACAGGGGAGCGTGGTCGGATTCTGTTGTGTTGAGGTGGGATAGACTAGTAGTGATCCCCATTCCATCCCAATAGACATTCGTGAGGGCCCTATCTAGGCGAGAGTATTGACGACGATCTCCATCCTGCATGTTGCACCAAGTGAAGGCATTGCCGGTGAACTGGAGAGAGGATAGGTGGGCATTGAATATAAAATTGTTGAAATCTAGCATGGCAGAAGTCGGCGGCGGGCGGCCTCCAATTTTCTCATCTCTGCTGGTGATCGCGTTAAAATCTCCCACGCAAAGCCAAGGGGAGGCAATATAGTTGGTGTGAATGTCTAGAAGATCGATCCAAAGTTTTTTTCGTTCTGCAATGATACAACTGCTGTACACTGCTGAGAGGATGATGCGCTTAGGAAGTAAAGGGTGTTCCACCCAGCAAGATAGGGCCTGCCAGGAGTCGTGGATGACTCCGAGGTTGGCGTCCTCCGATCCTAGGATCCAGATATCGTTACTACCAGCTATGGCCTGGGGGAGACCGAGCTGCAGCTGAATTGATTTCAATCTTTTGGAGGGGACTTTAGGTTCGATAATAATGAGAATATCGATTTTGTGGAGCTTCCGAAGGATGGAAATTCTCCTCAGAGTAGGTTTGTTGGCCAACCCACGGATATTCTAGGATAGGATGTTAATCATTAATGAGGGTGGGGAGGGTATTTTTTGTTCCGCTTGGAGGCGGATCTGGTAAAGATAGTTAGGGTTTCTGCTGTTCCGGTCTTGTCTATTTTCCTGCTCGATGTTGATTTATCTGCCACTGTCGCGCTTGGTATGTTGCTGGAGTTCGCTTGGAATTCGGTGGTGGACTCACTGGGGAGGTCGATCTGATCTCCTGCAGAATCCAGGATGAACTCCTCCGGTGGAATGGCCAGAGCGTCATTGGCGCTGTCAATCTGTGTTAGGGTTTGCTGGAGAGAATAACCTGCGGCTTGAACCTGAATTCCTCTCTGAACCTGATCTGGTCCGAGGATCGATAATGCTACTGCCACAGGGTCTGGTATGATGATGGATTGCACTGCTGCAATGGGGTCATTGAACTCCGAACTGGTCTCCGAGTGAGGGATAATCTCGGTGATATTGTGATTAACTCGGGTTAGGACAGAGTCCTGCTGGTCCCCCTCATTGATGGTGTTATCACCTAAGGTAGGCTCCGTTGGGGTGCCCGCTTCTTCCGATTCTAGAGCATTAAACTTATTGAAGAGGGTTAGAGCATGGGCTTCGACTGGGATTAAGATTTTGCTAGTACTGCCGTCTTTATCAGAGGAGCCATCACTGGAGTCGAATCTGGTATGTGTATTCGGTGGTGGTAAGAGAGGGGACCGTGGGGTCCTCCCTCCAACTCTCAAGTGATCATTCCGGGCCGGTATCTTCTTAAGTTCGGGGTGAAGACGGTGACAGTGTGCTGGGATGTGGCCGCGTAAATGACAGTGGTTGCAGAACAAAATATGGTTGTCATATACTACCTGTTGGGTGTGGGTGCGGTTGCCGAGCTCGATACTGATGAAGTTGGGGGGCTCAGAGGTGAGATCGAGTTCCACACAAAACTTGGCGTAGTTGGCCTTGGTGAGGTTGCTGGTCTCAGGGGCCGTGGCGACATACGTCCCGAGGGAGTTGGCAATGCGCCGAATAGCCGCTGGAACGAAGCAGATGAGGGGTAGATTCGGCAACGTCGCCCACGTTGCGACCTTCGCTGAATCTGTTTGAGTGCAAAAGCTGGAGGACCACTTGATGATCTTCATCTGGTGGGAGTCCACCCGGCAAGTGCCTTTGGACCACACAGATATGTGGTCAGCATCGGAAGAGAGGTGGAGAAGGATATGTCTGGGGTCGAGGGGGGCGATGCAGTATGCCGCAGAAAGTCTCCAGCTGGCAATAACCTCCTGCACTCTGGCGATTTTGGGGCATCCTGAGGAGAATTTCAAAACAAAGGTGTGGGGGAAGGAGGATGAAAGCGAGGTCAATTCCACATCGGAAAACGAAATTGTGGGAATAGGGGATTCATGCGAGTACTCGATGTCCGGGAGGTTGACGTCTGGGATAATGAGTCCCTTCTGGGGAACTAAATTCGGGCGAAGGGTGGCGGCGTAGGAGGTCTGACCGGTTCTAGAGGAGGATGGGTGCTGAATCCCGCTGGATGCAAACGAGGAAGGAGGGGCCGACTCGGCACCGGGGAGAAGGTGTTCGAAAGCGGCAGACGATAAACCACCAGGGGGCTTGGGTGAGGCGACACCGGCGAAGGGGGGACGGTGGAAGGAGCCACAATGGAGGTCGCCGAGGGTCTGGCTGAAGGGCACGGGGCGCCTGTACCGGTATATATATATATATATATATATATATATATATATATATATATATATATATATATATATAGTAGGGAAGGACACATGTGTGTTTGTGTATATGGTGTAGTGGTAGGTTGTGAGAGTGTGTGTAGAGCCTATAGATACCTGTGTGTGTGTAACAAGAGAATAGGAAAAACAGAACATGCAAAACAGTGTGGTATATGTAAATCTGGAAAATAGGACATGGCAATGTTGTGTGTACAGGAATAGGCATGAAGGGGATGTGGGTGATATGAGTGTGTACATGTGTACAGTAAACAGTAAAGTGTAAACAGCAGCAAAATAGGAAAAAGTCTCAAGTTTTGTGAAATGTGAAAACAGTGAACTGTGGCATGTGTGTGTGTGTGTGCATTCATGTGAGGGAGTACATGGCAGTTCAATCATTGAGTGTGTGTGTGTATTCCTGGGCAAAACAGTGAACAATCCCAGGAATTTAAATTCAAGAAGCAAATGTGTTATACAACCTAGAATCTAAATCTCATTTCAGTTTCAGTTTTCTATTGAAATCCTAGGAATCTCATGTGAACTCAGGTTCACTGTTGATTGAACTCAGTTATTAATGATTGAAAGAAATGGAATCTCAGGAACCACATATTCAAATACTGATATTTCAGGATACCCAAAACTGGAAAAAGAACAGTTAACCACACACTCAAATTCGAAATCCCCATTTCAGTTCACATGAACCATTAGAAAATCTCAGCTTTCTCAGGTTATCATCTAATAGTGAATAAAACTCAATTCTCAGTTTATATACAATTTAACTTAGTTTAGCATTGGTTAAAATTCTCAGAAATTGGAAATCAGTTTACATATGGGTTTTCATGTTTTCAACATTCAGTTGCAAACTTGTATAATCTCAGAATTTTAGTTACATCTAGGTGAACAACCATCACAATTTAAGTCACACAACACAGTTTAAACATTCAATTTTTCAGAAAAAAAATCACTACTGTTAGTTCATATAACCAAAAACCCAACTCAGTTTCTGATACTCTTAGCTAACAAATCCTGGAACACTGATACCTATACAAACTGTATTCGAAAAACCTAATTAACCCATGAATTTAACCAACAATTATATATGAATGTTTCCCCACATGATTTTGTTTCTAGGGGTGTCATTCGTGTCCACTAGAGTGGACACGAAGTGTCAAGAATCGAAATACAGGAAGTATCAGGAATTCCCAGAACACAGCCTCGTACGGCCAGTCCCCAAACGATTGGACACGACACGAAGTATCTGACACCTCGTGCACTTGGACACGGGTAGCCCAACTATAGGGCTACCAGTTCGACACAACACGACGTGTCCTAGTTGTGTCAGTACCTAATACGAAGGCCGTATCAGTAGCCTCTGCTCGCGCTCGTGTGTGTGTGTGTGCGACAGTGCAAGACCAGTGTGAGTTGATTTCTGTGTCCGACACGACATAAGGAGCCGTAAAATTTTGGGAGTGACTTCTCAGTCACTGCCCCGACCTCCACACCAATTTTGGTGGTTCTAATTGGTCTGTGCAGTGAGCACTACACGCGTGGCAGCAAGGCGCTGCTACCGTATCTGCACGTGTGTGTGCGTGTCCGATTTGGACACAAAGAACACCAAATCTTCGACTCAGTCCTCTGGAACATTAATATATATATTATAACCTAATTTTTTGTTTATTTATTTTCTAAAATTAGTACACTTAATTTCTCACAAGCATTACATCGAACACTTTGTTAAAACCATTTATACGTGTCTGATACGGACACGAAATGGACACTACCTAGTACCAAACTATTCCTACCGCTAGGGTATACCTATATGCATGCATCTATGGAATTAAAACATAATTTTAGAAGGTTTCATGGGATTTACCTATTGAGATTGAATCTCAATGAAAAAGGGCAAGGATGAGGCTTCTTCTTGAACTCCAATTCACCCAAGCACTTCAAACCCTAGCTAGCAAGCCCCAACTAGCCTCCACTATGGTAGAGGGTGATGTTGCAATTGATTAGAACCAATTTGGGCTTGATTTGGATATTAGGGAAGGAATTTTGAGGAGGAACTATTAGGGTTCTAAAGAGTTGTAAAAAGAGGCAAGGGTTTTTGTTATAGATGTTTTATAGGAAGGGGGGATCATTTGTGGCTGCCATTAGATAGATTAGGGTTAGTTTTTAGGTCTAGATGAGTGGCTAGGAGTTGTCCACCCAATTTTAGGCCTTTCTATTGGTTCAACTTGTCATGGCTACCTTTATTACAAATATCTTAGAGTTAAATATCTCACCTATAAATATCTAGATATTAGTAATTATGTCATGACTAAGTTAACCTAATCATTCAAGACTAATCTAGATTAGGCTAAGTTTCTAGGTCAAGTCTCAACTTAACATTTAACACATATTTAATTAATGAAAATTCAAAATGACCAAAAAGTCAAAATGACCAAAATACCCTCAAACCTAAAATGTGGTAGTGACATCATGGACCCCTACCTACCACCACCATCGTCATTTATTAACCCAACGCTCTTTCTCTCTCCTCATTAACTCTTCTTCTTCCCTACCATTACTTCTCTACCAACCTGAGAGAGGGAGGTGTAGGCAAGTGCATCTTGTTTCATGGAGGAAGTCCATTTTTATTGTTCCATTGTCTTCCTCATGTGTTTCTAACCCACTTTATTACTTAGCATTTTTTATTCCCATGGTTAATTTCTTGTAAATCTAGCTTTGTGATATTTTCGGTTTCCAGGAGTTTGATCTATCAAACCTGCATATTTTTGCTATGTGATGGTTCCATGGTGTAGAGAATTCTATTTTACCCAAATTTGACCTACGGGAGTCTGGATTTGGGTTCCTATTGTTGTTTGTTGGAGCATGGAGGCCACGGTATTTTCCAAGGACATGTTCTCTGTGGGAGACATTAATTGCACTTTGGCCGCATGAGCAATTTTTAGCTCTGAGCCGCATGAGCATTAATTAATTGCATGGCCCTTTTATTTTAGTTGCTTGCAAGCTTGCATGCATTTGCATACAACTTGCTTGAGCCGCATAGGCCATTGGCTGGCCGCATGGCTACTATTTATTAGCCTTGGTCGCATGGCCATTTTTCAAATATTTTCTGGCATGTATTTATTTGCATGGCCATTAATTCTTTGTTGGCCGCATGGCCTTTCTGGCTTATGCGGCCAGGGCCATTTAAGTCCGCATGCCCTTTTGATTTGTGGCCGCATGGCCATTTGCCTTGGCCGCATAAAAATTAATTGCTTGGCTTTTTATTATTATTATTATTATTTAATTGCCTTGTACAGTCGCATATGGCAATTGCTTAGCTGGCCGTATGGCCAATTAAAATTGTATGCAATTGCCTACATTAGTTGCATGGCCGCATGGGCCGCTAGTTAATATTCTTGGCCGCATATAAAAACTTAGTCGCATATGGCTATATATATAATCTTGGCCGCATGGCCTTTGCAAGCATCAGCTTGCTTGCATATAATTAATGCATGTGCTTGCATGTATATTTAATGCATGCATGCAAGCATCAGCTTGCATGCTTTTATATTAATCTTGGCCAACTCAGATGCTGGCCACATATGGCCAACTATATTTGTATGGCCTTTTATTTAATGCATTAGAAATTGCATGTATATTAGCATATGGCCGCATGGGCATTATCTGCATGCATTTGTATGTTTCCATGCATTGGCCGCATGAAAAAACTATTTGGCCGCATATGGCCTAGTACTCTTGGCCGCATATGGACAATAATCCATTTAGCCGTATATGGCCTTAGCATTTAATAGCCGCATGCTTATATATTTTTGTGTTGATAATTTCTCTGAGTTTAACCTTTTTATAATTAATTAATAATTAATTCTTATAATATTCGTATTTCGGGATTAGTACAACGAAACTGAGATCAGTCAATTCCAGTGATCTCACATCGCTGAAATTGACAAGATGAACACGTGGATCACTATAATAAGATTATCAACCTTACCATTGATCTTCTTATCTCGATTTGTGTGTCGTAAGTTTTGACGTACGAATAGCGAAGTACACTTTATATCTTTAATAATTAGACTAGAATTGACCCTGTTTGACCAGAGTTGACCAGTTGACCCAAAGTCAACTATAAGTCAACACTTGACCTAGTTTGACTAGATTATTGACCGGAGTTGACCTAGAGTTGTTTTGACTTAGAAGAACCTAGAATAAAATAGATTGCTTGTAGAGATTCATTTATTACAACTTGAACACCTTGTAACATGTGTTGCTTTAAATAGGACTCTGTGGCTTCAGTTGGACCCCTATACCTATCAGCTGTTCAGGTTATCAGGCGAGTACATTCTCTGATCATTTCATATCATGTTTAGGATTATATTTCCTGCTTTAGACTATCTTACTTGATGCTGACACGTTGGTAACACGGATTGGTACTATATGGATCCCTTCATGAGATGTTATCCCTCTCGGGAGCATCAGATACTTTTGTCATGTGTGTTTCACTTACATCACGTATCATATGCTTCTATCATCATGAATCTTCGAGAATCAGCTAGTGACTTATGTACCCTCATAATCACCGAGCCTTCACGAATCAATTCATGAATCACCCTTTATGGACAACGTAGTATAGTCATGAATCTTAACGTAACTTGAATGGATGCTTGTGTATTGATTGGGGTACGGGGGAGTATGAATGGTCATGTGAATAAATATCCAAAGTAGTGTAGTCATGAATCACTCTTAGTGTAGTCATGAATCAGTCCTAAGCCATTCATATGTTCATTTGTACTCTAAATCACTAGCACTGTCTCTCTTTATATATATCATAGATATTTACTTACAGTCTCTCTTTTACATTATGCTATTTCTTCAGATCCTGTATTTTATTCTCTAGCATGATTACATTTCCTTTCCTGTTATGACTTGTTGAGATGTATTGTGCTCGCTCCAGTCCTGACTGGACCTGTTGATAAATTTTACATATAGCCTGGAGGTTGCCTGCTAGCCTAGAAGAGACAGTAGAGGTTGTATAGATAGCTAGGGTTTTGCTTATAGTTTATTTTCAGTCGTCTTTAGTTGTATTTATGGATTACTGTATTTGAGTTTTGAGATGTATTCTGAGTTTGTATCTTAGACACTTAGACTTCTATCTCACTACAAGAAAATAGGTCTTTTCCAACGTTTATTTCTCCGACATTTTTGTAAACGTTGGCTAAGTTAGCATATAACGACGTATTTAAAAAAAACGTTGGTCATGACCGGCATTTGTCTTTAAACGTCACACAATATACCAAAGTTTGTAAACAAACATTGATAATTACCTGCGTTTTCCCTTAAACGTTGAGCAATATACCAACGTTTTTAAAAAAAGGTTGACAATTACCTTCATTTGTCTTTAAACGCCGAGAAATATACCAACATTTTTAAAACAAACATTGATAATTACTTGTATTTTTCTTTAAACGTCGAGCAATATACCAATGTTTGACAATTACCTGCGTTTGTCTTTAAACGTCGAGAAATATACCAACATTTTGAAAACAAACGTTGTTAATTACCTGCATTTTTCTTTAAACGTCGAGCAATATACCAACGTTTTGTGAAGCATGTCACATATTTGGAAACCCTTTTCGACATTTCTTTGACTTTTTTTTGGGCATTTACACTTATTTGACGTGTGAAGGAATTTTTTTTTCTAATCCTACATAAATTAGGCAGATTTTGTTTATGGAAATTAAGGTGAACCATTGACTAAATTAAAAAGTCTGCTTTATACATATAGCAAATGACCTCTAGCCTAGTGGTTAGGAGAGATGCATGCGGCCCGAGTAGTCATGAGTTCGAATCCCAGTGGGAGCGATTCCAGAAACAATTTACCTGGTTCCAAAAAAAAAAACCCAACAGTTTTTGAAAAAATTTGGCCATACAAAACCTAACGTTTGTTTAAAATGGTTAGAAAATCAAAATTCGACATTTTTGAAAAAAGGTTGGGAAAACTCATCGTTTCAAAAAACGTTGGAAAGTTCTCTTTTGCGACGTTTTTGTGAGAAACTGTTGGAAATATGGTAATCATTATAGAACAATTAATGGCGTTTATAAACGTCGTCTAAACCCTATGCCAACGTTTTGCGTAAATGTTGTAAATTGCCAACTAGAGCAACGACGACGTTTGCAAAAACCGTTGAACAAACGTCGGTAATGCCTATGCCAACGTTTTGCACAGTTTTGCCAACGCTAATAAAACGTTGGAAAAAATCATTTTTCTTGTAGTGTCTGTTGTATCTCTTTTCGATTTCATGTTTTATCTATCTTTCTTTATGCTCTACCTTAGATGTGATTGAGTTTACATTCTGCTATGTCACCCCCATTCGGGGAGTATAAACTGTTTAGTCTTATACTGTTAGATGCATTGAGACCTAGGACAGCGTTCTACCGTCGACACTGCGGCGTAGGCTGGGCGTTGTTACGTACTCGTGCCCTAACTCTAGGGTGCGGGTCGTGACATTTTGTTAGCCGCATATGGTCGTTGCCAATTGTAGCCGCATATGGCCATTGCCAATTGTTCAGCCGCATATGGCCAAGTGAGATGCATGGCCATTTGAATTAATTGCTTGCATTTATTTACATGCAACTTACATGGCCGTATGAACATTTATTGGCTGGCCGTATGGCAGTTTCATGCGGTAAACTTTTCCTGAGCCACATGATTCTATCACAGCACTTGCCCCAGCTAATATTTAATTACTACTTGTATGCTTGTGCCATTAATTTTAATATGTTCCCTGACACGATGGTGACCCATTGTGGTGCACTTTTGACAAATGACATGACATGATGGTGGCCCGTCGTGGCGCACTTCTGACAAGTAAACTTGACATGATAAACTTGACATGATAAACCTGACATGATATATCTCGATATGATGTTACGATGGCTAGCTTGACATGGCAAGAATGAATGACCTGGACACCGTGGATGATTGTGTTTGTACAACTGAACCCGTCTTGTCTTACATCATGTCTAGGACAGGGATCCCTGAGTACCACGGTCAGGGTACCTACTGTAAATGGCTAAAGATAATAACTAGAATAATACAGTAGTCATGAGAGATTTTTCCAGTTACAGGCGATCCCGTTATCCCAGCCACCATTGTTGGACTTGTAGCCTGTCGTCGAGTAGGGCACATTTCCAGCCCACTGTCATGTGGGGCATTTCATGAAACAAGTTCTATGCACTCTGTCATGTGTTGCACACCAAGCCACCTAAAAATTCCTGATAACTGCTTAATGAATCCAAGTCGCATGGATAACCTGGATTAGCTGTAGGGCTTGTAGCTGGAGGAACATCTCACTGCATCTTGCTAGTAACTAGGCCTGTGATAACCCTAGTTAGTTAAAGTATCAAGCCGTACTTATTATTTGGCTGTGAATTATTGGATGGAGTTTAATCAGTCTAGTCTGGTCTTGATCCTGTACAAGATTGTTACATGACTTGATTTCTTATGTTATTTTACCGATAAATGGTGGGAAACCAAGTTCCGTTCAGATGAAGGGTTACAACCCCGGTCCTTATTTGGTTTACGGGTTGTAACCTGGTTATCTGAATAGTTCCATGGTTATTTCGTCGTATATTATCCTGATTTTTCCATATTTCTTGTTCTTACTATTTACATATATACTCTTGTGCTAATTGTTGGTTTTAGTTCCTAAGTGAAGCCTCCTTTGTGGCACTTGCTCTTTCTGGGATCCGACCCAGCTGGTTTTGTATGGCCAGATTTTGGAGCAGCTCTAGAGGATCTACCGACCTTCTAGCCCGATGGTGACCACCAGACATGACCAGGGCAACGAGTGGGTTATCTTTGGCTCTCCCACTCTATTGTAAAAATATTCTTTTGAGACATTTAGCCGACAAGCACGTGTTAGCTCGATTTTACTTTACTTATTGTCTGCCTACGGGCTGTAACATGATTGACAGATCCTAGGGTTGATTATGTATGAGTAAACTCTTGCTAGTCCTCACATTTTATAACGACTAGCTTCATGATCAGTTGAATATGTAATGTTTGGGACGCCTTACTATTGTATATTTGGTGATCTTACATCTTGTAACTTTACTTGCTTGCTTGAAGTTGGGACATTTAGGCTTGTTATTGACCATAAGAGACTGATGGATTGTAGTTAAACCCTCATATATCTAGACAGCTCTGACCGTATAGTAAGGTGGATTCCATTTCATTATACGTAGCTGGCTATGTATGCCCCCGCTCTCCAGTATTCTGGTTCTAGGGCATTACAAGAACAAGTCTAGTGTCCCAATCTCAAGCAAGCAAATAGATGTTACAGGATGTTAGATCATCAGACATATAAAAGTAAGGCATCCCAAGCATTACATATTCAGATGATCATGAATTTAGTCATACAAAATACGAAGACTAGCAAGAGTTAAGTCATACATGATCAATCCTAGGATTTGCTAATCATGTTACAGCCCTTAGGCTGACAGAAATAAAGTTTCAATACGAGCTAACACATGCTCGGTGGCTAAACGCCTCAAAAGAATATGTTAAAGTATAGTAGAAAAGCAACATAAGAATACCCACTCGTTGCCACGATTACTCCTAGTGTTCATCATCTGGCTGGAAAGCAGTTAGATTCTCGGGTATTACACCAAAATCTGGCCATACAAAACCAGCTGGGTCAGACCCCAGAAAGAGCAAGTACCACAAGGGAGGCTCTACTTATAAACTAAAAATAGCTTATAAAGAACTGATACGAGAACATAATTATAACAACATGAACGACAAGAGTTAAATGAACATACTTGCTTGCATCAAGAAGAACAAGAGGTGGAATATAATTCCCATGTTAATCATGAGACAATCATTCAGACACGGTCAATCAAGTCCTACGGCTCGCTATCATTAGCTAACTAGGGTTATCATAGGCCTAGTTATTAACAAGATGCAGTTGCGATATTCCCGCAGTCACAAGTCCTACAGACTATTCAGGCTATATAGGCGAAAGTTACGAGAGTTATCAAGTTACAAGAGTTATCAAAAATTTTGGTGTACTTGAGTGCTTAGGATACAAGAAGTTCAATACATGACAGTGTGCTGGAAATGCCCCATACTCGAAGGTAGGCTACAAGTCCACAAGTGTGGCCTGGATAACGGGATCGTCTATAACTAGAAAATCTTTATATATTAGCTACTTGATCAATCTAGTTGTTTAACCTAGTCATATTCATCATGAATCCCTGACTGTGGTAACCAGGAATCCATATCCTAGACATGATGCACGATAAGACAGGTAGCTTGTACAACCACAATCGAGAAATCAACCACGGAGTCAAGACAGGAGTTACACTAGCAAGATAAGAAATAGTTGTTGCAATAGCAATCGAGGTTATACATGTCATGTCGGGTTTACTTGTCGAATCAAGAATACTTGTTAGGAATGCACCTCGATGGGCCACTATCAAGATTATCAAGATGATATCATATTATCATGTCCAAGTTTGAGTTACTAGCCCAAGGTTATCAGTTGGGTCATCGCAATTTAGGCCAAGTACAGAAAACATGCAAAGAAGATTAAAAACCTCCACCTCATGAAATAAAAGAAACTTACATAAAAATAGTTAACATCTCTAGATGATTGAAACAATCAGTCGCATATGAACTCTAGTTAAAGTGAGACACGAAGATTCTTGAAGCCAAGATGAAGATCTACAACTTTCATATTTTGAGTTTTACAAGATTCTAGCTACAAAACAGCTTAAACAGGCAAAAATAGTCATTTAGATATCGTGTGACACAGATTCACGTGCGACATGCATGAACAAACTGGCCATGACGCGTGGGATGCGGATACACGGTGCAGACGCACAGCACGCAAAATGCAAGGGTGCGGATGCACGGCGTATGGCAACTGAAACACGTACGGTACGCGGGCGCGCAACAAACAAAATACGTAGGCGTGCGGCACGCGAAATGTGCGGGCTCGGATGCACGGCATGCGGTGCACGGCATACAAAACATGAACGGCACGCGAGAGCGCACCAAACGAAATGCGGATGCACAACGCACGGCATACGGCAAGCGAAACACGCATAGCGTGTGGGCGCACGGCACGTGAAACGCACGACATGTGTGGACAAAACTGGCCACGGCACGCGGGGCGCGGATGCAAGACGTGCGAGCGCACTGCAAGCAAAATACGTGAGCGCACGACACGCGGAATGGGGGTGCACGGTACGTGGGCACGTGGCATGCGAAACACGCGGGCGCGCTGCACGCGTATCCTAAATTAGCCATGGCACACGGGCGCACGGCAAACAAAGCGCGTGCGCGGCACTGTTCATCGTCCCGGCAGCACCGAAGATCTGTGGGGACCATGAACACGAGAACGGCCATAATTTCCTCAAAATAAGTAAAAATAACGCAATTCAGAAGCCAAAATTAGGTACAATTGAATTACCCACAACATGGAACCATTTTTTTTTAAATAACATGTTTTTAGAGATCAAAACCAAAAAACAAAAAAAATTTAAAACTTAGATCTAGAAAAATCCATCCATCAAACCTGAAATTATCAAGTTTTAAAGATGTTTAGAATCTAGCAAGGAAGAAGATAGAACAATTAAAAATAGAGATCCTTCATCTTCTTTATGTTGCAAGTTCTACTTGCCTTTGGTTGGTGGGAGGAGTAATGGAGAAGGAGAGGAGAAGTGTTAATGAAATTAATGAGAAAAGAGAGAAGGATTTGGTAAATATATCAAACCAATGCCATATTAAACCAACCCAAGCCAAACCAAGTCAAGCCAACATGCCATGAAAAACCAAGCCAAACCAAGTCATAATCTGTATACGTACACCGAAAATACGTATAACAAAAAATGGGAGTGACAGAGTGTCTTGCTCTAGTATTTGCTATCCATAAGACACGCTACTATGTGACTGGACAAACCTTCAATGTCATATCCATCGTCAATCCTCTCAGAGTTCTGATGAAGCCGAGTGTGCTTAATTCTTGCTTAGCTATGTAGGCAATGTTGTTGTCTTCCTATGACATGGTGTACGTCCCACAGAAGGCAATTAAAGGCCAAGCACTAACTAATTTCCTTGTAGATCGTCTAGTACCAGAGACTTCCAAGCTCTACGACAATATTTTAAATGAAGTGTTAGTCTAACACGACGACAAAAGAAGCTATTTGGTGAATGTTTTTCGACAGTGCATCAAGAACCATCCCCAAAGGCAATATTGTTACAGTAGTGGGGGTAGTACTTGTATCTCCAAACAACCTCATCATTTATCATGCTTATTCTCTTATAGAATCATATACCAATAATATAGCAGAATATAATACTCTACTAGTCGGTCACCAATTAGCTAAACAGTTGGGGGTAGACTATCTAGAGGCTTACGATGATTCTAAGATGATAGTTAGTTAGGTCCGGGAGAATATGAGGTTCGTCATGAAGATCTTATTCCTTATCATAAGACAATGCTCGAGCTGGCTACAATATTCTCTGGATTCTATATCGACTATGTACTTCGGTTATAGAATACAGAGGCATACACCTTAGTTGATTTGGTGACATCTTTGGTTATTTCAGTCAAAATGCAGCATTCGGTCACAGTGATTGGTTAGGAGTTGTTTTTTAAAAAGAATAACTTGGATTTTCATCAAACTATACTGTGGAGGCGAATGTCGACTCTGAAGGCTGGAGGCTTCCTTTTTAGGCTATGTTGTCTACAAAAAATTTTCAGATGATCCAAAGGAAGCTATTTTTGTCAAGAGACGTTCCTTTCGATTATATTATGATACGACAACCAAGATGTATATCGTGGATCAAATGATGGACTTTTGCTATGATGCCTATCAGATATAGAAGACAATAAAGTGTTATATGAAGCTCAAAATGGTACTTGCGGTGCACAAAAACTAGGTCCTACAAAATCGACTAAGGCATATGGGTTATTATTGCCCCATTATAGTGGCTGGTGTTATAGAATATGCTAGAAATACATGGCATGTCAGATTCAAGCTGACTTCATTCATCAACCTTCGAAGTTCCTACATTCCACCGTCGTGTCATGGCCATTCAAAGCATGGAGAATGGACGTTATAGGTCCTATCAGCCCTTATTCTTCTAGAGGACATTGGTTTATTTTGGCAATAACCGATTATTTTTTCAAATGGGCAAAAGTTATACCGCTCATGGAAGTGAAGACATCAAACGTTATCAGCTTTGTTAAGCATCACATTATTTATCGCTTCAGGTTTCCTCGAAGGATTATCCATGACAATCTACCTCAATTTGCTAGTCATGCATTTTATCAATTTTGTTTCAAGAACCAGATCCAGAATATGGCTTCAATGGTGTACAACCCTACAATCAATGGGTTAGCTGAAGCTTTCAAAAATTCAATAATCAAGCTACTCAAAAAGTTTGTTTCATCCAACAAACGTGATTAGAATAGAAAGCTTGGTGAATGTCTTTGGCTCTACTGACAACGATACGAACTCCAACTGGCAGTTAGCAATATTCTCTGATTTATGGGAGCAAAGCAATTTTTCCTTAAAGATCCAAATCTCCTATCTCTGGACTGCCTTAGCAAACAAATTAATGACCGAAGACAATGATCGTCTGGGTTTACAAGAGTTGGAGGCACTTAATGACAAATGCATGTTAGCTCAACATCGTATTAAGCTATACAAAGCCTATATTTCCAAAGTCTTCAACAAAAAGGTGAAAGAAAGAGTGTTCCTAGTCAATGACCTAGTCATAATAGTGAGAAGACCCATGGTTTTGACGCACAAGAGCAAAGGAAAATTTCTTCAAAATGGAAAGGTTCGATTGTATTAGAATCAATTTATCCAACGGAGCATATAGGCTTGCAAAGCCTAATGTTGACTTGTTAATGATCCTATCAATAGCAAGTTCCTGAAGAAATATTATCAATATGATCCAAGATTGGACTGATTGTGTGTATAATGTACAGTACGACATTTATAAAACTCTCTATAGTATGTTTCTTAAAATTATTATTTGTATTCAATAAGTAATAGGCCTAAAGAAAAATTCGCCAACGAAGTGATCTTTAGGTTTGACAAAATATTATTGTTTAGTCGATTAAAAGCATAAATATATTATCTTCTTTCGAGCTATTATCTGTGTTCAAGAGTCTTGAATATGCAATAGATAATACATCCTCAAATTTCTCCAGCGGAATTGTCCTTAGATTCTAAGAAACATTCTCGTACAGATCATCAGTCAAAATCCTCTACCCGACAAAATCTATAATTAAAACCCAGTTGCTTTGAAAACTTCCTATTACTTTTCTGAATCTATTATCAAAATTTATCGTAGGGATCCATAGTTGAATTAGAAATAATCTATTAACAAAAGATGTTCACGTCCATAATACCTCTGAACCATCTTCTAACTCTTTTCCCCAGTAGAGCGAACCAATTCTTAGAGTCCAGTTGTTCTAAAGATTTCTTATTCTGATCCCCAACTGGATTATAGATAATCTGTCCCTCGATTAAATCATCCCCATCTGAATCAAATATTTCTAAAAGTTATTCATGTACATAGTAACTCTAAACTCTCTTTTTAAATGTAAGCCAATTCTTAGAGCACAGCTGTCCAAAGGATTTTTATCTCTAGTCCCCGGTTGGATTGGAAATGATCGATACCCTAACTAAATTTGATATATTCCAAAGAGACATTCATGTATATATTACCTCTGAATTGTTTGATAGAATTAACTCTTGACAAGGGTTCTATAATCTAATTTGCCATGTCCATATTACCTCTGAGAAAATATGTCAAAAGATAGCTATTATGTCTACATTACCTCTGATAGCATATTTGTTTGAACTTATTATCCGTAAATTCTAGGTATGCCAAGGGTAATAAGTACATTAAAATTTTCCTTGTGAAATTATTCTTTATTATTCCCCAAAGAGGAAAATACCTATCATATTCATATGGAATTATTCTTTTAGTATTCCCCAAAGGGTAAATACCTTTCATATTCATAATTTGGTGTGTCATAGATAATAAGTCTACATGCAAAGTCCCATTTAAATATGATGTTTTACTACGTCCATATTACCTCTAGTAAAATATTCAATTTCAAAAAAAAAGAGTTTTCGGCAACAAATTTTTTTATTTTCTTTTGCAAAAAGGAAAATACAAGGCATTTGTCCGAGGGACAAAGAAAAAGAAGACAAGACTCTACATAAGCAGTATATAGTTCGGTAATTTGCTTCTTTAGAGCCTATATTTCCTCTTATCATTTTGCCTTTGCCCGACGCTCAGCTTCTGTCCAACAGATAGTCCCATCTTTGAAAGGCGTTAAGGCTTTATGGGTTAGAGCATCTCCAACTCTATTGTGACTTTGAAAAAAGTTAATGCCACATAGAAATGCCAAAATTTTATTCAAAAGTTCTTCTCCAATGCAATTGTCAAGTCAATTGTGAAGCTTATGTGGCAAAAATTAAAGAAGACATTGTGAAGTTGATTGTCTTGTTCTAGACAATGCACTTGACAATGTCTTCTCTTCCATGTCATCAATTATGAATAAAAAATATTAGAAAAAAGAAAGAAGATGAGTAGTTGTCTTAAAAGTTGCCTTGGAAGTTGGAAAAAATACTTTTTATTGTCTTCTCAATACTTTTGCATTGGAGAGAGTTTTTCTATCTCATTGACTTTTGAGATATAATTTTGCCACATAAACAAGACATTGTCTTATGACTCATGCCACATAGGAGCCACCTAAGACTTACAACACTTAACAAGACAATAGGGTTGGAGATGCTCTTAGCTCAGTTCATCAAGTTTCTCATCTAAACGACTGGAGGCCATTACAATTTGATGAACCTTTTGAACATATGCATTCTTTTCTGCTGTAGCTTGAGCCAAAGTAGATTCTAGTTTGGCATATTGCTCTCATAGCTTGTCCAGCTGCTTTTGAAGTTTCTCAATTTGTTCTGCAAGTGCAGTCGTCTTGTTGGAGAATTTCTTTTGAAGGGCAGCGTGATCTGACCCCGAAGCAGTTAACTGATCATATTCTTCATTTAGTGATTGGAGGTCATGACTAATGAGATCATTCTTCTATTAGTAGATGGACTTCTCTAGCGCTAATATAGCAGTTAGCCTCGCATATTCATCATGAATAAGAAAAGTTACATCTTCTTGTTGTAGTTGTTGAATGCCCACAAGGGGTTGTGCCAGTTCCTCTACTGTTGCATGTAATTTGTTGACCAGCGACTCACACCTGGGATAAATACTGAGTGCATTGACTTGGATCATGGTTGACAGCTGTACTGTGGTGAAAGATTTTTTCTTTTCCAAGACATTGGACACCCCTTGTTTCAAAATGGTGTAAATAAGCTTGGAGCGGAATTTTTATCAATTTATCTACCTCTGCCAGAGTTGATGGCGTCATAGGTATGGGTGTTGTATAAGGTCCAATTCCCGACAAAACTGGTGGAGCAATAATAGCACAATAAGTAGTTAGAGTATCTCCAACCTTATTGTGAGTTTGAAAAAAATAGTTTGAAAAAAATGGTTGCCACATAGGAATGACAACCATTTTTTCCAAAAGTACTTCTCCAATGCAAATGTGAAATAAAGTGTGGAGTTGACATGGCAATGACATGGCAAAGGCAATGTGAAGTTGGTTGTCTAGATCTAGACAATGCACTTCACAATGTCTTTATGTCAACATCATCATTTGTGAATAAAAATGTTTATAAAAAAGAAGTAGAAGAGTAAAAGTTGTCTTGGAAGTTGTAAAAAATTACTTTTTATTGTCTTCTCAATACTTTTGCATTGGAGATGACTTTTTAAACTCATTGTCATTTGTGAATATAATCTTGCCACCTATACAAGACATTGTCTTGTGCCTCATGCCACATAGGATTCACAACACAAAACAAGACAATAGGGTTGGAGATGCTCTTATAAAGAAATTGAAACTGTTGAGTTAGTGAAAATTGAAAATAAAAGAAAATTTAACTTTTAACTTAATGCATTATACCTGGAGGAACAAGCAGAGCTGGGATTGTTCCTTGTCTCTGAGTGGCAGCTATCACACCGCGTTCCTGCAGGATCGTTCGTCCTCGCTTTGATCTCTGCGGAATCGATCGTCCTCGCTTGTGTCTGATATCGTTCAAGTCTAAGTTGTACTTGTACAAGGCCAGTACCTGCACAATACAACTAGACTAAACAAAACACAATGCACACAGAACATTTAAATACAGAAAACCAAATTTTACACAAAGATTTGAAACAAAAAATACTTCTTTTTATTGATAACTTGATAGGATACAAATACAAAGCTTTGCGACTTAAAATATCCTGACTGTCTTACATCTTTCATTTGGAACTCTTTTTGAAAATAGCCACAATGCCCATACATCATATCCTTTATTACATAAACCAAAAGTAAAGGCACCTTCGGAAGAAACAACTAGACTTAAAAATGAAAATAGCTTTGAGGCGATCGAGCATGCTGCACTAGGTTGGACGAGCTTTAGCGCCTCATCTAAAATCCTCATGTCTCATGCTTACCTAAAATGGTGCCCACAACGTGGGTCAGTACATAACACGTACTGGTGAGTGGCTATGGCCAAACTCACATAAATCTACACTAAGTAAATAGTGAAGCTAACATTTATTATTATGTGGTCTTTCTACTTATCTAGGTTCTTGCTAATGATTCATAAAAAACATAAAAAGTAAAAGACTTTTCACTTATATGTAAAACTTATCCACGGTAGACGGTTCATCCCCGCACAAGACAAGAATTAGCACAATTTGCAAATATGGCTAATACTTACGTTCCCGTCTCTGCATTCAGTATTAGGCTAACAGTGATCTCTTTTATATGCATGAGGCCTAATTATATGGTGGTCGATAGGTCAGTCCCCATGATTAGTAGCTGTGACTCATGGTTTCGCTCTTCACTAATGGACACAACAACCCCCTAATTATGAGGTCTTGCATTCGCCTCAGGGTGCTATTACAATCCCTCCTAGGCCAATCGATTCCCAGTACCTCGGGAACCGTCGAGAGACTATTACCTTGTGCACAAGTTCTTCGAGACCAATGCATGATCTATACCTCTATCATATAAACTTAACTGGGCCACAATAGACTTAATCATTCATGATTGTGACAGTTAAACGACAGGTTTTTTCGTGCCTTGCATTCAGTCAGTCTCTGAGTCATCGCACCTTTCTTAGCATTCACTTCTTATTCATTTTAACACATATAAGTTCTTCTATAGATGTCTGACAGTTAAGGCATATACTTAAGATAAGATGTAAGCATTCATATGGAAACAAGTAAGACAACAATCTAGCAAGTGATTCAGTTCTTTTATCTTCTCTTATCTTTTGTTATTATGGTATCGTTGATCACAGGGACGCAACAAAAGAGTGGACTAAAGATTCTTTTAGTTAAGGCATGGAGATAAATGTCAGGTCGATTAAAGCAACTCACCAAGATTGAATCGTGTTTAAGAGAAAGAGGAACTTCATGCACTGATCGCGCACCGCTTATGTGTCCTACATTGATACCAACATTTGATTAGCATACTTCGATCTCTTTCTCTCAAGATTTGGAATGAATGTAAAATACGATGAAAGCGAATAATGGAAACCAATCATCGAAAACCAACACGAAAACGCATTCATCAAAACCAAGCAGCGAAAGAAAACATCCAACAAAAATTAATGACTCATTTCAATAGAAGCCGATCCATCAGTTGGAAAGGTTCATTACATTTCGTTCTTGATCCAACTATACCGGCAAAGGTTTCTTGATTGACTCTGTTGAGACTGAGCCAACAAGCCGTAGGTATTACACAGTGAATCACGATGAGCGGGGCACTACTAAGTTATCCGCCAAAATAAGTTTTATCCTCAAAACTGAAATAACTCACCACCATCAAGGTCTTGGTCACGCCCAATCGTCAACATGTTATAAACTCGAAGCCTCTGTAACTGCTCATTGGGTGGATTATCTCAAATCGGCGGTGGGTCCTGGTTCTACCCAAGCTCCACATTATCACCACAGTTCTGTGCTACATTCCTCTTCTTCGGACAGTTCTTGACAATGTCGTCTTGACCACCACACCTAAAACATGTTTTAATGGCAAAAAGATAGACTTCCTTGGTGTGACCGAGTCGACCGCAGAAGGTACATTGTGCCCCTCGTGGCTGCTCATTATATGTCATCTTTTTTCCATCATGATGCTGATTGATTATGACCATCCTGAACTTTCACTTGCGTACTTCTCAGGCTAAACTGTTCCATTTGTACTGTCGCCTCGAAGGCCTTGATATATGACTTGCACTCTCGATTAAGAACATCTTTTTGAATGTCGTCGTTTAGACCCTTTATGAACCGATTCATACGGGCCCTCTCATCAGGTAACATTGAGCCAGCAAACTTGGCGAGTTTGGAAAACTCTGACTCATAGTCATCGACGGACATGCTTCCCCGTTTCAGCATCATGAATTCGTCTTCTTTCTTCTGACTGACTGCAGAAGGAAGATAATGTTCCAGAAAGGCTATCTTAAACATGGTCCAGGTAAACTATTCGTCTCTGTTCTTGGCATACAGTTTTGGCTTCTTAGCTTCCCACTAGTCCTCTGCATGCAATCGTAGCTGTAGGGCGGCGCATGATACCTTTTTGTTGCTAGGAACACTGATAAAGGAGATTATATGCTCCATCTTTTTAATCCAATCCATCATCTTATCTGGTGACATCCTACCCTCAAACTCTAGCGGTTTAGCACTCAGGAAATTTTATGGCTCAAATAGTTTATTGCGAGCCTACTGCGGTTCGTCTACATTCACAGGCACAATCTCAGGAGTTTCGATCGGGTTGGTCGCTGTGGTGGTTTCTCGATTGGACACAAGCGAAGATACAGTTCGGTCAACGCATCCAGCTACGTCTATTGGGCCATGCTACGTTCCTTAGCTTGCTTTCGTTGAGTTTCCATTAGGGCCAAAATTTGCCCCACCTGGTCGGTCGAGGCCGATGCTCGAGGAGGATTCTGACTACCTCCCCTCATCATTCTTCTACAAAAGTATGTAACTTTTGTCAATCTCACAAAATATTATTGGCTTATTGTATAGGAATTTGATTTTCGTAACTCAAAGTTGGGACTATTAAAAATCATCAAAATACTTATATACTTTTCCAAAAATGATATTTGAAAGAGGCCAAGGACGTAAAGTCGTGCTGTGATACCACTTTGTCATACCCCGATCCCGCAGGATCGTTCATCCTCGCTTTGATCTCTGCAGAATCGATCGTCCTCGCATGGGCATGATATCGTGCAAGCCTAAGTTGCAATTGTACAAGGCCAGAACCTACACAATACAACTAGACTAAACAAAACATAATGCACACAGAATATTTAAATGCAGAAAACTAAATTTGACACAAAGATTTGAAATATTAAATAATTCTTTTTACTAATAACTTGATAGGATACAAAATATAAAGCTTTGCGACTCAAAATGCCCTGACTAGCTTACATCTCTCGTTTAGAACTCGTTTTGAAAATAGCCACAATACCCCTACATTATATCCTTTATTATATAAACCAAAAGTAAAAAACACCTTCGGAAGAAACTACTTGACTTGAAAATGAAAACAGCTTCAAGGTGATTGAGCAAGCTCCACTCGGTTGGACGAGCTTTCGTGCTTACCTGAAATAGTGCCCATAACGTGGGTCAGTACATAACACGTACTGGTGAGTGGCTATGGCCAAATTCACATAAATCTGTACTAAGTAGATAATGAAGCTAGCATTTATTATTATGTGGTCTTTCTACTTGTCTATGTTCTTTTTAACAATTCATAAGAAATATAAACAGTAAAAGACTTATCACTTATATCTAAAACTTATACACAATCGACGGTTCATCCCTGCATAAGACAAGGATTAGCATAATTTGCAAATATGGATAATACTTACGTTCTATCTCTGCATTCAATGTTAGGCTTATAGTGATCTTTTTTATATGCTTAAGGCCTAACTACATGGTGGTCCACAGGTCATTCCCCATGATTAGCAGCTGTGACTCATGATTTAGCACTTTACTAATGGACACAATACCCCCTGATCGTAAGGTCTAGCATTCCTTCGCGTCGGGTTAGGGCCAATATCGGTCCTAATGTTAGCCTACCAAGATAGGACTTGGGTTGTGGGATACAGCTCGTAGTTAACTAGTATCAAAAAGTTGGTAGCTAAATTGTAATTAGCTAATAATTATTAATAAATTATTAATTAATTAATTAATTATTATCTAGTATTTATTTTAGTACTAATTAAATTAATGGATGGTAATAATGTTAGCGGTTAGTGTTAGTGTTAGCAGTTTTCCACTAATTTTTTCTATTTTCTATCACATTTACATTTTCTTAGGGTTTCCCCAACCTATCCTATAAATAGCACACTTCCTAACAATTTTACACACATCCCAAAACCCTAAATTTCCTACACACAACCCAAGGCAAAACCAGCCGCCATCTCCTTTGGCACAGCCCGACTTCTCCCCGACAATTTCTAACCGATCTTAACGCTCCGACCAACCCGTTGTTCTCTGACCATCCTCTATATCAGCATCTCCATCACCACCACTAATGGCTTCTCCACCTTTAGCATATGGCCGACCACTACAACCGCTCAACCCAACGTCCCTACCACACAACTCAACATACCGCGACTCCGACCACTCCCTCGACGAAGCTCAGGCCCATCCGTCGTCACCCAAAATAACTCTCCATAGTAGCATAGCTCCGCCCCTCCACGTCACTTGATTCCATCTCCACCGCCATCACCCATTTCCGGCCATCACCACCCCGAATCATCTCACTGCTGCCATACATCACTGCCACCTACCTCTACCCATCCCCGACTACGAGACTACAACCACCACCCCGACCAGCCCCAGTCACCAGCTCCACTGCCCATCTCCACCCTGCCTCGTCGTCGACTGCCCTAGCCTACCAAACTTGACTGTCACCAACCCCATCACTCCAATACCTAGATCTACACCAAGCCACCCTACCGTCCACAACAACCACCTCGATACTCGACTTCGGTCATATCACCAGCCCCGCCCATCACCCAGTTGGGAGTACAGCCGATTTTAGATCGGTCGTCGTTGCTTCAGATCCGATAGTTGGCTACCCCGTTTCTGCCGCCGAGCTCCCCATGTCACCTCGACGCTGCCTCCTCCGGCACCGTCGACGTCCAGCGCTGTGTTCCACTGATCGGGTCTGTCTCTTTCGACCAAGGCTATCTTCTCCTCCGACGAGCCTCAGCTACTATTGTGAGACGTCGTTGTTCGACGACGAGGCCCCGCCACCCGCCTCCGCCTCCGGGGTGAGTTCCACACCGAATCCCTCTCTTCTCTTCTCTTTCTTGTTTCGATTTTGTGTCTTTGATTTAGAAAAGATGAAGAGAGAGAGTGAATCACTCTCTAGCTCTGTCCTTTCTAATTGTTTTAATCTATGCTTTACATTTTCAAAGTTTGAAGATCCAAAGTTGGCATGTCTCCAGAAGTCGAATGACAGCTGGGCTATAAGTGAAGAGGAGTTGAATTCGTATGTATGCTATATATCAGTATTGAATATACTGATATGTTTACTGACATATTATAGTATAATTATATTATTTCTAGTATTATATTTATAATTAGATATAGGGTATTTATTAGATTACTTATTATGTAAATGGTTAGTAGTAAATTTCCTAAAAATTATTTTGGGTGACATGAGCATTTTGAAATAACGTGTAGGCAACTCTAGAAGGAGTGAATAGAGTTTGTGTCAATAATCACCAAATAAAAATTAACTCTATATCACCTCCACAAAACAACTATTAAGATAGTAAATAAATCAGAGAGAAATGTGGAAGTAAATAAAGATCAGTAGAGCATACGCAAACACAGCAGTTTTAACCTGGTTTCCCTCGTGGAGGACTAGTCCAGGCCTGAGAACTCTAGCTCGGGATTGAAATCCACTATTTGTGAAATAGTGTACAACCACGTGCCTTTACTCAGAAGAGCACGCCAACTTCTTACAGATTCGCAGGTGGCAAAACTTGGAATTGTCCAAGTGACTTTTCTTTTCAACTCTTGCACAAAAACTTCTAGCTGAATCGCACTTGAGCACCTTGGGGCTTAGGAAGTTTTGTGGCTAGTAGATTAGAAGAGTAAGGCTTAGGTAGTATAAGGCTTAGATGATTGAGAGTAAGAGATAGAAAGATGATGAAGAGATGAATAAAAATGGTTGAAATCATGCCCTATATATACTAGTCTGGAAGGCATAATTTGGCCAGAATTCTGTCCTCAAAATTCAAAAATATGGCTGTTATACCAGCTAGCAATTGGTAACCCTAAAAATCAGTTCCTGGAAATCAGGGGACAGAGTTCGGCCCGAACTCTGCCTCCTTGGTGGCAGAATGTTCAAATGGCCTTTGGGCTTTGGTGGAGCTTGGGCTTGGTTCAGGAATTGGTCTGTTTGCATGGTAGAGCTTGGAGAGATATGTCTAGGGGTTGAGATGACTAAGTGCGACTCAACGTACACATTCTCCTAGACTCAATAAAATAAAGATTACAGACTTGAAACAAAAGGAAAACCAAGAGCCCTTTGATGATGCCTTTCTTCTGATATTTGAGTAGATCTGAAGACGACTTTTTCCTTGACAGCAGTCGTCCAAAGATAAACAGATCTGGAAATCTAAATACCTTTCGGGGGCTTCGCCCCCGAACCCCCAACGGGGGACGCTGCCCCCTCGACCCTTGTCCGCTAACCGGGCAGCGGAACCCCCGATACGAGGCCCCAGATAGGTCGCTAGGCGGTTCGGAGAAATCTTTTTGTATGACGTCGTCTTTGGTCCATCATTAATTCTTCATTGCCTATGTCCTGGTTTGATCATGTTTGATCATGCTTACTGCATGTATACAAATACATGTTAGGCCAGCAAAATATGTTGCAGTATGATACAAGCATAGCAATATAATATAGGACAATTAGGACATTGCTAAGTTTAAGTAGCAACATGATAGTGAGTATATGAATATTAGTGACATCATAATGTTAAACTTAACTGATTAGCCATATTCAAAAATACGATGTAATCATTGGGCCAACAATCTTTCCCTTTTTGATTATGGCAAATCGGTTAAGTTTAAGACAGATACGATAGATGCATGTATCACTAATAAACACATATTACGAGAAGATTGTGTGCTAACTTGAACTTATTTCTCCCCCTTTGACATGATCAAAAAATAAGCTCCTCCGTAATAAGAGATAAAATGAACTCAAGCACAAGGAGGAAGGCATAGACAATCATGATCAAGATATACTAAATGAGGAACAATGGAAGAAGTGTGTAAAGACAAGTATAGAAACTACATACCCAATGTAGAGTGCCAAATAGAAAATAGCTTGTCAAAACACAAATAGTTGGTAAAACTTAAAAGAATTTAAAAATAATCAATAGATAGTTTACCAACATGAAATCCAAGAAAGACATCCAAAAACATAGTATGATATGAAATATTGCTCTAGTTTTGGAAGAGAATTATGAAATAAAAGATTTCAGTCAAAAACCATAGGGATTAGATAATTACAAATAATAGATATCAAAGAAGAAAGATGCCAATTGATGATATTGAAATAGACAAACTTGATATCAATTGAAATATATAAACTTGAAACATTGATCAATGATCAATGAAACTATGATAGTCACAATTGTCCACAGATAAATAGTGAAACAAAATAAAGGAATGATCAATGTAAAATAGAGCAATTGATATAAAACGATCTTATTATTTGCAAATCTATTTGCTTATCCAAAATTCATGCATTTGAACTCAATTACCTTATCATGCTATATGAATACCCTTTATATAAATATGAAGGTAAAGGAGAAGAATGTTTGAGAAAGAGAATTTCAGTCGACTTGAATGCTCCCCCTTAAACTATTACCAATATAGATGAAATCATAAATTTTGGGTAAGTCCTCAACAAGGAAAGCCAAAACAATTAAACATACAAGGAAAGCCAAATCAAAGAAAGTACAATAGTCATCAAGATAAGATATGAAAGTTAATATTAACGAAATGACTCATATAAAAGATTGATATAATATTATGAAAACAATTGCATATACTCTAATAAACTTTTTACAAAAAAAAACAGTATCATAACCTCAATCACTAATATATAAATAATGATAAAAATAATGGGTCAATGATGAACTACGTATACGACATATTAAAGGGTAAAAATGAATTGAACCAATTTATTTGCTCCTCCTTAAAATATGCGTATCTAGTTCCAAAGCACTTATAGCAAAAAATGATAACTTCAAGATCTAGTGGTAAATCAACTATTGATTTCTCCCCCTTGCTCAATGCTATAAAAACGTCTATAAAATGATAACTTATGACATAAAAAATGATATAAGGCTATAAAAATGTCATAGAACGAAAAATATCATCTTTAGTCAAGAAGATATATCCACTAATAGTTATTAAAGATGAGAAATCAAAAGAATATTTCAATTTAGCACATGTAATCAAAAGATGACACACACTAACCTATATAGAAGAATATCATATTGAAATATGATAGATCACTGCATGTTACCTTTTGAGAAAATGTCATCATGAAAGGAAGAAAGTCAATTAAATCAATCATGATGAAAGTCAAAATATAGCTCAAGAATAAAAAAATAAAACTCAAATATCATGTCCATGATTATCTAATTAAGAAATGATCAACCAATTTATTGCTTTGCATTGACTATGTACGTTTTACCACATATGTACCCATCAACGGGTAATAATCCAACCTTGCTAATACTAAATGAGAAACTAATAAAGTTCAAATAGCAAAGAGCATATGTGATAATCCATGAGTAGTCAAAGTAGAGTAATAAATTAACTTGATAACCACATAATTAGATAATATAGGACTACTTAATCATTAGGATCATTCATAAAGTAAACCAATAAATAATTACGATCCGTCATAAATCCCATCTAAAAACCATATAAACAAACCAATGGAAAATATAGAAAAGAGTCAATCTTATTTAAATGATTGCAAATTTATTCCAAAGAAATGATAATATAATAAAATCATGACTCAAAAGATGAGAGAAATTTAAGAGATGCTTTCCAATGACTAGTATGGAAGGAAGTTAAAGCGATGAATCACAAACCTTAATAGAAACAAAATAAAAAAATTGTCAAACTAATTTTAGAGACCAAACATATGTATCTAAAATAGAATACAAATCTCATCAAGAAAAATCATAAATCTTGTTTTTGTAAACTAGCATATCACGTAGAGATTGAAATTCAAGAAGATAGATAGATGAGTGAAAGTGAACAAAAATTATGTAGCTTAATCAATACATCATAAATAAGCAAGCTACATAACTAATTAAGATTAATGGGGTAGGCCATTAACAGGATAAATGTGCTCATTAAATCTTAAGTCACTACAAGTAAAAATACTTGCTTAAGCATAGAGTTCACAATAAGGACAATATATTTTGAATGATCAAAATGATTTATATACTCTTTGTTAAGCAAGGATAAGAGTATAAGATAGCAAGTAAATGAATTAGACTCTCATCAAGTAAAGGACAAAAGAGATGTTCATGAAAACATAATAGAGCAAATCTTTTTGTCAAATATTGAGATTAACCCTAGATTAGGAAATAATAGATTGATCTAGAGAATACAAAATTATAACCATTATGAAAGTGTATTCTCTAGAAATGGAAAATCTCAACGTAAAAGTTCAACCCATAGTAGCTAAAGACATGAGAAGTATGATATATCAATTATATGTATTCTCATGTGCTACAAAAACATCATTGGGCAATAATAATAAAATATTTATAGCTCAAAATATTGGGCTAAATATGATGAAGTATTCTGGAACTTAAGGGTGGATCCAGAACTAGATAATGCTTGCAAGTAGACCTTAATAAATCTTAAGTCTATAAAGTGTTGATCACTTTGGGTTAGCTGTAGGGGCCGGTTCCCACCTAGCGGTAGTCCGAAGACTAGTGCACCGTGTCGCTTCAGGCTATTTACACCTGTATGACAGAAGGACTCTTTCGGCTTATTCCCAAAATGTTCTTTACTTTTAAGAACTTAGATTTAAAAGAATATACACAGTATCATCAAACAACATCAAAATCCAAAACCCGAAGTATAAGAAAGGTAAATACCCAAATAATAATCAAAGAATGACCAAAAAATTTGCTAAGAATATTTTCAAAACAAATATTTTCATAATACACTTTATGAAAATAAATATATAGAAGATTCATACTCAAAATAAGTATGATGATTTCAACAAGTAAGGTAAAGCACAAAACCAAGCAATTCTTAAAAAAAACTTCCATAAAAGTCATGAACAAGACACTAATAAACATTTTCTCTCAACATCCTAACTTAAAGAAGTAAAACAAATAAATATCAGAAGTTGGGAATCATTAATATATTCATATATATTACAAATAGGCATATATGAAAAGATCAAAAATCAATTAAAAGGTATGTATCCATAAAGTCAACAAATAAAAGCCAATAAGATATCATCAAAAGAAGACTTTAAGGAATAAGCTAATTGATTCAAGTAGAGATAACACAAATTTGGTCAAAAGAATCAATAGCTAAATTATAAGGTAAGCACAAGTATGAATGAATACTCTTCAAAATAATATGAAACTTGAGCTCATCTCATATGCCCACATAAAGATATTTATACAAAAATAGATGTCAATATAATAAATACATGATCTACATTTAATATAGTCATGTATCCTTAAAGAGTGATTGAAAAACTATCACAAATTCAAAAACACGTATAAATATATTTTATTAGGCAAAGACATAATTGATTCTCAAGAAGATAATCAAAATAAAATATGAGAATCGATAATGAATATGTTATGCAAGCACAAGATTAAAAAGAAGTATAGGTATATACTTATCAAGTGATAAGAAGCTTGTGCTAAACACATATATTCACAAATACCAACGATATACTAAATACAAATTGGCAAAAAGTAACTATCTCAAAACTTTTAAAGATGAAGAGTTAAAATCATATTAACTCAAATCAAAACCAAGGTCATATGGACTAGAGTGATATGCATGCATTATAAAAAGGATTAAGAAAAAAAATGAGCATGCATATATAGATGTGTCACACTACTAGAAAATGAGTGATAAACTATATAGTGTGAACTAGTCATTTAAGCTAAGTAATTAGTCATGCTAGATAAAAGAAATAAAATATTAACTAAGCATGCTAGTATTATATCTCACATTGATTTATATAATAAGCAACTAAAGGATGTCAATATGAGGTAGTAGCAAGACATCAAGAGAAACATGCTAGATTCAACAAATATAAATTATTTAAAAAGAATCGTTTAGCATGTTACCAAAGTGGCTCTAGTGGCCACATTTGTGTTGGTGCAATTGCTTAGAAGATAACCTTTGAGCTTTGCAACCACCAACACGCTCCTCGGTACTATGTCCCGATATAAG
Organism: Iris pallida; assembly: GCA_029216955.1. Lineage (NCBI taxonomy): Eukaryota > Viridiplantae > Streptophyta > Magnoliopsida > Asparagales > Iridaceae > Iris > Iris pallida. The sequence goes on along the minus strand of JANAVB010021999.1, from coordinate 11,537,760 downwards.
TAGCTCCACCTACAATATTAGGCGATGACTTTGGTATCCAAATAAACTTGGATCCACATTTGTTAGCTTTAGGGATCCATATACTATTTACTCTAGCATTGGTAGAAAAACTCCTACGAATAGGACAAGTTACACTCATGTGTCTAATACGAGAGCAATAGAAGCACCTAATACTAGTTTATGCACATGTATTGGAATGAGCATGATTATGAACATGTGACATACTAGAATGATGAATATCTCTAGAGTGAGCATGCATGGATTTGGTCTTAAGAATATCATGTTCTAATAGCAAATCATTATACAAACAAGTAAGATAATCAAATTTAGCATTTAAAGCATAATTCTCTTTTTCAAATAAAGCAATTCTAGAAATAAAATCATTATTTTGTTTCTTTAAAGAGTCAATAGAAGAATCATGCAAATGATTTAGCTCATGTGCTTGCTTCTTAAGATCTTCTATTGATGAGGAAAGAGATTTGATTTTCAAAATTAAAGAATCATTCAAACTCTTTAAAGAAACACAAGATGAGTTTTGTGAGTCAAGTCTAGATAATAAATTATTGTTTTCATTTCTCAAAAACTCATTAGACTCTTCTAAATGAATAACCTTTTCTGAAAGTTCTTCATTTGTAGAATGAAAAGCCTTAGCAAACTTTAAGGATTGGTTAGCCATGGCTTTCCACTTAGAGCATTTCTTGCATTTAGAAGAAACATGATTGTCTATGCTACTAGAAATAAAATCCTCTTTATCGGAGGAGAAGGAATCCGATGCCATACATAAATAAATAAGGATCTACTCTAAGGATGTTAAGCCTAACAATAGAGACCTTGCTCTGATACCAATTGAAATAACGTGTAGGCAACTCTAGAGGGGGGTGAATAGAGTTTGTGTCAATAATCACCAAATAAAAATTAACTCTATATCACCTCCACAAAACAACTATTAAGATAGTAAATAAATCAGAGAGAAATGCAGAAGTAAATAAAGATCAGTAGAGCATACACAAATACAGTAGTTTTAACCTGGTTTCTCTCGTGGAGGACTAGTCCAGGCCTGAGAACACTAGCTTAGGTTTGAAATCCACTATTTATGAAATAGTGTACAACCACGTGCCTTTACTTAGAAGAGCACGCCAACTTCTTACAGATTCGCAGGTGGCCTTAGAATTGTCCAAGTAACTTTTCTTTTCAATACTTGCACAAAAACTTCTAGATGAATCACACTTGAGCACCTTGGGGCTTAGGAAGTTTTGTGGCTAGTAGATTGGAAGAGTAAGCCTTAGGTAGTATAAGGCTTAGATGATTGAGAGTGAGAGATAGAAAGAGGATGAAGAGATGAATGAAAATGGTTGAAATTATGCCCTATATATATACTAGTCTGGAAGGCATAATTCGGCCAAAATTCTGTCCTCAAAATTCAAAAATATGGTCGTTATACCAGCTAGCAATTGGTAACCCTATAAATTAGTTCCTAGAAATCAGGGGACAGAGTTCGGCCCGAACTCTGTGTGGGGGCAGAGTTCGGCCCGAAACTCTGCCTCCTTGGTGGCAGAATGTTCAAATGGCCTTTGGGCTTTGGTGGAGCTTGGGCTTGGTTCAGGAATTGGTCTATTTGAATGGTAGAGCTTGGAGAGATATGTCTAGGGGTTGAGATGACTCAGTGTGACTCAACGTACATATTCTTTTAGACTCAATAAAATAAAGATTACAAACTTGAAACAAAAGAAAAACCAAGAGCCCTTTGATGACGCCTTTCTTCTAATATTTGAGTAGATCTGAAGACGTCTTTTTCCTCGACAGCAGTCATCCAAAGATAAATAGATTTGGAAATCTCTTTGTATGATGCGAGGCCCCAGATAGGTCGCTAGGCGGTTCGGAAAAATCTTTTTGTATGACGCCGTCTTTGGTCCATCATTAATTCTTCATTGCCTATGTCCTAATTTGATCATGCTTACTGCAAGTCTACAAATATATGTTAGGTCAGTAAAATATATTATAGTACGATACAAGCATAGCAATATAATATAGGACAATTAGGACAATGCTAAGTTTAAGTAGCAATATGATAGTGAGTATATGAATATTAGTGACATCATAATGTTAAACTTAACTGATTAGCCATACTCAAAAACACGATGTAATCATTGGGCCAACACATTTAAGCTGGGCCTTAGATACAATATTTTGGTATAAGAATATTTGAATATTTCAACAGTATATTTATTTAGATATAAGTATTAGTATTTGTAATATTTATTTATATTGTTTATGAAGTAAGTATAGTAATAAATTTCATAAACTTATTCCGGTGAGAAAATATTATACTGGGTTTAGGTATATATTAGATTCAAAATATTTTTGAAGCTTATAATATTATTGTATATTTTTGTCAAATTAATATATGGTTTTAGCCTAAAATTTTTATTATATTAAAAATGTTCATTTCAAAGTATTGGGCTAGTTACAAATATTATAAAACTATTTTTTCTAAAATAATTATACGTACGTCATCATGCTTTCTTCTTTCAAATAATTTCAATCATGATCTAATCGTGTGTTTCGTATTTTGTGACCTTGCTCCATCTTCTTATCAATTATTGGCTCTGGACTACTATTGGATATTAGGACTTTAGATATGATCTGGACTCTATTAGATATATTACTCTGCAACTTGTTGGGATTTCTTATGGACTTTAGGCTGTGATACCTTCCGTGTCGACACGTTCGTGTCGTGCACGTTGACACCAACCAAATTTAGGTGAGTACATTCTCTGATTATTTTTATCATGATAGTATCTATATTTCCTGCTCTAGACTACTTTACTTGATGCTGACACAATTGTTAATACGGATTGGTACTATATGGATCTTGTCATGCGATGTTATCCCCTTATTGGGTACATTGGGTATTTCATGTTCATATAATTTGTCATATACATCGTGTACTCCTTATATTCGTATTATTCATGTACTCTCATGTGCTCTCATGTACTCTCATGTGCTCACATGTTCTTTATGTTGAAACTAACAATAATGTACGTAACGTAATGTAATCGGATCCTTGTGTATTGATTAGGGTAGGGGGGACTAGAAGTATTTATGTGATTGAATCTCCTAGTGTACTCATGTATATGTCGATTATACCCACACGTATAATTGAGTAATCATAGATTACTCATGTACAACCTAAACCAATCACATAACTGCTTGTGCTCTAAATCATGTATATTTATTATAGTTTAACATGTTGTCTATCTTATTCAAGTACTCAATCTCCTTATACCTTTATGATGCTATTTCTCTATTTTCCTATAATTTCTTTTAGCATGTCATGTATGAGTTATATATTTTCTACCATGCCATGGAACTGCTTTTAGGGTTATGTACTTCGCTCCAATCCTGAGTGGATAATTATTTGTAGGTAATGTTATGCCCACACCCTTGACTTCTTGATGATGGATCTCCATGTATTGTTTGATCGTGAGTTGACTTCTGGAGAGCTCTAGGCCATTGTATTTTTTATTTATGTTTTGTTATCGAATTTGTCTCCGATATATTCTGATCATATATATTCTTTTGTAGACTTTAGTTGTTCCAGAGTTATTGATATCTTTCCTATTTTATATCTTCCTTAGCTATTTGTTATGTGATTTGAGTACATTTGACATTATGGATCATTTAGGTGTTGTAGATATTTATTGAAAACTTGACAGCATTCTACCGCCGATACTGTGGCATAGGTTGGGCGTGACCCACACACTCGTGCTCGAATATCCGGATGCGGGTCATGACACATTTTTATGGTAGCCCATGCAGGTCAGTCTTTGCAACTAATACGAAATCATGGTAGTACTTAGACTTAGGCATACAACTGCGAGCCTACCTTAGGATTTGTCACGACCCGTACCCTGTTTAGGGGCACGAGCACGTGGGTACGTCCAGCCTACGCCTTAATATCGACGGTAGAAAGATGTATAGGTCGTCTATAAAATCTAACATCAACAATATATATATATCCCTCTCGGTAGCAGACCCCCTTCCCCCGCCCGCCGCCTCTGCTCTGCCTCCCTTCGCCTCGGCCGGGGCCAACTAGCAGGACCCCGCCACCCAGCGGTGGTACTGGGTCCCTTCCCAGGCGACCGAGGAGCCCCCCGCCCAGACAGCCAACCCCCTCCTAGCGCCTCCCCCGCCTGTCCCTCTCCCCGCCTCCGCCTCTACTCCACCTCCCTCCTCCTCCGTCGGGGCTTACTGGCAAGATCCAGCCACCCTGCGGTGGTATTGGGTCTCCTCCCCACCCCCGGCGGCCGCTGCCCACTACGTCTACTACTCCGCTGTGCAGTGGGCGGCGTACGCCTACTCCTTGGGATCGAGGCGCTTCCTCCAATGCTTCCAACGGCGGGCCTCTGCCTCAGCGCTCCGACCGCAGCGGCTCTCCCCTCCGGCCAACGGTCCTCCCCCCCGTAGCGGTCCTCTGCCAGGGTCTCCGGAGCCCCCTCCCTCCGCATTCCTCCCGAAGACTCACCCCATCTCCTCCGCAAGGGTCAGCCCCCGCCTCACTAGGCTGCGCCCCTTTCTTCCCCTGTCGTGGGCTGCGCTTCTTTCTTCCCCTCCGGCCGCGCCTCCTGGTCCTCTCATCGGACCCCCCGCTCCCCCTCGAGGTAGGCCTTCCCTCCTCGATCTCCAGCGACGGTGTCCCCTCCCTCGTCCCTTCCCCGGCCTCGTGGCCCCCTCCCCGACGGTCGTCTCTAACCGGCGCTACTCTCCGGGCCCGGGCGCCCCCTCGGGACCAGCGCCCCCTCGGGCCCCGCTTCCGTCACTTCGGGTTCCGCGCTCGCCCACGTGCTCGGTGTAGGCCACCTCGGGCCCCGCATGGGTCATCCACGTGCCCCTCCATGTGGACGTGCTCTGTTTCTATTTTCTTTTTTTGTTTTGTGTGTTCTGTTTCATGTGTGGACCCGTCCCGGATGGTTCGAACTGTTTCAAAATTTCAAAATTTCATTTTTTGAAATTTTAAATTTTTTCGTATTCCTGGGTTTTCGTCTGTCCGGGTAGCGGACCTTCGTACCCTAGTTGTCCGGGCCCTTTTGCCTCTTCGGCCCAGGCATGTTTGTTTGGCTCGTTATGAGCCCTCTCTTTAATTTCAATAAATAGTCTTTTTTGTTTATATATATATATATATATTATATATATATATATATTATATATATATTATATATATATATATACCTGTCATCTCCGCATGGAGGAATATATATATAACTCAATCACATGAATTTAAGGAAGATACGCACGAAAAGATACATATAGGATGGAAATGGAAAAGCTGGAAATAGATGCAAGTCACAACGTCCAACCAGAGATAGAGAGTATCGCAATATACATATCCCAAAAATAATAATATACTACAAGACAAAATGATAAGCTGGAAAGCAGTCCAGTCAAACCTACTAGTCTAGATCCCTACCGGTTATGCGTCCTCAAAAGACACCGGCTCTACTAAATCCAAGTGGTAATCTGCATCTACGCCAAACCAGTAGAAGGTCGGGCAGTCTGTAGCTGAATCCTCTGAAAAATACAACAAAGTTATCATATCAGGATATGTACAAACGCTAACAGCAGTTCCATGTGAATTGACAAATTCTATAAGAGACAATTTAATGAAATACAAGATAAAATATTAAGACCTAAATATAAACAGGATATGTAAATCTAGATATTATCTCAGGGTATGAAATACTGGAATGTAGAGCAGTACAGTAATAACTGATGTATAATGTAAACATGAACAGTGCCTTGAGATATTAGTGTGTTATGTGTTCGGCTTGGGTCCGGATCAGGCTGTTCCATTTGATTGGCTATGAACAGGAAATACGAAAACACTGGATCAGGTAAGCCACAATAGAAAACTATGAACAAGTAGTATCAGGTCTGGCTTTACCCTACATAAAGTGAGGGTAAAGCTATAAACAAGTAAAAGGAATACATAGGGGATATTGATCACATAACCACTAATAACTCCCCATCCCCAAGTAGTATAATGGATACGAACATGATATGTCATGACACCGGATTCAAAAGCAGGAGGCCAGCCTACTCCCAAATCGGTGTCTATATAAGTATAGGAAACATGATCGACAATGCACCAATATACCAAGAAAGTCCATATATAACATCTCATGACAGGATCCGACGTATACTAGTTCGTGAACCATCGTGTCGAAAATCAAGTAAAATACTACAACTGAATCGGATATAGCAGATATCATGACAATAAAAACTATCAGAGAATGTACTCGCCTGCGATCCTGAGCAGTCAATAAGAATCGAAGCTCAGAGGATAGTCACAGACCTAAATATGAGATATACAAATATTAATTAGGGTTTAATAGTGTTTGGCATGATTTTTAGTGTATGATATGTAAACCTAGGTCAAGCTCAGTCAAACTAAGTCAAACTAGGTCAAACTAGGTCAAATGTTGACTTACAGTTGACTTTTGGTCAACTGGTCAACTCCTAGTCCAGTCTAGGTCAACATACACTATTGGTTGACTCAAGTTGACTTTTGGTCAATTGGTCAATAATGGTCAAGTTCTAGTCAAAACTAGAACAAGTGTTGACTTTTGGTTGACTTTGAGTCAAAACAGTCAAACTCGGTCAACCGAGGTCAACACTAGACTAAGGTCCTATTCCTAACATTTACCTACCAATATATTTCATATCTTGGTAAAATTGGTATCCCGATACAAATATCTTAGTTTAGGGTAAATACTTTAACTAAGGTAAACCTTTACCTTAGATATGTAACCCACAACCAAGCCTCTACCTTAGTTTCTAGGCACCCTTCTACCTTAACATGGTATCCTAATACCTTACCCTTGCATCTTGATACTAAACTTTGGTATCTCAATACCTTAACTAGAAGGTATCACAAATACCTTACCTAGAAATAAGGAAAACTTCATTTACCTTGGTAAGGTAAACCAATACCTTAAGATACTAACTTAGTATCCTAGGATACACATTGGTATCCCAAGATATGAACCTTGGCATCCTAAGATACCAAGATACGAACTCATCTAACCATTACCTACCCTTAGACTCTAAGTTTACCCCATATCTTGAAGGTATCACAATACCTTACCCTTATCCTAAGGTAAACCACATTACCTTGCCTCATGACAAGGTAAACTCATTTATCTTGGTCAAGTTAATCTAATCCTAAGATACTATAACTAGTATCCTAGTATCTAACTTATATATAGACTAACATCTAAATTATCTCTAACTTTCTAACAAAATCTAATATCTAACAACTAACATCTATCATACCTTAACAAATTCTAACATCTAACTTACATATCGAACATATAACATACTATCTAACATAACCTCTAACATGTCACTAACAACTAACACTCTAACACTACCAACTAACTAGCGCACACACACATATATACATGGCATCATGGGGGGTCAAATGTGGTGCTAAATGAGGGGTGAAATAGGGTTAAATAGCGATAAAAGGGGGGTCAATCGATGCCAAGGGGCTGCCCTACAGCAGCCCCAACTGCTACTGCTGCTGCGTTATACAGCAGCCTGTTGGCTGTTGCTGCTGCCACTGAATGCTGTTGTGGTTGCTGCCATTTGCAGCAGCCCCCTCCCCCTCTCTTATCTATCTATCTATCTATCTATCTATCTATCTATCTATCTATCTATCTATCTATCTATCTATCTATCTATCTATCTATCTATCTATCTATATATCTAACTATCTAAATATATCTCTATCTATCTATCTATCCATGAACACCCACACACCCCTAACACACACTCACAGCACATCCTTCCTCACAACACTAACACACACACACACACACACACACAAACACACACACACACACATACACACATATATATATATATATATATATATATATGTGTGTGTGTGTATATATGTACTCAAAACTTCCCAAAACCTATCTGAATACCCAAATTCTCACAATTCTACCCACTAGGGCTTAGAAACGTACCCCACACAAGCAATCTAACTCGCTCACGAGAGCAAAACAGAGAAACGAGGCCCGAATGGCCAAATGGGCATTTTGGCGACTTCGGGGTGTCCGATTTGCGATATCGCACGATACGGGCACCAAACCTGTCCGGATTTGACCCAAATTTATCCATGAGTCCTAAATAATGATTAGAACCTATTCTAAGTGCTAACTTGCCGAGTCTAGTGTTGGTGCAAAAAGTCACCCGTGTGTTGGAACCCGAAAGTCCCGAAAAAGTCCATTTTCACGATTTCTCGCAAAACGACCCCACGTATCCAAATATGGATATTTACCTAGCCTTATCTTACCCAAACTAACCTACTTAGGTCTAATTAGGCTAGGGGCAACACCCAAACATGTTAATTTTATGGTTTTTGCCAAAATTGGCACTAAACCTAGGCCGAAAGTCCCGAATTGAGTCCAATGGGTTCCAAACCTCTTCTAATCGGTTATCCTATACCTCGGGCATCCTCTAATATGCAAGTGACACTAATTAAAAGTAATTACAAAGGTTAAAGTGAGGGTTTACCTCTTGAGAGTTGGAATCCCAAGGAAAAGCCCTAAATTTACCTTATTTGTAGGTCTAAGCACAAGATCTATGCTCCTACCACCATCAAGCTAGACTACCTAGATCAAAATGACAAATGAAAGATAAATAAGGGTTAGCACCAAGATTAGAGGGATATCTAGATGAATGGAAGAGATTTGGAAGAGATTTGCTTACTTTTGGAGCTTAAAATGCAAAGAGAAAAGAAGAATTTTGTGGAATGAGAGAAAAGGAAGAGAGACAGAGTGTTCTTGCAAATGAGAGCATAGGGGGTGCATATTATGGCTGGCCATGTAAAAAGGGGTTTTGGGGCATTGTGCAAAGTCACAAATGCCCTCTAAGTCAAAGAATAGAAGGGTTTTGAGTTGGGATCAAAATGGTAACTTGGAAATTCTAAATTCTAACTTCTAAATCTAATTTTAAACACTAATTCTTACTAAAATTAAATGGGATTAGTCAAAATAAATATCTAGCTTTGGTCATGATAAGTTGAACGTGTCCAATTGGGTCCAAAACTGACCCGGGTCACTAACACAAGTCAAAATGAGACAAAACTCATACCCGATCAAATAAATCCCCAGAACACAATATTAATAAATAAATATTCATAAAAATATTAGAATATTAAAAATGACAAATTTGCCCTCAATTTTAAAAACTGGAAGTGACAGGATTATGATTGAATCATAGAATATTTCTAGGAGATTTGGTACTCAATCACATATTAGAAACTCTTTATAGATTCCAAAGATGACTCCTGAAAATCTCACTCAAAACCCTACCTCAAAATATGTTTCTGCTTGTTTTCATTTACTTTTTCTTGATTCGTTGTTGAATTTGATTTATGGTGTTCGTTGTTGACTTTTATTTTGTATCTAAATAAATTTTATTGATTGAATTAAGGTATATTCTGATAACATATTTGATAAGGACAGTGAGAAAGGTAAAGGTCTGTTGTAGTTATGTAGTCTAGAATTTATTGTAGCCATACTAGTTGGCATGACAAGGACATAGAACCTGATTTTGGATATACTTATCTTAGTTATAAAATTTAGATTTTCTTATAGCCATACTGGTTGGCATGGTGAGAATTCTAGATAACATGATTATAGGGTATATACCTTAGTTATGGTCTTTATTGTTTATTGCAGCTATGCTTACTGGCGTGGCAAAAATTCTGGCAACATGATTTTAGGAAGACATGTATGGTTATCAGATCATATCTTAAATTGGTTCACTTCGTTATGACCAGATGAGCAAGAACAATTCCTATCATTATTTTTTCGTCTTACCATTATTTCTTCGTCTTAATTAACTCTGTCCTACTTACATCAATCACCTATCTCGTATCTAATTCTGTCAGCTACACTTTGAAACCTTTCGAATTCTCGTATCTCTTTACTTGGGAAAGGCCGAGAAAGTATCATAAATTATCTAGCTCGAAAAGGATATAGTTTGTTATCATATGGTAATCTTGGTAGCAATATAAAATCTTGGATATTGATATAGATTTTTGGGATAAAGATATGACTGAGATTGAAAAAAAATCAAGAGGCAGATATTATCAATTTGGAAACGGATACACTTAGAGAAATATTTTGAGTATGAATTATTTTGGAAAGAACGTAGGAGGATTTCGAGTAAAAAGGGTAGTAGAATATATTAATGGTTAGAACGGTAATATTTCACAGATGTATTTAAAACTGATAAGGATATTCGATGTCGACTTTGTTTTTGAGAACCGAGATATTTTTAGGTTACTGGTTCTTGAAATATTTGAATTAAGGCTATGATACTAAATTTAGGAATTTAAATAATGGAGTAGAGATTATTACAGCCTACGGTGGTAATATGAGATATAGTAAGGGATTGGTAGGAGAATGATTGAGAACTGAGAGAACAAAAAAAATTTGAGTTATAGGAAAATTTAGAGATTTTTTGTCAAAATTTTTAAGAATGATAATATTGAAGGTATAGGTTGGAGGAAATGTGAAGGTTAATTATCTTTATATGGTAATAATTGTATCACACTTGAGTAAAATGAGGAGTTCCAACAAGAGCATGCTTCATGGGTAATGCCTTTGGAATTAAGGACAAGCCTACAGAATTTATAGAACAGTTTAATCTTTACGACTGAAGATTATGATTTTTGGCCGTAGTCTTATAGGGGTTGATTTTCAAAATTGAAGATCATGATTTGGTAGTGGTATGTCTGGGCTTGTGAGATAAAGGTATAATTGGCAAATGATCATCAGATAAACTTGGTAGTAATAGAGTGAGATGATTTGACTTTCTTTTGCAATCCTATCTTTGATGTCCTATCCGAGTAAAAAGGAATATGGTTTTTCCCTATCCTTGAATCATCCTTTAAGTTTCAATATCGCTGAATTCTAATTACTTTTGATCGCAACTAATCGACTTTGGTCATCTCCTTTATCGTACCAATATTCTTAATCCTTGGTCGTACTCAATTGATTTAAATTTAATCGTGACCTGGATCTCTATTAATATGTTTCTCGTGCTTGGACTACGATTATATTCTTCATCATGTCTAAATATCGTTTGACCAAGGTTAGACTGACCTTATCTATGATGGTATCAAAATTTCAATTATGACCATGTTTGGATTTTAACACTTGTGCCTAAACTCTTTTCTGACCATGATTTGATTTCCTGATTATATTTGAATTTCTCGTGATTAGTCGTGCCTAGATGACCTATCATGACTAGACGGCTTTGAATCGCATGATCGTAATTTTAACGATCATGACGATACGTACTGATTATGCCTCTGAATCGTGACTGGAATTTTGGTCCTTGATCACAATTATCCGATCTGGTTATGAACCATGTCAAGTCAGAATTTGAAATTTGATCATGTCTGGATAAATTTTCCATCGTGCCTAAATTGTGATTCTCTAGTCACTCGTGCTCAGGTTTTATTTCTCATCATGACGAAGTTTAAAAATTTTGTCGCTCTATCCTAAATCGTGCCTAAGTGATTCTAGTCATTCCAAAAATTTTAAGTCTTGATTTTGCTCATGATCAAGTAGTTTTGATCCTTAGTCATGGATCGTGCCAAACATTTCACTAGTCCTAGCAATGCCCAATCGCGTCGTTTTCGTATTGAACGTGCCTATATAACCTTGAATCTGATCTTATTGAGCCTAAATCATATTGATCATTCTATACTTAGACCTGATTCCAACTTGATCGCAACTTTTTCCTAGTCGTGACTTCGCGCTTAAATAATTTGAATTTATTTCTTAATTGTGTCAAAAATCTTGATCCTCGGTCATGACTATATGATAGATTAATCGTGCCAGAATTTAGACTTTGATTATGTCTAAATAATTTTCTATTCCTGTCGGAATTTGATTCTATAGATACTCGTGCTTAGGTTCCATTCCTAAAACATGCCCAAGTTTTGGTTTTCGTAGTAGCATCTTGGATCGCGCCAAGTGAACTTAGATCACTTCCAAATTTTCAATCACGACCGAGCTTAGATCGTATTTCATGACTTAATTAATCATGATCATTAGATTTTTGATAGTGCTTATAAGACCTTAACCTCAAACTTAATCGTGCCCAAATTGTATCCCTGGTCATAACTAAGTTTTCATCTTAATCGTGCCTGTGCGGCTTGAGCCTAATTTTCATCAAGCCTAAACTCTACTGACTGTTTGGTACTTGAATCTTGAATTCTCTCTTCGATTCTGCTAGCCATGACTAAGATCGTACCTAAAATGATTTATATTTATTCATAAATCGTGTCTGAACAATATTATTCATATTATGATTTTATCGTGCCAAAATCACTACTCGTGCCTGAGTTATTTTGAATTGATTATCGTAATTATGTCAAGTCGTCATTCTTTGATCGTGCCTAAGTTATTGACTAAAATTCTCTATCGTGTTTTGATCCCTCTGCCAACCTTAAATTTTGAGGGCAAAATTTCTTTAAGGAGGGTAGATTTGTATCCTCCGTTAATCAGAATCTGGATTTATCAAATATTTTGAAATTTCTACTTCTTTTGAATTTATTTTGCTAAATCATTGAAAATCGTGCAATTCTAATATTGGGGAAATTTTTTGATCGTAAATTGTTATCGGAGTTTTGTTGGATCATTGGTTTTGTGAAAACTATTTTTGTGACATATTTACACTAATTTAATTTTCTGTGCACTTTGAGAAAATATATAAGTATAAATATTTATCTTTATATAGAAAAATATTAAAGAAGTTATGTTTTATAAGTAAAATAATTATTACTAATTATTTTAGTTTAACGGTTTTTGGAAATTTGTTGGTTATTCGTTTTCCCTCGCGTCGGGTTAGGGTCAATATCAGTCCTAATGTTAGCCTACCAGGATAGGACTTGGGTTGTGGGCTATAGCTCGTAGTTAGCTAGTATCAGGAAGTTGGTAGCTAAATTGTAATTAGATAGTAATTATTAATAAGCTAGTAATTAATTTATTAATTAATTATTAGCAAGTATATACTTTAGTACTAATTAAATCAATGGATGGTAATAATGTTAGCGGTTAGCATTAGTGTTAGAAGTTAGCAGTTTTCCACTAATTTTTTCTATTTTCTATTACATTTACATTTTCTTAAGGTTTTTGCAACCTACCCTATAAATAGCACACTTCCCAACAATTTTACACACATCCCAAAACCCTAAATTTCCCACATACTGTTGGGTTTTTAGCCTTTGGTTTTTGGTTTTTAGTCCCATATCGGCTAGAAAGGAATGTGTATCTCCATATATATGAGTCTTTACTCTTTATGGAGATGCACATGTAGTGCACATGGGTGTGTGCCATGTGGGATTAATTATTAATGGTATAAAGGCTTAATCAACAATTAAGAAGCTGTAAGCTTTTTGCTCTTGGAAATTTATTTCCATGGAGCTAAGCTCCGTAGGAGCTTAGCGACTCAGACTCGGACTCGGACTCGGACTCGGACTCGGGCTCGGGCTCGGACTCGGGCTCAAGGGCTCATGAGGCGTAATGTGGCATTTTGTTGGCGCACTTTGCACTTAGCATGTCAGCATCGTCGCTAGGCGCATAGTGCGCTTAAGTTGCGCTCGTTGCACGAGCCACTTGCGCGACCACGTTGCGCGGCCCGTTACGCGAGCCCAGTTACGCTGGCCCAGTTACGCAGCCCAGTACGCAGCCAGTACGCGCAGTGTGCACAGCGTACGCAGCGTATGTAGAGTGCGCAGGCGTAGAGTGCGTAGTGTGCGTGTGGCTGGCTGCATATTAGAGCGGGAACGGTTGCAGCAGTTGCTGCACATTCAGGAGTGGTTCAGCCACTACCCTGAAGTTCAGGCAACTGCTTGGCAACCGCCCCGTGGGCTATATATGCAGGTTCTCTCCTCTCTCTCAGTGTTGGAAAAATCAGAATTCCAGAGAGAAAAGAAAACTCTAAGTGTTCTTTAACACAACAGAGTAGTGAGCGTGTTTTTTAACACAAACACTAGCACGTGGGTTCTGTTATTTCAGAAACAGAGAGAGAAGAGTAGAGCCATTGCCAGAGGAGTTCGCCGTCTTCCGAGGAGTCAAAAGAGCAGGAGTGTTCCAAGGTTTTCCGTCAACCTTGCTGGTTCCTGGAAGCTGTTCGCAGAGGGTGAATAAAGCTTTGAGCAACGGTGATAATTCACCCCAGCAATTCCATCTTCTCGCCTGTCACCCTTCTGTTGCCTTTAGCATTTCTGTCAGTATCTTCTTTTTAGAAGGCACTACTGCCAGATTGCTACGATCACGAAAATCTCTTTAGATTATTCGTGAATTACGATATCTTTTTAGATCTCGTAATTTGCAGAATCCTTCTGGATCTCTGTTGCAAAACCTTCTTTAAGGAATTGCATTTGAAACATTGTCTTTACAACTGTTTCAATTTCTGTATTTTCTATCGAAAAGCGTGCCCCGGCGTTCCCGGCAATAACAATCTTAAAGCTTTATTGCTGCGATGGAAAATATTAATGCTTCACTCCTAAACACTGACTTCTGTAAGTTAGAGAAGTTTGATGGAGAGCATTATCAAGTCTGGAAGAGGAAGGTTTATCTCACTCTTCAACTCAGAGACGTGGATCACGTATTGCTTGAAGAGGAACCTACTGTTCCAGATACTGGGTCTGCTGCCGCAATCATCGCGGCTACTAAACTTCAGGCCAAGTGGAGAAGGAAGAATAGCATTTGCAGGTTGCTTATCCTGAATGCTATGGAGGATTCCCTAGCAGAATCATATTCTAAGAAGGATATCGCTAGAGACATATGGGAGTCTCTAGAAAAACTCTACGAAGAAGACAAGAACCGGAGCAAAATATTTGTGGTTGAAAAATATCACAAATGGATCTTTGAGGACGAGAAGTCCATGCTGCCGCAGGTCAAAGAATTTCTGAAGCTGCGACAGAAGTTGGAAGACGAGGCTATGCCCCTCCCCGACAAGTTTGTTGTTGGAGGGATTGTCTCAAAGCTCCCCGCTGGGTGGAGTAAGTTCTATGCAAACATGCATAGGAAGAAGCTGGAGATCACCCTTGAAGATCTCCTGCAGGAAATTTATGTTGAAGACCAGATGAGGGCTCAACATAAGGTTGACACGCTTTCCAAGCAATTGGCTAACGCTAATCTGGTTCAGACCAAGGAACCAAAGGGAAAGGGAAAGCGTGCAGATTTCCAGAAGAAGAAGAAGAACCCTAACAACTTGAATGTTAAGGGAACTTCTTTCAAGTCAAAGAAATCTAAGGCAAAGATGCCTTGTTTCAAGTGTGGCCAGTTGGGCCATTTCAAAAGTGAATGCACAGCACCGGCCAAGAAATCAGAGCAAGGTGAGCCTAGCAAAGTCTCAATGATTACAGATGTAATTGCTATGATTGGACAGGTTGATGCTGTAGGATCTGATTCAGACTGGTGGGTAGATAATGGAGCCACCTGCCATGTCTGCTCCAGTAAGGAGTGGTTCACCACCTACACACCCACTTCTGAAGCGGTTGTGATGGCGAACCAAGCACAAGCTGAAGTTCTAGGGATCGGGACGGTTATTCTGAAGCTGACTTCTGGCAAGTCTCTGACGCTTCAAGGCGTGAAGCACGTACCTGCTATCGCCAAGAACCTGATCTCGGGAGGTTTACTCTGTAATGCAGGCCTCAGAATGGACATCAATGCTGGCCAGATGGTGATATCTATCAAGGGAACATATTTCGGGAAAGCTTTTTATACCGAAGGAATGTTCAAGATTCAGCTTGTAAATCAGTCCAATGTAATTAATGTAATTAATAAAATCTCTCCTTCTGCTTATACTCTTGAGTTGTGGCATAATAGGCTAGGACATGTTCATTGTAAACGAATAAACAGAATGTCTAGTCTAGGACTTATCTCCAAGTGTGGGGGTAAGGTAGAGAAATGTGAAGTTTGTGCTCAAACAAAGATCACAAGGAAACCCTTTCCTCGGGTTAATCGAAGTACAGATCTTCTGGAGTTGGTACACTCAGATATCTGTGACTTCAAATAGTTCTCTACAAAGGCCGGGATGAAGTATTTCATAACCTTCATCGACGACTTCTCAAAGTATGCGTTCGTCTACTTGCTGACGGCTAAAGACGAAGCATTCGAGAAGTTCAAGGAGTTCAGAGCCGAAGCTGAGCGGCAGACTGGACAACAACTCAAAAGGATAAGAAGTGATCGAGGTGGAGAGTACAGGTCTCATGAATTCGCATCGTTCTGTAAGGAACATGGAATTGTCAATGAGACTACGACTCCGTACTCTCCTCAATCAAACGGAGTAGCTGAGAGGAAGAACAGGACGTTGACAGAAATGATAAATTCAATGTTGTTGACTGCTGGTCTTCCTAAGTGCTACTGGGGAGAAGCTGCATTGACTGCCACTTTTATTCTAAATAGGGTGCCTCATGCAACTTCTGACATTACTCCACATGAACTCTGGTTCAAGGTCAGACCAAACTTGAATGTCATTCGAGTGTGGGGGTGTCTGGCATATGTCAAGCTTCCAGATCTAAAGATTCAGAAGCTTGGGACAAGGACTACAAAGATGATCTTCTTGGGGTATGCCGAGAAGAGTGATGCTCGAAGATTTCTTGATATTGAGTCAAATCATATCATTGAATCTCGCGATGCAAAATATTTTGAAGACAAGTTTGCAAGGCACAAGAATATTGTTCTTCCAGATGTTCCGGAGAATAATGAGGATGCACAAGAGACTGAAGTCTTTAATGAAGATGTGGTCCAAGAAGATCTTGTTGTTGAAACAACGGTTGAACCAGAACAAGCTGAGCCATCAGCTAAGCGTGTGAGGAGGCCGAAGGACTTCGGAAGTGACTTTGTCACCTATCATGTGGAAGCAGATCCGCTTACCTATGATGAGGCGATGAAGACCAGAGACGCGGTTTTCTGGAAGGAGGCAATTGACAATGAGATTGATTCCATCACCTCAAATAACACTTGGGTATTGGTTGATCTTCCTGAAGGAGAGAAACCCATCGGATACAAATGGATCTTCAAGAAGAAGATGAAAGCAGACGGAACTATTGACAAGTTCAAGGCTAGGTTGGTAGCCAAGGGGTTTTCTCAGAAGCAGAGGATTGACTACTTTGACACATATGCTCCAGTAGCCCGGATGACCACCATCAGAGTGTTGATTGCTCTCGCAGTAATAAATAAGATGGTGATACATCAGATGGATGTGAATACGGCTTTCCTAAATGGCGAGCTGACCGAAGAGATTTACATGCAACAGCCAGAGGGATTTGTCATCAAAGGTCTTGAAGACAAAGTCTGCAAGTTGGTGAAATCCTTGTACGGTCTTAAACAGGCTCCCAAGATGTGGCATGAGAAATTTGACAAAGTTATAAGGTCAAATGGCTACATGGTCAGCGATACGGACAAGTGTGTTTACACGAAGTTCGCTGATGGAAGAGGTGTGATCGTTTGTCTGTACGTGGATGACATGCTTATCCTAGGTACGGATATTAGATGTGTCATGGAGACAAAGAAATTCATCTCAAGCAAGTTCAGTATGAAGGACTTGGGGGAAGCTGATGTGATCTTAGGGATCATGATCATCCGGACAGACACTGGACTAGCGCTGTCACAGTCTCATTATATTGAGAAAATGATCACTCGTTATGGGTATCGGGATCTTTCAGGGATCGATACGCCGTACAGGTGTGATCTGAAGCTGAAGCCTAATTCAGGGGAAAGCGTCAGGCAGCTGGAGTATGCAAGCGTAATCGGGAGTTTGATGTATGCTACTACAGCCACAAGGCCTGACATAGCTTTTGCCGTGGGAATGCTGAGTCGTTTTACGAGCAATCCAGGTGTTGAACACTGGAAAGCTGTGGAACGGGTTATGAGATATCTCAAGAAGACTCAGACATATGCACTGTACTACAGCGGAGATCCTCCGGTAGTGGAAGGCTTCAGTGATGCCAGTTGGTGCTCAGAGGTGGAGAGCGAGAGGTCCACAGGTGGATATATTTTTACAATGGGTGGAGCTGCTATATCGTGGAAGTCGAAGAAGCAGACTATGCTCTCGCGGTCATCCATGGAATCTGAGTTCTTTGCACTTGATACCGCAGGCGAGGAAGCAGAATGGCTTCGGGAGCTCATGTATGATCTTCCAGTGGTTGGGGCGCAAATACCGGCAATACCGATATACTGCGACAACCAGGCGACTGCGGCGGTGGCATCAAATGACCTTTTCAACGGGAAGAAGAGGACTGTGCGGTTAAAGCACAGGACAGTACACGATCTTATCAAGAGAGGTGTTATTGCAGTAATTGATGTTCGGAGTCAGGAGAACCTGGCGGATCCGTTCACCAAGGGCCTCAAGCGCCAGCTGGTCGATGACACAGCTTGTAAAATGGGCTTGAAGGCATTCTGATATTGTATTATTGTATTCCTACCATAAAGTTTTATGCTATTAGTTCAAAGATTTATCTACTAGGCATCTAGCTTTTGGTTCAAGGGAGGACCACTAATCGGAAGAATGTCAGGAACGGTGGGTACATGTTCTATTGGATATGTAGAGGTTACGGACCTATAACCACTGTTGTCTACTATTGTTTTCTACGGAAAACAGGTCCTGTGGGAGGTTGGCTTAAATGCCTTAATGAGTTCTCAGGCATTTGGAATGTCTGGTATGCTTTACAGGAAGCATGGTAGCACAGCACTACAAGGAGTGTGACTCCATGCTATGTGTGGCGGTGACTCCACCATGAGGTTCTCGAAGGAGGTAAAGCCTCGGCTATGTTAGCCAAGTCACAGCGGCATAGCACCGCAAATAGGCAGTTGGCCTAATGCTGTATATTGATTTAAAGAGGGATGTAGTCAGCACTACAAAGAGGAGGTGTTCCTCATGTTACGGGTGGCACGACACCACAATGAGGTAAACCCGGCTAGGGATAAGCCTCGGCCTTGCAAGCCATGTCGTAGCGGCGTAACACCGCACAAAAGCGTAAGGCTTCATGCTGGGTAGTTTGGCACTACAAAGGGGCTAGACCTCATGCTACGGGTAGTATGACACTACGATGAGGTTCCCGGTGATTCAGGGTAAGGTCCTCGGCTTAAGGCCATGTCATAGCGGCGTAGCACCGCAAAGGAAGCGTTGGACGCTTCATGCCATGTCTCTTTAATAAAGAACTCACCTATAGTGTATGGACAAAGAGATATCAGGCCGTCTCTTGAGGGTAAACTTGTAGACGCCCAATATTATACACTGAAACCAGGCTAGCACACGGCCTTTAATGTGCAGCCAGAAGCACATGTAACTACATTATGTGAGTGGAAAGAATTTCAGCTATGATGCAGAATTCAAGGCTTAGTCCATTCTTGTATTATAGTTTGATTTTTGACTCACGTGGGAAGATTCAAGTCTTAAGTGGCATCTATCCTAAAAGCATAATGGATAGTTACTGTGGGGAATACTCGTATTCATATATATAGAGATATGTGGGGGATTGTTGGGTTTTTAGCCTTTCGTTTTTGGTTTTTAGTCCCATATCGGCTAGAAAGGAATGTGTATCTCCATATATATGAGTCTTTACTCTTTATGGAGATGCACATGTAGTGCACATGGGTGTATGCCATGTGGGATTAATTATTAATGGTATAAAGGCTTAATCAACAATTAAGAAACTGTAAGCTTTCTGCTCTTGGAAATTTATTTCCATGGAGCTAAGCTCTGTAGGAGCTTAGCGACTCGGACTCGGACTCGGACTCGGACTCGGACTCGGACTCGGACTCGGACTCGGGCTCGGGCTCGGACTCGGGCTCAAGGGCTCATGAGGCGTAATGTGGCATTTTGTTGGCGCACTTTGCACTTAGCACGTCAGCATCGTCGCTAGGCGCATAGTGCGCTTAAGTTGCGCTCGTTGCGCGAGCCACTTGTGCGACCACGTTGCGCGGCCCGTTACGCGAGCCCAGTTACGCTGGCCCAGTTACGCAGCCCAGTACGCAGCCAGTACGCGCAGTGTGCGTAGCGTACGCAACGTACGTAGAGTGCGTAGGCGTAGAGTGCGTAGTGTGCGTGTGGCTGGCTGCATACTAGAGCAGGAACGGTTGCAGCAGTTGCTGCACATTCAGGAGTGGTTCAGTCACTACCCTGAAGTTCAGGCAACTGCTTGGCAACCGCCCCGTGGGCTATATATGCAGGTTCTCTCCTCTCTCTTAGTGTTGGAAAAATCAGAATTCCAGAGAGAAAAGAAAACTCTAAGTTTTCTTTAACACAACAGAGTAGTGAGCGTGTTTTTTAACACAAACACTAGCGCGTGGGTTCTGTTATTTCAGAAACAGAGAGAGAAGAGTAGAGCCATTGCCAGAGGAGTTCGCCGTCTTCCGAGGAGTCAGAAGAGCAGGAGTGTTCCAAGGTTTTCCGTCAACCTTGCTGGTTCCTGGAAGCTGTTCGCAGAGGGCGAATAAAGCTTTGAGCAACGGTGATAATTCACCCCAGCAATTCCATCTTCTCGCCTGTCACCCTTCTGTTGCCTTTAGCATTTCTGTCAGTATCTTCTTTTTAGAAGGCACTACTGCCAGATTGCTACGATCACGAAAATCTCTTTAGATTATTCGTGAATTACGATATCTTTTTAGATCTCGTAATTTGCAGAATCCTTCTGGATCTCTGTTGCAAAACCTTCTTTAAGGAATTGCATTTGAAACATTGTCTTTACAACTGTTTCAATTTCTGTATTTTCTATCGAAAAGCGTGCCCCGGCGTTCCCGGCAATAACACATACAACCCAAGGCAAAACCAGCCGCCATCTCCCTTGGCAAGCCCGTCTTCTCTCCGACCATTTCTAACCGATCTCAACGCTCCGACCAACCCGCTGTTCTCCAACCATCCTCCATCTTCGCGTATCCATCACCACCACTACTGACTCCTCCACCTTTGGCCTATGGCCGACCACCACAGCAGCTCACCCCAACTTTCCCACCATATAATTCGATACACCACGACTCCGACCACTCCCTCAACGAAGCTCAGCCCCATCCATCGACACCCAAAACAACGCTCCACGGTAGCACAGCTCCGCCCCTCCATGCCACTTGCTTCCATCTCCACTGCCATCACCCATTCCGGCCATCACTGCCCCGAATCATTGACTGCTGCCATTCATCACTGCCACCTACCTCTACCCCTCTCCGACCACAAGACTGCGACCACCACTCCGACCAACCCTAGTCACCAATTCCACCACCCATCTCCACCATACCTCGCCGTCGACTGCCCTGGCCTATTAAACCTGACCGTCACCGACTCTATCACTCCAACACCTAGATCTACACCGAGCCACCCCACCATCCACAACCACCACCTCGACACTCGACTTTGGTAGCATCACCAGTGACGCCCCATCACCCACGTGGGAGTACCGTCGATTTCATATCGGTCGTTGTTGCTTCAGATCCGACCGTTGGCTACCTCGTTTCCGCTGTCTAGCTCCACATGCCGGCTCGACGCTGCCTCCTCCGGCACCGTCGATGTCCAGCGCTGTGTTCCACTAACCGGGTTTATCTCTTTCGACCCGTGCTGTCGTCTCCTCTGGCGAGCCTTAGCTACTGTTGTGAGACGTCGTCATTCGACGACGAGGCACCGCCTCCCGACTCTGCCTCCGGGGTGAGTTCCCTACCAGATCCCTCTCTTCTCTTCTCCTTCTTATTTTGATTTCATTTCTGTGATTTGAATAAGATGAAGTCATGAAGAGAGAGTGTGAATTCACACTCTGTAGCTCTGTCCTTTCTAATTGTTTTAATCCACGCTTTGCCTTTTTAAAGTTTGAAGAGCCAAAGTTGGCATGTCTCCAGTAGTCGAATGACAGCTGGGCTATCAGTAAAGAGGAGTTGAATTCGTATGTATGCTATATATCAGTATTGAACATACTGATATGTTCACTGACATATTATAGTATAATTATACTATTGCTAGTATTATATGTATAATAACATATAAGGTATTTATTAGATTACTTATTATGTAAATGGTTAGTAGTTAATTTCCTAAAAATTATTTTAGCTGGGCCTTAGATACAATATTTTGGTATGAGAATATTTAAATATTTCTAAAGTATATTTATATAGATATAAGTATTAATATTTTTAATATTTATTTATATTGTTTATTAAGTAAGTGTATAGTAATTAATTTCCTAAACTTATTTCGGTAACAAAATATTATACTGGGTTTGGGTATATATTGGATTAAAAATATTTTGGAAGCCTACAATATTATTATAACTTTTTGTCAAATTAATATATGGTTTTAGCCTAAAAGTTTTTTATATTAAAAACATTCATTTCAAAGTATTGGGCTAGTTACAAATATTATAAAACTATATTTTCCAAAATAATCATAGGTACGCCATCATGCTTTCTTCTTCCAAATCGTTTCAATCTTGATCTAATCGTGCGTTTCGTATTTTGTGACCTTGCTCTATCTTCTTATCAATTATCGGCTCTAGACTATTATTGGATATTTGGACTTTGGATATGATCTGGACTCTATTGGACATATTACTCTGCTACTTATTGGGATTTCTTATGGACTTTAGACTGTGATACCTTCCGTGTCGACACGTTCGTGTCGTGCATGTCGACTCCAACCAAATTCAGGAGCTCACATTCTTTGATTGTTTTTATCTTGATAGTATCTATATTGCCTGCTCTAGACTACTTAACTTGATGCTGACACAATTGTTAACACGGATTGGTACTATATGGATCTTGTCATGCGATATTATCCCTTATCGGGTACATCGAGTATTTTTTGTTCATGTACTTTATCATGTACATCATGTTGTCCTTGTATTCGTATTATTAATGTACTCTCATGTGCTCTCATATATTCTCAAGTGCTCACATGTGCTTCATATTCAAACTAACAATCCTGTACATAGTGTAACATGATCGGATCCTTGTGTATTGATTGGGGTAGGGGGGAGTAGAAGTGGTTATGTGATTAAATACCCTAGTGTACTCATTTATATGTCGATTATATCCTCACGTATAATGGAATTACCATAGATTACTCATGTACAACCTAAAGCAATCACATAACTGTCTTATGCTCTAAATTACTTATATTTATTATAGTTTAACATGTTCTCTATTTTATTCATGTACTTAGTCTCCTTATACCGTCATGATGCTATTTTTCTATTTCCCTGTAATTTCTTTCCAGCATATCATGTATTTTATTCTATTGCGAGTTATATATTTCCTACCATGCCATGGAACTGCTTTTAGGGTTATGTACTTCGCTCCAATCGTGACTGGATAACTATTTTTAGGTAATGTTATACCCATACCCTGGACTTCTTGATGACGGATCTCCATGTATTATTAGATCGTGAGTTGACTTCTGAAGAGCTGTAGGCCATTGTATTTTTTATTTATGTTTCGTTATCGGATTTGTCTCCGATACATTCTAATGATGTATATTCTTTGGTAGACTTTAGTTGTTCCACAGTTTTTGATATATTTCCTATTTTATATCTTCCTTAGCTGTTTATGGTGTGATTTGAGTACATTTGACATTATGGCTCATTTTGATATTGTAGATATATATATTGGGTACTTGACAGCGTTCTACCGCCGATACTGCGGTGTAGGCTAGGCGTGGCCCACACACTCATGCCCCAATATTCGGGTGCGGATTGTGACAAAATATACCGGCAAAGGTTTTCCCATTGACTCAGTCCAGACTGAGCCAACAAGTCGTAGGTATTACATAGTGAACCGTGAGGAGCGGGGTATTACAACAGCTAGTTTACTGATTGATCCAACCGTAGCTATACTATTAACCTTTTCAAGGATTCTGGCAGCAGGCTCTGCAAAACTAGCCTCGCTTGGGCCAAATGCAGACGTTTGTCTTCTCCTTATAATGGCTTCCCCATCTTTAGCTTCCTCCTCTTTAACTGGACTTTGGATTGTCTCTGGAATAGTCAGACCAGGTTCAGAGGTTATCTGTTCTATTGCTCATATCTTTGGAGCAACCTCTTCAGAGACTGCAACTAGATATTCCTCCGATACGCTAAAAAATTAGCCATACTTGTGGATATTTTCATTAGATGTATGAAAAATTAAAGATGATAGATTTCATCTATTGAGAAGTTTGAGAATAATTTATCCAAGGGAGCCGACTGTACTTGCAGTTCATCATACCGAGCCAGGGCAGCATCTATTTCAGATAAGTCTCCCAATAAAAAAATCAATAGGAGATCCGACATCAACTATTATGTTTGTTAATATGTATTCTTGGTAATGACTATGCCATTCTCCATATCCTTCATCCTTTTTTAATAATATGCTAGAAGGTTCATGCTCTTGTTCTGCATCTCCTTTTTGTGTTAGTGTTGGTTCACGTTCAGGAGATATAATTATTACTTTAACATCTTCATCGATAGGAAAGGGCAGTTTAGTTGACGTACTTCGAGTGCGCCTCATCACTACTCCGAGTTTCTGCATGATACGAGGATATATAGTTGGAAAATTTTTATAAAGATACTTCATTTTTATAAAATAAAGTGGCTTTACTAATACGGCCATTGGTGTAGGACCTCAAAAATAAATCAGCGCCACTCTTAAAAAGGCGCCAACATCAGTGTGCTCCTGGTCACTAGGTTGTGCGATACTCAGGTTGCGCCAAAGTCAGGGTGCACGAGTCCCACGTGGCAAGCTTCCTCGAGAAGCTGTAACGTAAGTCATGATTACTGACCCACTCGACAATTGGAGTATCTCTTCGAAATCCTGGGAAGCGCAACGCACAAGAAGACTAAATTAATTTTTAATAAATGCAGACAGCTATTTTGCGCCAGTCATCAAGTGGCCCGAGGTAGCTACTGAAGACTGAACAGTAAGGGGCGCTAGTCATCAGGTTGCGCCCAGCGCAACCTATCAAACTGGCGCCACTTAACCAATTTCCATCCAGAAGCAAAATGATGTGGCGCACATGCCATTAATTTCGAAGAACGTGTCCACTACGCTGTCCAAGACCACGCACATCTCACTCACAGGATGCTACGCGTCCCCAGCAGTTCAAGTAACCGTTCGCACAACTGGATAGCTAGCGCATAATACACAGTACGCGCAACCCAGAAATAATTATTTCAGAACTCTATAAATAGAGTTTCAAATTAGTTCTAATGCATCACTAAGGATCGTAATCTACTGACAAAGTGCTTTTGCGTTCTCCAGAGGCTTGTGTCTTCAATATCACATCGTCCAAGTGATGAAGTGATCGTCTTTTGATCATATTTCTACAGTTGTACTTCTCCAGAATTCAAGTGTACTTATTGTACTTTTCTTTATTTGTAAATCAAACTTTTATTTTTATAAACAAAATGGCGACTCTGCTGGAGACGACTTTCTCCTCCGATGAGAAAGTGACAACTCAATGTGATACCGTGTCGATCGGCAAGACGCAGAAGACCTTGGTTATGCAAGTTGACCAAACAGCCTACGAAGCCCTGATCAGTATTGGGGTGCTAGGCGCGCCACTATGGCTGCCACGAACAAGGAGAAATGCCACAGTTATACTTCCCAAGTCCTCAACAGCACCAATCATTGCTTCTGCACAAGCTGCGCCTACTGTCTCTCAGGCGTAAAACAAGGGGAAACACTTTTTAACTACTCCCTCTTCTTCTCCAGTTCTGAACTCGGAGAAGGACCAATCTAATGAGACTACTAGACAGAACAAAGGAAAGCGCCCTTTGGCCGTTCTTCGTTTTGCATAAGCTGTACCTATTCCTGCCCTGGCGCAAAACAAGGAGAAACGCTTTTTAGCTACTCCCTCTCCTTCGCCAAGTTTGAATTTTGTTGGTAATAAATCGACTACTACCCTGGCGCAGAACAAAGGAAAGCGCCCTTTGGCCATTCCTCATTCTTTCCTAGTCCTTGACTCGGTGGAAAATACTCTTGATTGTACCCTTGCGCTAATCAGTCCTAAAGCTCTTTGGGGCAGAAAATCTACTCATCTTGACAAAGACAATCAAATCTGGGGCAAGAAAGTAAGTTTTGTTCAAGTTGAACTTTCTGTTGCCCAGTTGTGCCACTCCAAGTGCACAGGAATAGGGTGCACAGAGAAAAAAAAGGCATTCTGCCTATTCCTAAGAATTCAAGTTAGGATCTGCCAACTCTGCGCATCTCGAGATCCAAACAAGGAATGTTGATGGTGTCTCAAACGGACACACATGTAGCACACCTATTTGATTTGCGCGCCTATCTCAATAAGCGCCAGTCAGGATCAACTTCAGCAAGTAATAATGTGCGTCAATTGCAGTCTACGCCAGTAGCCAACTTGCACCATATGAAGACTTCTGAAGTTAGGAATTCTCTTACCTATGCTAATCAGCTCAGCACCTCCTTGTACACTCAGGGTACAGGGCACCTCAAGAACCGAAATCATGTTCCTAATATTATCAAAGAATATATATCTCCGACTTCTCCTAATCCTGTCGTTGTAACTGATCTCTGTGAACTTCTTGTACATAAACGGAAGATCGCAAGGCCGTCTTGTCCATTTGTAGTTCCACAACAAGAACATCATTGTAATCATCGCCATTAAGTAGTCATCAAATGTTGCTGTCAGTCAGCTAAGCTGTCTGTCTTCGACCGTTTGAAGTACGTTCAGACTCCTGAACCTGAGATAGCGAGTGAAGATGAATTGTTGTACGCTCCAGTCAATATGACATCTCGAAGCACTTAGGATGGAAAGCATTCGAGATGCAATGCATCCTACAACCCCAGTCAATAATACTTGAATCAGGTTCGTGACTCCGGCGAAGGAGTCTACCAACATACCAGATCAAGAAGCCGAGAAACAATCGATCAAAGGAGTCTTCCTTCTGACTAAGAAATAATCGGTCAAATGAATTTTCTTGATAATGACCAAGATTCCTTCAGTCAAAAGGATCTTCCTGTCCCTTGTCTTGGAGATAGTTCCTTTATGACTTTGATGCTGACGGTGAAAGCTCTGAACGGACCATCTTTTCCAACAACTCTTCTTCACTGGCCAGAGAGGTGACTGCCTATGTCATTAACGAAGAACAAGGTGAATCTAGCTCCGGCAGTTAGGAGCAAAGAATCGCCTCTTTAGAGGCTAGCTTAAAAAATATGGCTGAAATGATGGCAAACATGCATGCTATAATCATGGCACAACACGTTGGTCCACCAGTTACGAATCTAATTCCAACCTAAGAACATGTAGCGGCATCTGCTCCCACCAATGCTGGTCAGGGGGTACAATCTCCTCACAATGCTACAGTACCAACTCTGAATCTTTTAGGTGCTAGGTGTGGTGCATATCATGTAGTCCCTCCTCCTAACACACCGAATCAGTCCACTGCTCCCCAAGCATCGGGAGACGCTAATAAGGCCGTAAAGATTTTGCGTACTCAATTTGAAGCCTTCAAACAGAAGGACGGCCTACAGAAGCTTGGGATCAAACAACCTTATCCTATAGAGTGGAAAGAAGTCCAGTTTCCACCCAAATACAAACCTTCTACCATTATGTTGTTTGATGGCAGTACATCCCAAAGCCAGTACCTCAACCACTTCGAGGTAATGACTGATCAACTTCATCCAAACGATGCTCTACTTACTAGGGTATTTGTTGGATGTTTAGCTGTTACGGCTTATGATTGGTATCGCAGTTTACCAGACGGTTGCATAACTTCCTTTTCCAAGTTCAAACAAATGTTCCTAGAACAATTTTATGAGGGAACAAATGACATGACTATGTCAGCCCTCATCAAGATCAAGGAATGGCCTAATAAAACTGTTAAACGTTTCATTGAACGCTTCCACCGTGATGCACACAAGATGCCTCTAGGAACTCCAGATGCTCTGACTATAGACACATGCAAATCAAATTTGTTGCCTATAGTCAGCATATGGACTGGATCCACACAGTTCCAGGACTGGCCTTCCTTTATAGTGAATGCCAGAGTAGTCGAAGAGAGTGATGACAAGTTCAAGCAATTAAGCATTCAGATGCCTAACCTTGACAGAGATGAACATTATGCATACAACAGCGGTGGCCGTCAGAATAACCGCAAAGGTAAGGAGGCTCTGGCCATCAAATTTAAAGGCAAAGAAACTCTAGCCGTCAATATAGGTCAATCAACACCTACTATGGGGGCACCACCATAAAGGACACCGCGTCCGAAGAAAGAATACTTCTTCGACGAGGAAGATGTTATGAGCATCTTCGATTGCTTGATCAAGAGCAATAAACTTCAGCTATCTGACACAAAGCGGCCAGTGGCATAGAAGCATAGAAAATATGGGGTTCATGCGGATCATAATTTATCGCATATGTACTTTGGACCAAATAGGTCCGCATAAAGGAGAGCGTATGACAAATTCAATACCTTATGTGGCCCGTCGACAACCAGACTGATTCGAGCCGCAGAAGAAAGATATGCGACCAAGTGGATCAGTTCGTCTGATAAAGCTGACAAGTTCTGTCAAAACTGACAAAAATGACAGCTCTGACACTCTGACAAAAAGATAAGACGTGAGACGTCACCAAAAGTAGGGTTCATACGCTGCCATGCGGCCAGAAGGAGTGTTACCCAAGCCGCATGAACCTTATACGGCTCAAACATATACGGCCTCAAAATTTCCGAACTTCATGCGGTCAAGGGTGACTGTGACCCAAGCCGCATGAGCTTTATGCGGTCCAAAATACAGAATCTATGCGGCTTAAAGTCCTTAAGCTGTATGCGGGCTAAGGAAGATTGTGACTTAAGCCACATGAGTCTCATTTGGCCCCATATGGTCGAAAACTGAGAGACTCATGCGGCTCAAAATGATTTCTATCCTGTGATAGGACATGTGGCAGGCTGACCAAGTCTCAAACATCCAAATTTGCTGCAACAAAATCCTAACAAATCGACAACTTTTACGTGCTGATTAGCCACGTGGCCACAGGCCATCTATGCTGCTCAAAATATATACCACTATAAATAGCATGGTGCCACACCCCTACAAAAGGCTGGCAACATTCGAAAGGCAATTTCTTCAAGAGCTAAAGACTGTGTCAGATAGTCCAAGGAGTAAGGCAGAGATGATACACTTTCCCGAGCCTCCGCCGTCACCCCCCAAAATAAAAAACTAAACAATTGTACTTAGATTGTTTCCTAGGATTTCTTTCTAGGCTTTTCTTTGTACAAGCGAGTTTGCAATCAATTTCAGTGTTTCTGTAATACCTGTCTTTGATTTTTAATGGCAAATACGATGGCGACTCTACTGGGGATGTCCTTCTCCTCTGATGAGAAGATGGTGATGCAATCTGACGCATCCAAGCTCGGCTCTACGCAGCAAATGCTTGTGGTTCGTTTTGACCGACAAGCCTTCGAAGAGCATTAATGCTCTCCGAAGGGAGCGCCAGCTCGTCACAGAAGCGAGCCAACCCAAAGAGAACTCGCAGGACAATGGCGCACAAAACTATTGCCCTCGACCAAGTTTTCGAAGAAACTCTCCTGCGGCTTTGCTTTCGACCGCAGAGGACCCAACTGTCCCCAAATCCAGCAGAAGAAAACACTACGATGCTGAGTTTTTTGGAGCACAAGGAAAATCCATGCAGACAAAGAAGAAGCCGCATAAGAGAGATGGGCAGTATGTCCATGCGGCAGTAAACTCTGGCCGCAGGAAGACGGACCATACGGCAGCCAACTCTGGCCGCAGCAGGAAGACGGACCATACGGCAGCCAACTCTGGCCGCAGAAAGATGGCCCATGCGGCAGCCAACTCTGGGCACAGGAAGATGGCCCATACGGCAGCCAACTCTGGCCGCAGGAAGATGGCCTATGCGGCAGCCAGCTCTGGCCGCAGGAAGATAGCCCATGCGACAGCCAATCCTGGCCTCAGACAGGATGTCTCATGCGGCCCTGTCAGAAGCTCTGTGTTTAACCGTCTCTCATGGAAGCCCGACTCCATGTGGCCCATTGAGAATATGGTATGTATCAATTTGGACTCTTTTTTGCTATGCGCCTTCGAGTGCTAAGTCAAAGAAGTCTAGGGCAGGGCGGTCCCAACAAGCCCAGTCAACTGTCTAAGTTGCTGCCTGTCAGTGGGCCCCGTTAACTGTTATACGGGCTCCAGATGGAAAGTTGTACAGAATCACCCGCGTCCAGTCCCCCAGGGCTAACGGACAGGGTGGGTCTTTAAAGTCTCCCTCCAACGATCCAGAGCAAGTGCTTTTACTAGCCTTGGATCAGGAAGCAAACATGATACCTAAGCACTTGTGCGCTCGGGATACCCGAGTCCACAAGTTCGGTGCAAAGGTAGATCAGCTTGCTACCGATTTGCGCGAGATAAATACTCACAAACGCAATGTGGCAACATTGGCATGCGATGAGTCCCTCTCGGGATGTCTTGCACCCAAGTCATCATCAACTGCTGTTGCGATAAATCGGCAGCACTTGAAGGTCTGCAGTTAGTTTTCCAATGACTGCAGCAGCCAGCACCTGTCCGACAACAACTCAAGAAATAGTTGCAAATTCTAGGAGATGACGGGTTTCCTTTCGCCTCCTGTAATTCAACTCAGAAGGTTCCTCCTGGCAAGGGAGAAAAGAAGACAGGCTCTTCCAGCCCGACAATCTCGGCCAATATTGCAAGAAAACTCTTATCTGGAGGGTTGTCGCTGACAACAGGAGGTGTCTATTTAGGCACTCAATCCAGAAAGATGCTCCCAACACCTGGGTGTGCATCTTCGACACCCCCTGGGGGTAGATGAAGCTGGGGGTAGCAGTCCCCTCAATATATGCGACAACCCGGTGTACCAAGAGCACACACAGGGGGTAGAGATCCCCCAGAACTGTACAACAGACTTGGACTTCCCTGAGGGCCACCACCCTCGCCAATACGATGTGGCTTCCTGTACAGAGGGTAGCACCCCTTCCGAATCCGAGAAAAATGACATTCTGATATTTCTTGACAATTTCTCTGTACAGAGGTACGACACAGAGAGCACCACTTCTATGATCCCTTCCACCTCTACCGGCGTGAGGACAGTCTTTATAGCTGACGATGATCGTGAAGCGCCTACTGACTGGCAACGTCTAGAAGTATTTGAATCCATGCTCCTGTCCTTGGTCAAGTCCGTAGACGAAATCAAAGCCGCCTTGCCAACTCAACTAGCAAGGACGCCCGGACAAACAAGCTTGGGACCCGCAGTCAATGCAGACTCAAACACGACCGCCCCTCCTTTGGGTTATGATCCCTTAGGAGCATCCGTTCCTTCAACTGCAGATAAAGCCAAGGAGGCGAGGAGGGAAGTCCAGGAACTTCGAGCAATGTTCAACGCCCGAGACTCCTCTCGGGCCTCAGAATACGACAGTCGTATTCCGTTGCATGGAGATATGTGCCTTTTCACCATAGTACAAGCCATTTTATATCGATTCATATAATGGGAAGACGTCTGCTAGTCGGTACATGACTTACTTCGAAGTCACAACCGATCACTTGCTGCATAGTGATGCCATCCTCACACGATTATTTATCGAACGTGATTAGCTTCATAAAATATCACGTCATCTACCGTTTTGGACTGCCCCGGAGGATTATTCACGATAATGGTCTGCAGTTCGCAAGCCACGCTTTCTATCGATTTTGTGACAAGAATCAGATTCAAAACATGGCCTCGACAGCATATAATCCGTCGACTAACGGTCTGGCTGAAGCTTTCAATAAAACCATAATCAAGCTCCTCAAAAAGTTTGTGACTTCAAACAAACGCGACTGGAATAAAAAGCTTGGCGAGTGCTTATGGGCGTATCGCACCACGATTTGGACAGCTACAGGAAATACACCATTCTCTTTGGTCTACGGGAGCGAGGCAGTCCTTCTATTGGAGACTCAGATCCCCTCACTTCGAGTGGCCCTTACTTACCGACCAACGTCGGACGATAACTACCGCCGATGCCTACAAGTGTTAGAAGCGTTAGACAAGAAGCGTTTACAAACTGAACAAAGCATAGAGCTCTACCAAGCGCACATCTCTCGAGCTTTCAATAAGAAAGTCAAACAGAGAATATTCTAAGTCGAAGATCTCGTCTTGGCCATTCGTAGCCCAATGATCATGACTCACAAGACCCCGGCAAATTCCAGCCTAAATGGGAGGGTCCGTTCATCATCGAGACCGTATTCTCCAACGGCGCATACCGTCTCGTAAAACAAAATGGAGACTTGCTCATGATGCCCATCAACGGCAAGTTTCTCAAGAAATATTATGTCTAAACGACATCTTCCAACTATCTCTCAGATTGTGAGTTATGTACCCTTTGGTATCGCTGAACTTACACTCTAACCTTAAATCTCCCAGATTGTTGAGTTATGTACCTTCAGGTACCACTGAACTTACTCTCTGACTACTTCGAGTGGATTCATACTTTATCTTCTGGTCATATATGAACTTCCATACTAAATATTTTTTTTCTACCAGAGTTTGCCTCAAAATCTATTACCCGCACAACCAGTGCGCAGAAGGGTAATAGGTACGTAAAACTTATCCTAATCTATTACTCGCATCATCGGTGCACAAAAAGAGTAGTAGGTCCACAAAATTCCCCAACAGAAAAAAAACCACGTCCATATTGCCTCTGAGTTATTTTCCCGTCCGTCACAAATAAACCACCCAATGCATAGAACTTCCACGTTGATAGCACCTCCGAGTTGTTCTGTGTATCCCCATTAAGCCCACTCCTACCATGTCTTCATTACCTCTGAGTAGGGAGGCTCTACTTTAGACCCATATTTACCACGTCCTCATTACCTCTGAGTAAATATATTGGTTTTCTCTCAACTTATTATCAGTACTCGCATCGCCAGTACACAAAAAGGGTAATAAGTCCATAAAAGTTACCCTAATCTATTACTCGTACCATCGGTGTACCAAAGAGTAGTAGGCCTACAAAATATCATTCAAATCTATTTGCTCGCATTTCCAGATGCACAAAAGGGCAATAGGTCCACAAAA
This sequence comes from Iris pallida, assembly GCA_029216955.1. Lineage (NCBI taxonomy): Eukaryota > Viridiplantae > Streptophyta > Magnoliopsida > Asparagales > Iridaceae > Iris > Iris pallida. Next base: position 11,504,661 of record JANAVB010021999.1, on the reverse strand, counting down.
ATCCCCCAGTGGGATGTCCTTTATCAAACACAAATGCTGTATTAGGCCCTCTAGTACAAGCACCACAAAATACTACAAATAAAGAATGGAGGGAACGTATTCTGTTTATTCAAAATCTGTTACATTCATAGGAATACATCAACAGCAAAAAACAAAGAAAAGAAAATCTGGCAATACATAGTTTGGTCAGTTTGACAGCACTTCGCCATCACCAAAAAGCAGTTTTATGGCCCTCGAAAGGAGGTGCCCGAAGGAGGGCAAATATTGCATGCTGTTCTCCCCTCCGTATTGCGGATACCTTAGCCCCACTCCTCCGAAGGACCAAACCTTCAAAACAGCATCCCTGATGGTGGTTTCACCTACTAGGAGAGCCGTGAAGACAGAACGTTCATGATAAAGCTTGACTACCGTCCAACTCTCCGAGGTATAAAGGCTCTTCCTACCACCTGGGAAAAACTCTTTCGAAGCATGAAGAGTTCTGAGTTGTTTGATGTGTATGCCAAATTGGCGCAGGAAAAACTCTTCCAAAGCATGAGGAGTTTTGAGTTGTCTGATGTATGTGTCAGAATGGTATATTTTTACTCTATCGTCGACACCGGTCCTGGAGAAGCTTGCTAGCCAGATCCCTACAAAATATGGAAAAAAGGCTTAGCACCGAAAAGAAAACAAAGGACTATATTTTTTCAGTTATGCGGCCTAGCCTGTTATGCGGCCTAGCCAAACAGAACTCGTGCGGCTCAATCATGACGCACTTATGTGGCTCAATCATAAAAATTTTCATGCGTCTCAGTCATGAGGTACTTATGTATTTTTTGCAACTCAGGCATAAAGTACTCATACGGCCCAATGTCATGAGGTCGGCTCAGTCATGAAATACTCATGCGGCCCAGTCATAAAGTACTCATGCAGCTCAGTCATGAGATAATTATGCGGCCCAGTCATACAGTATTCATGCGGCCCAATCATAAAGTGCTCATGCGGCTCAATCATGAGGCACCTATGCGGCTCAGTCATGAAGTGTTCATACGGATCAATCATGGGGCACTTATGTGGTTCAAGTTCGAATAAGCAGCGCTCATGCGGCTCAGCCCATGCAGCCCTATCATACAGAACACATGCGGTCCAAATGAGATAGGGCATGCATCGACCAGGCTTAAAGCACAGAGGCAGTATATGACATGCCCGTGCATAAAATATACGATATGGCCATTCAAAATTTTAGTCGTCGCCTTCCCACCATCCTTACTCTTGATAGGGAGTTGCACGTCGGGATGAATGGAAGGAGAGTCTGCCGCTCTCGACGGAGAAGCAAGTCCCTTCCCTTTGGTCGTCATACCAGTCGACTTGGAATCTTTTGGAGCCATAGCAGAAAGTATGATGAAGTCGAAGGAGAAGAAGGTGAAAGCGAAAAATCTCTCTCCGATTGACCCCTATTTATAGAGTTGTTGAAAAGTGCCTCTTCGATTCTCGAGATCATTAAAGATAATGACAACGTTTGGAGACTTTGTAACACCCCAGTCCCAAAATATATAGGACTAGAAATGTAGACATGCCAGTCGTATAATAAATATATGTAAGCTGTAAAATGCAGTAGAACTATAACTAATCTCGTCCACACAAAAATAAATGAATAAATGGTATCATATAATGATAATGAATAGTCTTGATACAATAGGTTGGGCGGAGACAAATCCACTACCAACAAATAAGGGAGAAATACATGGAAAATGAAATGAGCTTGGCGAGCGAAGCGGAGATGAACAAAGTACAATCATCCTCGAAGAAATAGAGATGATCATGGCCACGGCTAGAACACCTGCGAATGACAAGAGCACACACCTGGCAAAATAATCAGGTCCTCAGAGGGACATAACAAGATACATAAAGAACATGCCACATAAATACTGAATATAAAATATGTCACATTGAAAGAAAGTGACAGGACATAAATAAGGTAACCTAACCGTACTAAGTGATCATGCAGTTGAGAAACAATCCATCGACGCATGAGCCCTGGCTGTAAATGGGATCGGCATAGTCCCCATATAGGGCACCAGGGGCCTACATCCGTAACGTCCGAAGATCGTCAGAAGGTATCATGTACAAGGGGTTACGTCCATAACGCTCTGGAAAATGTCAGAGGGCACCTGGAGCCTGCGTCTCCGGAGGAGCGCACAGGTAATAAGGAAAGTGCAAAGAAGCCCATACATCAGGTAATGTTCTTCCCACCCAATGCACCTATCATGTCGCATCCACGACCATGTAATACTACTAACCGTCAAGTCTTCTAACATACAACTATTGACAGTTAGACCTAACGCACGTCCTGTACGTATCAGTGATCAGCCAACATGCAAGTCCGTATGCTATATGCTACTCACAATTCACACATCTCGTGGCACATCAGTGTCAAAGTTTATGTAATGCACTAAACTAGTGGTAGTCCCTTAACTCTAGATCCATATGTAATCAAAGGATAAATAATAAGGTACAGCTAATATCACGAAACAGGCAGTAAAGCAGGAACTTAATAATGATACAGCTAAAAGAACTGAAAATAAATACACAGTGATATACAATAAATAAAATACAGACTAATTTATAAACAGTAAATTATGGCAAGGTATCTTTCCTGTTGTTACGCTTGGTGTGCGATAATCTGACAAGTCCAGCTTGGTCCAATAGCCATAGTCATGGTGTAGAGGTCCAAAGTCGTGAGGAAATAGGAAAGACGATAAGTCGCAATCAAGATAATTGAGGAAATTTGTGTGAAGAGTTACATATATTATTTCCTAAAAATACGTATAATACTTGAAAACCATGTTTACTAGTAAAAATAATTTATTTTTGACAAATATTTGAAAATATGGAAAAATCGATTTAGGCTAAAACTATCAGTTTACCAAAAATAAGATTTCTAGGAAGACAACCTGTATCTTATTAGCAAAAATAATTTAAACAATTATTGAAATACTCGAAATCATTTATAATTTCAAAAACCCTTTTTTTTACTAGTTAAAATATTTATTTATTTATTTTTTGGAAAATGTATGAAGCAAAAATTATTTTGGGCTAAAATTCTTCGCGTGTCAAAATAATTTCTTTAGGTAGAAAACTACCTTTGCTAAAAAAAATTAATAACTTTTGTACATATGTATACTTACTGTCTTTATTATATACATTGTTATTAACAAAATAATTGGTAATAAAAACAAACAATTTTAACAGAAAATATATTAATACTAAAAGAGTATAATAATCAACTCAAAAAAGAAATAATAATAATAATAATAATAATAATAATAATAATAATAATAATAATAATAATAATAATAATAATGATAATAATAATAAAGATAATAATAATGATAATAATAATCAATAATAATAATAATACTTATAAGTTATAACAGCAATATGATATAATCCTAATAATAATAACAAATGATAATAATAAATAACATTACTTACTACAACAATTTGTTGTTCTTAAGGAAGAAAGATAAAAATAAAGGAGTGGAGAGAGAGGGAAATCGGGAGAGATCGAGAGAAAAGGATGCGGGACGCTTACCAGAGCGGGGCGGCGACTGTGTCGGAGGGGAGGTCAGGGCGGATCGCGACAGAAAGTGCCGCAGCGGAGGTGGCGGTCGATGCCGGGTCGGCACGAAAGGGGCGCGCTGGAGGCAGAGATGGGGACGACAACCTACCCGCTAGGCGGAGGGGGTTTGCAGGTTGGCCCAAGTATGACGCAGCGTAAGCACAGGGGGCGTAAGTATGACGGAGCGTAAGCACAGGGGGCGTCGGAGGTGGCGCGGGGGTCTCGCTGCTCCGACGCCGCAGATCTCACGGCTGGGGTGCGCGCGATGGAGCCCGTCAGAGGCAGCGGTGGTGGACTGTTCCGGCGCAGCCAGGCGGAGATTTGTGGCGGGCGACGGAGGTAAGGGTTTCCCCTTCCCTTTCTGAGTGGTGGTGGTGCTTTGGCTGTTGTAGTCGGAGATGATGGCGGCACCGCGGGTGGTTGCTGGAGTGGGGTAAAAATATGGCGGTGGTGCCACGGTGGTGTTGGTGGCTGCCGATGGTGGCAGTCGGTTGACGGGGTTGGGGAGGAGTGTGGTGGACACGATGGTGATCATGGTGGCCATGGGAGCTGGGTTGGCCAGTCTGGGTGGCGAGGCTGGAGATGAGGGATCGGGACCAGAACGACATGCGGCTGTCAATGGGGGTGGCGGTGTCTCGATGGACTGGTAGTGGGTTGTTGGCAAGGGTGTCGGGGAGGTGCGGCCGGGAACAAGGGGCTGCGGCTAGAAGTCTAGGGTTAGGATTCGAGTTTGATAGCAATTGGGCCGTGTCGGTTGTGTCCGACACGGTATTGGTGATGAGGAGGGGTGTCCGGGATTGTCGGATACGGAAGGTTATTGTACTTGTACTAGATATAGTGGATGGGAAGGCACGGACACGGACACGATGCACCGTGGGTTATAGAAATTTATGAAAATTTATGGAGAAAAGGAGAGCAATGAATCTCTCCTTATATAGTAGGTGGATTCCTTGATAAATATGGACTAGGACAATTTTAAATTCCCATGTAGATATTATTTAATTCAAAACGATTTAAAACAAACTCAATCCAATACAAAGCCGATCTAGATAAATCATATTTTTAATTTAAATGATATAAAAGTAAATAAAATCTTTTTCTACTTTAAATCATAATTAATTAGACATTAATCACAAAAGATTTCAAATATTATTTTTGAAATATTAAAATAATGATAATAAATAATTTTGAAAATATAAATATTTATACCCTCGTATACTGAAATATTATTTATCTAAAACCAGTTTTTCTAACTTACTAGTTATACTTGTACAATATAATAAAATAACGTTTTTATAATAAACAAAATAAAATAAAGTTTGGCAATCCATGATGCAACACATTCTGTAAAAATACTTATCACATATTATTTTGAACATATAGTTTTCCTATATAAATAAAATCTACAATAAAACCCTTTCTAAAAATATGTACCTCGCACATATTCGCACTCGACAAGCAAATGCAAATTTGCATGCGACGTAACAAAAATTGAATAACGAAAAATTTATTTAAAAGAAAACTCATAGTAAAAATATAGGAAATTTTAGGGGGTTTGCAGACTTTATCCCTAATAACCGTCGGCTTTATCTTGAAGAGCGCCTCTTCGATTCTCGAGATCATTGAAGATAATATCGATGTTTGGCGACTTTAACCCTAGTAACCGTCGGCTTTATCTCGAAAAGAGATCCACAACCGAATTAAGAAAATTAAATGCAGCAGTGACAGCTGGCAGACTTATGGGGTCTCTCTGCGGCTCAAGAATTCCCTGCGGCTCGAGATCTCTTCGCGGCTCAAAGTTTTCCTGCGGCTCAAGATTTTCCTTTGGCTTGACATATTTCTATGCTTCTTATTCAAAGTATTCCAAATTTGTAATTTGAAAACTTTGAAGAGGGTCTTGTAGAAGCATAAAAAATATGGGGTTCATACGGATCACAATCTGCCGTATATGTACTTTGGGTCAAACAGGTCCGCATAAAGGAGAGCCGTATGACATATTCAACACCTTATGTGGCCCGTCGACAACCAGACAGATTCAAGCCGCAGAAGAAAGATATACGGCCAAGTGGATCAGTTCATCTGATAAAGCTGACAAGTTCTGTCAAAACTAATAAAAATAACAGCTCTGACACTCTGACAAAAAGATAAGGCGTGAGACATCACCAAAAGTAGGGTTCATATGCTTCCATGCGGCCAGAAGGAGTGTTACCCCAGCCGCATGAACCTTATGCGGCTCAAACATATACGGCCTAAAAATCTTCGAACTTCATGCGGCCGAGGGTGACTGTGACCCAAGCCGTATGAGCTATATGCGGCATAAAATACAGAATCTATGCGGCTTAAAAGTCCTTAAGTTGTATGCGGGCTAAGGAAGATTGCGACTTAAGCCGTATGAGTCTCATGCGGCCCCACATGGTCGAAAACTGAGAGACTCATGCGGCTCAAAATGATTCCTATCCAATGATAGGACACGTGGCAGGCTGACCAAGTCTCAACTACCCAGATTTGCGGTCACAAAATCCCAACAAATTGACAGCTTTCACGTGCTGATTAGCCACGTGGCCATAGGCCATCTATGCGGCTCAAAATACATACCACAATAAATAGCAGGATGCCACACCCCTGCAAAAGGCTGGCAACCTTCTAAAGACAATTTCTTCAAGAGCTAAAGACTATATCAGATAGTCCAAGGAGTAAGACAGAGTTGATACACTTTTCCGAGCCTCCACCTTCACCTCCCAGAATCAAAAACTAAATAATTGTACCTAGAATGTTTCCTAGGATTTCTTTCTAGACTTTTCTTTATACAAGCGAGTTTGCAATCAACTTCAGTATTTCTGTAATAACGGTTTTGATTTTTAATGGCAAACACGATGGCGACTCTGCTGGGGATGTCCTTCTCCTCTGATGAGAAGCTGGTGATGCAATCTGATGTGTCCAAGATCGACTCTACACAGTAAATACTTGTGGTTCGTTTTGACCAACAAGCCTTCGAAGAAATGCTCTCTGAAGGGAGCGCCAGCCCGTCACAGAAGCAAGTCAACCCAAAGAGAACTCGCAGGACGTCGGCGCACAAAACTGTTGCCCCCGACCAAGTTCTCGAAGAAGCTCCTTCTGCAGCCCAAGACGGTGACCAAAGCTCTCCTACGGCTTTGCTTCCGACCACAGAGGACCCTACTGTCCCTAAATCCAGCAGAGAAAAATACTATGATGCTGAGTTTTTGGTGGCACAAGGAAAATCCATACGGACAAGGAAGAAGCTGCATAGTAGAGATAGGCAGTATGTCCATACGACAACCAACTCTGGCCGCAGGCAGACAACTCATGCGGCAGCCAACTCTGGCCACAGGAAGACGGCCCATGCGACAGCCAACTCTGGCCGCAGGAAGATGGCCCATGCGGCAGCCAACACTGGCTGCAGAAAGATGGCCTATGCGGTAGCCAACTCTGGCCGCAGAAAGATAGCCTATGCGGCAGCCAATCCTGGCCTCAGACAGGATGTCTCATGCGGCCCTGTCAGAAGCTCTGTATTCAACCGTCTCTTATGCTGGCCCGACTCTATGCGGCCCATTGAGAATGTAGGATGTATCAATCTGGACACTTTTTACTATGTGCCTTCGGGTGCTAAGTCAAATAAGTCTAGGACAGTACGGGCCCAACAAGGCCAATCAACTGTCCAAGTTACTAACTGTCAGCGGGCCCCGTTAACTGTTATACGGGCTCCTGATGAAAAGTTGTACAGAACCACCCGCGTCCAGTCCCCTAGGGCTAACGGACAGGGTGGGTCTTTCAATCCCCCTCCAACGATCCAGAGCAAGTGCTTTTACTAGCCTCGGATCAGGGAGCAAACATGATATCTAAGCACCTGTGCGCTCGGGATACCCAAGTCCACAAGTTTGGTACAAAGGTAGATCAGCTTGCTACCGACTTGCGTGAGGTGATTACTCACAAACGCAAGGTGGCAAAATTGACATGCGATGAGTCCCTCTCGGGATGTCGTTGCACCCAAGTCATCATCAACTGCGACTGCGACAAATTGGCAGCACCTGAAGGTCGACAGTCAGTTTTCCAACGACTGCAGCTGCCATCACCTATCCGACAACAACTCAAGAAACAGGGGCAAATTCTAGGAGATGAGGGGTTTCCTTTTGCCTCCTATAATTCAACTCAGAAGGTTCCTCCTGGCAAGGGAGGAAAGAAGACAGGCTCTTCTAGCCCGACAATCTCGGCCAATATTGCAAGAAAACTCTTATCTGGAGGGTTGTCGCCGACAACCACAGGTGGTGTCTATTTAGGCACTCAATCCAGAAATATGCTCCCAACACCTGGGTGTGCATCTTCGACCCTACCTGGGGGTAGATGAAGCTGGGGGTAGCAGTCCTCTCAATATATGGGATAACCCGGTGTACAAGAGCACACACAGGGGGTAGAGATCCCCCAGAATTGTATAACAGACTTGGACTTTCCTGAGGGTTCGCCAATACGATGTGGCTTCCTGTACAGGGGGTAGCACCCCTTCCGAATCTGAGGAAAATGACATTCTGACATTCTCAATGATTTCTCTGTACAGAGGTACGACACAGAGAGCACCACTGCTACGATCCCTTCCACCTCTACCCGCGTGAGGACAGTCTTTATGGCTGAAGATGATCGTGAAGCACCTACTGACTGGCAATGTCTAGAAGTACTTGAAGCCATGCTCCTGGCTTTGGTCAAGTCCGTAGACGAAATCAAAGCAGCCTTGTCAACTCAACCAACAAGGACGCCCAGACAAAGAAGCTTGGGACACGCAGTCAATACGGACTCCAATACGACTTCCCCTCCTTTGGGTGATGATCCCTTAGGAGCATCCGTTCCTTTAGCTGCAGATAAAGCCAAGAAGGCAAGGAGGAAAGTCTAGGAACTTTGATCAAGGTTCAATGCCCGAGACTCCTCTCGGGACCTCAGAATATAGCAGCCGTATCCCGTTACATGGAGAGATATACCTTTTCTACCACGGTACAGGCCATTTCATATCGATTCATATGATGGAAAGACCTCTACTAGTCGGTACATGACTTACTTTGAAGTCACAACCGACCACTTATCGCATAGTGATGCTATCCTCACACGATTATTCATCGAAGCATTGGAGGGGATCGCGTTCGACTGGTATCGCAACCTTCCCGACAACTGCATCCATTCATTTGACGACTTCAAGCACATCTTCCTGGAAAGATTCTACGAAGTGGGGCATGATGTGACAATGCCATCTCTCATAGACGTCGTTAAGGGAGAAAGGGAGCTAACAAGGAACTATATCGAGTAGTTTTGCCAAACCGTAATGAGATTGCCCTAAGGCAATCCCGAGAGCTCCTTGATTGAAATCTGCCAGAAGAAGTTGCTCCACGCAATTAGCCTCTGGATGGGCGATGATCTTTTCAGGGATTGGATGACCTTCATCATAAGTGCTACCAATACGGAGGCAAAATTGAAGAAGGCTCGCCAGTTGGGATTACACATCCTAGATGGAGAGGATAAGGGCAGACGTCCTGGTTCCACCTCCAGCAACAACAACAGTGGCACCATCTCCAACCGAGACAATAAGGGCAAACAGGCCATGGTCGCTGATGCGACCCAGAAAGCTACTCTGGAGATTGTCAATCACCCGCCTGCACGAAGTGATGGACTTGTTTCTCTGTCAACTGATAATAGGAAATTATGTGGATCCATCCTAATTTGGTGGCTGACTTTGAGACACCTTCTTCGTCCACAAAATCCAAGAAAACAACCAAATACTGGGCATGTCACATGACTTTATTGGGTGATCACCATCTTCCACTTTAACTGCAACCTTCATCTCGGTGGCAAATTCTTCTTTTTTTGAGACGACGCTACCAAAGCCGGAGGACAGTTATCAACCAGCATTCCATCTAAATAGTCAATAATCCTGGGAACTAATGATAAAAATGGGATATGACCTGCAGAAAACCTCCAGCTTAAACCATAGAAGAGGATCTCCTATACCTCTTTCCCTACGCCTTCAATAAAATCAGTATCGTATTCGCTTGGAGTTCTGGACAAAATTTTCATCTTGTCAAAGGAAGCTTTCTAAAGGTAAGGCTCGGATGAAGGATTGCAACATGCTTTCCTTCGTACCAGCTTCAGAAGAAGAAGCCCTGACCGGTACCTGATCTGGGAGACTCTACCTTAGAGACTATCTAGAAGGTCAAGAGGTCCCTACTCCGAGTTCTGATGCTCCTCCATCAGCTTCTCTGTATGATGTCAATGTTCCATCAGTTTCATCGCCTCCAGTGGAACCGATTCCTCCTAAGCCAACAACGATCGACAAAGGAAAATAGCCAGTTTACTTCGATAAAATTTAAAAAAAACTCCATTTCTTGGACTTGGGAGACCATATAACTTTGATATATTGGCTCAACTAGCCAACACTCTGACGAGGTTGTCAATCTTCGAGCTCTTGTGTCTCTCAAGGAAAACTCGGGAAATACTAAGCGAAACTTTGATGCAAGTTGACACTTGTCTAGCACTCCTCAAGAAACCAGACGAGGAACCTGTAGCATGTTTTAACTATCATAGTATAATGGAGTTGAGTCCCAATATCACCTTCACATAAGATAACATGCTTCTAGTAGACAATCGACATAACCGACCTTTATACTACACAGGATATGTTGATACAATGAAGATTGATCGCATTCTGATTGTTCCTGGATCTGCACTTAGCATTATGCCAAAATCTTTACTGGATGCCTTGAAAATCCCAGTCCATAATCTCTCTACAACAATCACGACTATCTTGGGATTCAATTCTAGGAGATATTTACCACTAGGAAAGATTCGCCTGAAAGTTCAAATCGACAATCTTCACACAAAGGTCACCTTTTATGTGATCGACAATCATGGCTCCTATAATGCTTTGTTAGGAAGACCATAGTTACATGAGCATAATATTGTGCCATCCAGTCTCCATCTGTACTTTAAATATGTCGATGAAAATAGTGAAGTTAGGAAGGAAGTGGCCGATCTTAATCCTTTTCGGGGTGTCGAGGCATACTGTGCTGACTCCAGAATGTATTCCAGAATGTGTAAAGAAGAATTCATGAAGGTCGTACTGGCCATGGATACCGAGGAAGATCAGAGGGACACCCCAAATGATGTTCTTGTGATTCTAATTAAAGGACATACTTCTCGTCCTTCGTCTTCTTGGACGCTAACCATCCATCTCTCTTCTCATACTAAGCCTCTTCCTGCTGAAAAGAGGGAACAAAGGGAACTCACTTCTTCTGAGCCTCTTGTTATTGACCTCCGTCGTAACAAGCCTTCTCCTTTTCCTTCTCGTTCTCTTTTTTCTCTCCGTTTCTGGTTATCAACCTTACCAAGCCTTTTGCTAAGGCTAAGAACTCTGTTGCAAATGATGATATATAAATTAATAAAATAACATCTCCTTTGCAGTATACTGATGTTATTTATTATACTCAATGTTACTTAGAAATGCTAGATAACTTCGAACCACTCATAATAGAAGCAGTTCAACCTCTCCAAGACGAAGTATCATTCGAGACAGCTCAAGATTCCTTCTTCCTAGTTCCTTCCAGAAAGAAAGATGAACTTCTTATACTTTTTAATAAAGGAATAGAGCAGAAGACTACGTCCGATAGCGAGACTGAAAATGACGATAACGGGCGGTTGTTTGCCATTGATTGTAAAAGTACAGAACAATTATATAGGAGGACTGAACTTAGACTCACAATACAAACTCGCTCGTACAAAGAAAGCCTAGGGACGAAAACCTTGGTACATTAGTCTAAGTACGATTGTTTAGTTTTAATTCTGGGGGTGACGGTAGAGGCTCGGGAAAGCGACGGCCGCTCTGTCTTACTCCTTGGACGATCAGACGTAGCCTTGGCTCCGGTGAAGAACTGCTCTCAAGATGGAAAGACTCTTCTGTGCACGCCTTTGTCTCTCTGTGTGTCCAGCCGGGTGGATAGGATCTTTTTTGTAAGGAAATGGTACCTTGCTATATTTTTTTGTTTCTCTGGATCTGATACCTCTCCTCTTTTTTTTATAAGGGAATGGCACCTTGCTATTTATAGGGGTGGGGTGTCATCATTAGGGTTTGCAATGATCACCCTAAAAAAGACGGCGGCTTGGGGACTTAATTGCCATTTTCCTTGATCATATTTTGTGGGCAATTAATCTGGACCACTAATCTTGATTGCAACGAATCTGGACAATTAATGCTGATTGTGTAGAATCCGTATAGGCAATCAATATTGATTGTCATGAATCTTGGGAAGCTCGGATCTCCTGCCACGTGTTTAATCCATGTGATTGCGATAAATCTGTTTTGATTTGAGTAATTATGATGATTGTACTAAATCTGGTTGTTGGGATTTGTTGATAACTCTTGATTGATTTAGTGCCACGTGGAAAACTGATCTTCTGCCATGTGTCATAACCGCGAGCCACACCTGCATGAGGGTAGCTTCTTAGGTTTTGAACTGCATGAAGGTGGCAGCTGTATAGGTGTAGCCCCCGAGATCTGAGCCATATGGGGGTAGTTTCCAATTGAGCTGTATAGGACTAGCCACATGTCAAGGCTGCATGGGCGTGGCCTCTCAATATTTGAGCCGCATGGAGATGATCCCCATGATCTGAGCCGCATGAGAACAACGGCTGCATAGGGTGACTGTTCATAATTTGAGCCTCATGACGAGGGTCTTTACGCTCCGAGTCGCATGCGAGCATCTGCCATATGGGGTGGTGGCAGCCGCATAGGAAGCTTTGTATTTGGTGGATCGTGCTAGCTGCAGAGGAGATTTTCTTCGTTTTCCGAGAAATATACCGTCATGTTGAAGTTCATCATTTCAGCTTTAATGTCAGAGTTATCACTTTATGTCAGAGCATTTAATGGGAGCAGTCACTTTATGACCAGCTGTAAAGGCAAGCTGCATAGGGTCACGTGATTTTTGCCTGAGCTGCATGAGGCTATTGAAGAGTTTTTGAGCCGCATGAGGCTCTGATAGATTCCTGAGCCACATGAGGCTCCTTCTATTTTAAGCCGCATGGGCTTCTTCTGTTTTGAGCCGCATGGACTTCTTCTGTTTTGAGCCGCATAGGCTTTTTCTGTTTCGAACCGCATGGGCTTTTCTAGTTCTTTATCATGCTTCTACAAGACCCCCTTCAAAGTTTTCAATTTGAAAAATTGGAATACTTTGAATAAGAAGCATGGCTATATGAGCTCCGTTGGCCGCATAGGATGTTCTTGGCCGCATGGCTTGTCTGGCCGTATAGACTCCCTAGCCGCATGGGCTTCCTGCCTCACGTGCGTCTCATTAATTACCCTTAATTAATTTTTTTAGAGCCGTCTTTTGGGGGAATCCTAAGAGTTGGCTCATTAAATATTTGAATTTTATGCCCTGGATGAATCTTCTTTATGAGAGAGGGGGCAAAATCCGAGGAGTCAGTTTTGCCTGCAGTACACGACCTGAACCGGTTTATCAGTCAACGTGCCTCCTCTTCCTTTGTCTGCTTATAAATAGGGTGCTGTTAGGATAGAGAAACTTATTTTTCTTCTTTTGTCTTCCTCTTCTCTTGTCCTAAGATGCTGTTCTTCTTTCTCCGATCATCATCACCAATGGCCCCGAAAGCTTCTACAGCCGCGGCGAAGGAAAAGGGTGTTGCTTCTTCGTCAGCCCCAGCACCTGAAGTCCACCCCGACGTTCTTTTCTCCATTGCTGGTAAGGGTTTGGGGCAGATCATATCTTTTGAAACAAAGACGGCTCTGTAGCATGCTTTATGTACAAGCCTTTAATGCATTCTTCGTTCTCGTCGGATCTGTTCAATTTATTTGGGCCACATGTACGTCCCATGTCCGGGCCGCAAGGGGTATATCCCATATCCGAGCCGCATGGAAGTTGTCCAGTGGCTGTCTAGACGCTTCACAAGCTGGACCGCATGATGACCCTTCGAATAGAGCCGCATGAGTCCCTCTGAATCGAGCCGCATGAAGCCCTCTCAAACAGGGCCGCATGAGTTTGTCTGGATTGGGCCGCATAAGGCTCCGACTATTTAACTTTGTTTCTTTTTTATTTTTGATTCTTGCAGCATCCCTACCGAAGGCTGAGATCCTTGTGAAGGAAGAGCTGCTGTCTCCTCTCGAGCAAGAGTCATCGTTCGTTAAGGAGGAGGTAATACCAACAACGGAGAAAGGAGAGCTGGTGCCCATTGCTGTAAAGAAGGAGCCCCAGTATGACGGAGGTAGTATTGGGAGTTCTGCCCTTCCTTCTCCGGACGAGGATTTTGCTCAAGTACATCCTTCATATGCAAAATGGTTGAGGGATTGGTATATGCGCCCATGCAACTAGGATTCGTGGGCTCTCACAGATGTTCGTCTTTTGTCTTGATATTTCTGTCTGTCTTTAGCTGCAGTTTGTGTTTTGCTTCTTTTGGGCATCAAGGTAATCTTTTTTCTTTTTTTGGTCTTAATGAAATGATAGAGGACTTTTCTGACTTGCTCATGAGATGTAGTCATGTGAATGTAACCGCTTTTGAATGACCGGAATACATCCGCTCTATTCTTTGTTTTGTAGTAGTTGCCCCAATGAGAGACTTTTCGTGGACCTATTATCCTTGGCGTACCCTGATTCTGGATACGGATAATAAGTTAGGAGGGAACCGACATTCTTACTCAGAGGTAATGAGGACATGGTAAATACGAAGGTTTCTTCGATGGAGCCTTCCCACTCAGAGGTAATGAGGATATGGCAGGAGTGGGCTCCATGAAGGGAATATAGAACAACTCAGAGGTAATGAGGACATGGAGGTTCTATGTGAGGGGCGGTTTGTTTTTATGGAAGGAAAACAACTCAGAGGTAACATCGACGTGGTCGTTTCGGAAAATCTGTGGATCTGTTACCCTTTTTATGCACTGAAAGTGCGGGTATTAGATCATAAGGAGGAAGCTATTTTAGGAGGAAAGTTCAGAGGTATGATCATACATGACTTACTACCTAGGAGAGGCGATATAGATTTATCTGTAGTGACCAGAGTGTAAGTTCAGCGATACCTACGGGTACATAACTCGACAATCTGGGAGAGTTGGAGTCGGCATGTGAGTTCAGTGGTACGAAAGAGTACATGACTTGTCATTCTGGAAGATTTGTAGTAGGGATGTGAGTTCAGTGGTACCAGAGAGTACATGACTCGTCATTATGGAAGATTTATAGTCGGGTGTGAGTTCAGTGGTACCAACGGGGTACGTAACTCATTGCTTCGGAAGATTTATTTTCGAGATGTGAGGTCAGCGGTACAAGGGGGTACGTAACTCATTGATGTAGCAGATTTGTAGGCGGGATATGATTTCAGCGGTACGAGAGAGTACGTAACTCATTGCTTCAGAAGATTTATTTTCCAGATGTGAGGTCAGCGGTACCAGGGGGTACGTAACTCATTGCTGTGGTAGATTTATAGGCGGGATGTGAGTTCAGTGGTACCAGTGGGTACGTAACTCAATACCTTAGTAGATGTCATTTCAGACATAATACTTCTTTAGGAACTTGCCGTTGATGGGCGACATGAGCAAGTCACCATTTTGTTTTGCAAGGCGGTAAGCTCCATTGGAGAATACAACATCGATGATGAACGGGCCTTCCCACTTTGGCTGGAACTTGCCGGCGGTTTTGTGAGTCATAACCATCGGCCTCCGAACCGCCAGAACGAGGTCGCCTACTTGGAATGTTCTGATTTTAACCTTCTTTTTGAAGGCTCCGGAGATACGTGCCTGGTATAGCTCGATTCGTTGTTGAGCTAGTAGACGCTTCTCATTTAGAGCCTCTAATTCTTGTAGTCTGCGATGGTGATTATCATCCGTCGTCAATCTGTATGTGAGAGCAATGCGAAGTGAGGGGATTTGAGTCTCCAGTGGGAGAATTGCCTCACTTCCGTATACTAGAGAGAATGGTGTGTTCCCGGTGGTAGTCCGTACTGTGGTACGGTACGCCCATAAGCATTTACCGAGCTTTTTATTCCAGTCGCATTTGTCTGATGTCATAAACTTCTTGAGAAGTTTGATGATTGTTTTGTTGAATGCTTCAGCCATACCATTAGCCGCTAGATTGTATGGCGTTGAAGCAATATTCTGGATGCGGTGCTTGTCGCAAAATCGATAGAAGGCGTGGCTTGCGAACTGCGGACAATTATCATGGATGATCCTTCGGGGAAGTCCAAAGCGATAGATGACATGATGCTTGAGGAAGCTGATCACGTTTGAAGTCTTTACTTATGTAAGCGGAACAGCCTCCTTCCATTTGGAGAAGTAATCTGTGATTGAGAGTTTGAAGCGATGTCCTCGGGACGAAGGCGGAGTGATCGGACCGATGATGTCCATTCTCCATCCTTCGAAGGGCCAAGATGCCACCGTCGGGTGTAGAAACTCGGATGGCTGGTGGATAAAATCTGCATGGACTTGACAGGTTTTGCATTTTTGTGCATAGTCTATTGCATCTGCAACCATTGTGGGCCAGTAGTAACCCATTCGGCGAAGGCGATCTTGTAGTTTCGGGCCAGGCTGATGGGCCCCACAGATGCCATCGTGAGCTTCACGCACGACTTCTTTGGCTTCTGTGACAGACATCAAAGTAGTAATCCATCGTATGATCGCCGATATAGCATTTTTGTCTCTGTATCGTAGAAGAATCTGAGGGAACGTCTTCTAATAGAAGTGGCTTCCTTCGGATTCTCCGACAGGATGTCGTAGACTACAAAGTCAATGAACGGTTGTCTCCAGTCTGGTGGTTCGTCGACTGTCAGGGCGGAGTAGCTCTCGGCATATTGAACATTATTCCTGGGACATACCAACTCACGGCCTATAATGTCAATCAAGTGGTGAGCATGATTTGGAACTGCTAAAGAAGCGGCTAGGCCTGCTATGGCATCGGCTTCAATGTTCTGGAGCCTGGGAACATGCTCTATGAAAAACCCCTCCAGGGACAAGATGATGTCAACTGCTATTTGGTGATAGGGGATCATATCTTCATGGCGAACTTCGTATGAGCCCCGGATCTGATTGACGATTAGCTGCGTATCGCCATATGCTTCAAGGTACTCTACTCCCAGCTCTTTTGCAAGTCGGAGGCCAATGACCAAAGCGTTGTACTCGGCCAGGTTGTTTGAATAGGGCTCCGTGAGGGAATAAGCTCGATTGATCACCACCTGGTGGAAGAAATTAGCACTATTCCGACTCCAGCGACAATATTGCCCTTGGGCCCAGTTCTAGAAGCGCCGTCGAAGAACATTCGCCATATGGTACCATGGGAGGCCATATTTGAATTAGCGACCTCGTCTGGCATCTCTTCGTCTATTTTGGTTGACTCCGAACCCGGATGAGCTGCTAAAAAGTCTGCCAAAGCTTGACCTTTAACAGCCTTTTGTGGAACGAAGATCATGTGATAGGGGTACAATAATATCGCCCAGGTTGCAAGGCGAGAGCTGAGTGCACCTGGCTTAGTCATGAGGACCCTGAGGGGGTTGACTCTTGATATGACATGGATGGTTTGCCCTGTAACGTAGTGTCGCGTCTTCTGAATGACGAAAACCAGAGCTAGGCACTCTTTCTCTACGACAGTGTATCGATGCTCCGGCTCCATCATCATTCGGCTGAGGTAATATATGGCTTATTCGTGGCCTGTCTCATTGTTTTATGCTAGCAGAGCACCGAGAGAATGTCCCATCGCTCGTACATAGAGCAAGAATGGTCTTCCAGCAATCGGGGCTACTAGAACTGGAGGGTTCGTCAGATATTCTTTGATGCTGACGAAGGCGCGCTGGCATTCTTCTTCCCATACAAATAAAATGCCCTTCTTCATGAGGTGGGTGAATGGCTGACATCGTCCGGAGAGGTTGGAGATAAATCTCATGATATAGGCTAGCCTCCCTTGAAGGCCTCGGAGTTCACGGAGATTTCTCGGGGGGGCCATCTCCATGATCGCCTTCGTCTTCTCAGGGTCTACGTGGATACCCTGGAAGGTGATGATAAAACCCAAGAACTTTCCGCTGGATACGCCCAAGAAGGATTTTGTGGGATTTATTTTCAAATTGTGCGCTCGTATCAGGTCGAACACTGTCCTCAGATCATGCAGATGATCGACGATATCGTCGACGTAGCATTCCACTGTCTTGCGTAGGTGGTCTCTAAAGATGATGCTCATAGCTCTTTGATAGGTGGCACCAGCATTCTTTAAACCGAAAGGCATGACTGTGTAGTAGTATGTGCCAATTGGTGTTCGGAATATTGTATGCTTTTCATCATCATGGAATATCATGATTTGGTTGTACCCCGAGAAACTATCCATGAATGACATACGCTCGAAGCCGCAGGTGTTGTCGATTATGATGTCTGTGATAGGGAGGGCGAACTCAACCTTAGGACATGCCTTATTCAGGTTCCGGAAGTCGATGCAGATTCAAATCTTTCTATTCTTCTTGAGGACTGGTTCTATGTTGGCGACCCAGTCTGGATGTTGTTCTTCGGGATAAAACCACTGGTTATCAATTTATTGACCTCGGCTTCAATAGCATTCATGACGTCAGGACGGAACCGACGTTGCTGTTGCTGACTGGTTTTGCGTCGGGATGGATGTTGAGTTTGTGAAGTGCAATCTCGGGGTTCAGTCCCGGCATATCTTCGTAGCTCCAGGCGAACACGTCGATATATTCTCTGACGTGTTGTAGTAGTGATTCTCGCTCTTCGTCGGTCAGATTCTTACTAACGAAGATGGGCTTTGGAGAGGATTCATCACCTAGATCTACTTGTACAACCTCATGCTCGGTGGGAGGCTCTCTTCGAATCACTTCTCCCACTGTGCATCTAGCTGTTGTGCCCATGGCTTTAGCTCAAGAAGTTCGGGAATGTCTTTATCTTATTTGTAGGCATCGACAAGTGCCATATTGACGGACCAGACTTGCCTGAGCATATCCACGATGCTGATATTTGAATCAAAAGTGGGTGATCCAGTTGAGTGTGAGTGCCAGTCGCATTCTTCGTCTGAGCTTTCAGGTGTCGTCGCGGGTGTGACATAACCTAGCCCTCATCTGGTTTTGTTGTAGTAGTCTCGTGGTTTCCCAGCCGGGATCGACGATTGTAAGGGTAATCGCCGTCCAGTGCCGTAGTTCAAGCCTGGTATAGTTTCTAGATCATACCCTTATTTTTGCATAATGTACTTAGATTGGGGACTATACAGATAAAGGGGCAATCTTCCTGTGTCGGATTCAAGCTCAACTTCTTCTATCTTGAAGGGCTGTGGATCATTCTTTCGGCCGAAGATGATTGGGTGATCCCCTCCCTCGATTATGCGGTAAGCGTCTTCTACTGGAGTAAGTTGGTTTACGATGTAGACATTTGTCACTTGTGTGTACAGGTGAGCGCCTATACCGCGTTCCATTGCATACATTATACAAAGCTTATTAAGCTCGAGATAATTCAAAGATAGCCCTTTATTGATGAAATAAGGTATCTTTTCTAGTGGGATTACATCATCTGCGGATGGCGCATCAGTGTAAGCAGCCACATACTTGGCCAGTTCTGACTCTTCTTTAGCCACCCCCTGTGTAAATGCAGACTGAGAGGATGACTTGGGCAACTTGATTATCAGGGGCTCCATGGGTGGAGCAGAACGTAGAGTTGTTGGCCTACTAGCTACCCCCAGTTTGGTGCTCGATGCTGGGCAGGAAGTTGTGGGCTAGTTAGCAGTCCCTGGCTTAGTGCTCGGTTGTCGATTCATTCTGGGAAGACGAATTGTCATCGATTTGACAGAGGGATTGAGCTCCTCTGCTTGTGGCCGGCTAGCTTTAGACAGCCTGATTGTCAGTGGCTCTGTCGTGGGTCTTGGCGCTTAGCCAGACCTTGGCAGTCGGATTGTCATCTGTTCCTCCTGTGCAGAGAGGCTAATTGCATCCTTACGCAGAGTGGCTGTAAGGGGCGCAGTTATGCCAGGCTTGCGGGCTTGGAGGTGGATCGTCAGAGGTTCTTCTGATCCAGATGCTGCTTCAGTTTGAGCTTGAGTATCTCCTTCGGTGAGATGCTTCTTCGACTTCTCATACAAGCACGAGTCTGAGTATTAGGACTCGACCCCTTTGAAGGGATCGATGTCCGCAAATTCTGTTCTCACGAAGCCGTGCTTGTCGACGTACTTGAAGCACTGTGCAGTGTAGAGGGCACGATCATGTAATCGTGTATCCAAGGATGCCCTAGGAGAATATTGTAGGAAGTGTCCATATCTATGACATAACAGGTTACTTCTGACTGAAGGTCGCCGATTTGGCACTTTAGGCGAATCTTCCCGATCAGGTAGCTCCTGCCCGAATTGAAACCGCTGATGGCGGTGCTTGTTGGCGTCAGGCGATGCATTGGGATGCGTAGATGGTGTAGTAAGCTTTTCGGGATGATGCTTATGGAAGAACCGGGATCAATATACATCCGATCTACCTTGATATCGCCAATGTACCCAGTATAGTACAGAGGGCAATCGTGCATGTTGGTCTTGATGAGCATATCTTGCGGAGTGAAGATAATGTTCGACATTGACCCTGTGCAAGCACTATCCTGGAGATCTGCAGGCGAGCTTTCCCCGGTGAGGTTGGACTGAGCTAGATATGCGTCGGCATTCTGAAGTTCCTCGTTTAGTGTGACGCGGACATCCTTGGAGAGTCTCAGGAGCTCATATAGCGACAATTTAGCCGGTGTATTGGCCAATTGTGCCAGGATGTCAAAGTTGTATGGCCTCTCTAGCCCATGAGGCATCTCTTTTCGGAGTGGTTTGTCAAAGCGAGTCTCCTTCGGCCTAGGATTGTCGGTCGTCGAAGGCTGCGAAGGTCCTGGAGCATCAGCAACTGTCGGCTGTTGATCTTTAGCCGAGTTACCCGGTGGAGGTGGGGTTTGTGCGCCGGAGCGGATAACAACAGCAGTAGCTTCTTCGACCTCTGTCGAGATCGTGCGACATGATTTGACTTTCCTATTCTTTTTCTTGCTGGTGGAGGGAGACGCGGACTGAGTCACCTCAGGTACCAAGTCCGGATGGACCCACATGATCTCCCCTCGTGATGTGGTAAGGGGCACTAGACCAGCAGCTTGGTCTCGGGGAGGTAGAAGGTTGGCGACCTCCATTCTTGCTCGGAGGATAGGTACTACTCCGTCTTGAGTCTTTGTCGAAGGGAAGTTACCGAATTGTAGTGACACCATGTTGGCTGCTACGGTCACCTCTTCGAAATCAGTGGCCAGGGCCTTAGAATCGATGAGATGCTGGATGTATTGCTTCAGTTGGTAGCAATCATGTGTGGCATGGTGGACATAGAGATGATAGTGGCAGTATTTGGGGCTCTCCATATCTGCAGGGCGAGGCTCTCACCTGGGAGGAGGGAACTAAATTCGTCCTCCTTGGATGAGCATGTCTAAGATAGGTTTAACATAGCCATCCTCGAAGGAGTAGGTCATCTGAGGCCACTGCTTTTCTACCGACGTTGATTCGGGTTTTGGGGCTTTGTCGGTCACCATAGCCTGCTTGCCCTTATTGTCTCGGTTGTTGGAGGAATTACCACCGTTGTTGTTGTTGACGTTAGGGCATTTTCCCTTGTCTTTCCCTTCCGAGATGTGCAATCCCTGTTAGCGGGCTTTCTTCACCTTGTCTTCTGTGCTAGTGGCATTGATGATGAACGTCTTCCAATCCTTGAATTGACTTTCGCCCATCCAGGGGCTGATTATGGGAAGCAGTCTCTTTTGGCAAATTTTAATCAAGGAGGAATCAGGGTTGCCAGAAAGCAGCTTCATCGCGGTTTGGCGAAACCGCTTGATATAATTTCTTGTTAGCTCCTTTTCTCCCTGAACAACGTCCATGAGAGTGGACATTGTCACGTCTTGTCCTACTTCATAGAACCTCTCTAGGAACATGCGTTTGAAGTCGGTGAAGGAGTAGATGCAATTGTCTGGCATGTTGCGGTTCCAGTCGAAGGCGACCCCTTCCAAGGCTCCGTTGAACAACCGCGTAAGGATGGCGTCGTCATGAGGCAGGTGGTCAGTTGTGACTTCTAAGTAGGTGATGTACCTGCTTGCAGATGCCTTCCCATTATATGGATTGATGTGGAATGGTTTATATTTTGGTGGGAAGGGAACATCTCTCCACGCAGCGGGGTACGGTTGTCGTATCCTGAGGTTTTGGCAGTTTTTTCGGGCATGGAACATGGCCCGGAGCTCCTGGACCTCTCTTCTTGCCTCCCTGGCCTCGTTTGCAGCTGTAGGAGCCGATATTTCAGGAGGACTATCGCCCGGGTTCGGTGTAGCTGAGTTCGAGTCCGCATTGACCGCGGAACCCAAGCTTATTTGGCCATGCGTTCTTTCTTGCAGAGTTGGAAGGGCCGCTTTGATCTCCTCCACGGTCTTGACCAAGGCATGCAGTATAGGCTCCAGAGTGTCTATGCGTTGGCGATCGCTGGAACCTTCTTGGTTGCTGTCGGTCATGAACACCGTCCTCACATAAGAAGAGGTGGAAGGAACGGTAGAGGACGTGCCCTCCGAGTCATACCCTTGTACAGAGAAGTCGTCCGGGTATGTGATAATGCTCTCCTCTAGTTCTGACTCAGAAAGAGTGGTACCCCCAGCTTCAGAGCTTGCCTCGTCTTGGGAATTGTGGACGTCCTCGGGGTCGTCGGGATCTGCTGCATCTGTTGGGTGAACTATTTCCTCCGAACTATCTTCTTGGAACACCGGGTTATTGTGGATATTTGAAGGAATGCTATCCCCGGCTCCAGTGTCTCCCATAGATGTGGATGAATCTCCCAGTGTGGCAAATTTTGTCTTTGAGCGGGTACCTTGGTAAACGCCTCCTGCAACGGTAGTAGACAGCCGTTTAGAAGAAATTTTCTTGGTTACGCTGGTTAAATTTTTTGGACTGGTTACATTTATTTTTTTCCCTCTTCCGCTGCCAGGAATCTTCAGAGCAGAATTGCAAGAGGCAATGAGAAACGCCTCGTCTTCTGAGCTTAGGTGTTGCAGCCTTTGGAAGACGGACCGCCGATCTTTTTGTGCTGCTGCCTTGTTGCAGCAGCAGTTGACTATGACTTGGGTGCATTTATGTCCTTGACAGGACTCTTTGCACGTCAAATCTTTGTCTCTTTCCTTGCACTTGTGAAGAATCACGTTATGCAGGTCACCTGCTTTGTGGGCTGATGAGTGCGTTGGCCTCCTGCCTGCTCCCTGATGTGGGGGTAGCGTGAATACTTGCCCCTGATCCTTGTTGGGAGATTCTTGATAACTATCCCGTTCGTTGGCCGCCGGGGGCTGGATACGGGTAGTTCTGTACAACTTTCCATCAGGGGCCCGACTAATAGTTAGCGGGACGCCCTAGTGGTCAAAAGTTGGGACAGTCGACTGAGCTTGCCCAGCCCGCGCTGCCCGAGACTTCTTCCTCCTATCACTTGAGAGTGCGTAGTAGGAAGAGTCCAAGCTGGTCACAACAGAGTCTGGCATATGCTCCAGAGAGCCTTCATGGTCAGGACCGTATGAGAGGCGGTTAAAGACCGACCGCGAGCCGCATAGGATAGATGGTATACGGCTGGGATCGATTGCCGTGTAGGCTGTCTGCATGCGGCTGGTATGTGTGGTCGTATGACCTTTCTGTATGGGGCTAGATGTCGTGGCCGTACAGGCTGTCGGCATGTGGCTATCCTTTGTGGCCGTATGAACTTTCGGTATGCGGCTAGATGTCATGGCCGTACAGGCTGTCTGCATGCGGCTGGAAATTCTGGCCGCATGGGTTTTCTGCATGCGACTGACTTGTGTGGCCGCACGAGTTTTCTCCATGCGGTTGACAGTTGCGGCCGCATGAGCCTTCATGCGGCTGGCGCCCTTATGCGGCTTGGATCGCACAGAGTTCCTTTTTGCCCCTGCAAGTCCGGCATCATAGTATTTTCTTCTGCCGGACTTGGGGACAGCAGAGTACTCTGTGGTCTGAAGTGGGGCCGCAAGCGAGACTTCTCCGCTGTCTCGGACAACAGAGAGTACTTCTTCGAGAGCTTGGGGAGGAGCAAAATTTTTGGGTCTCCACTCCCTGTGGGCCTTCTTTGTGCGGGCTCGCCGCTGGACCGGACCAGCGCTCCCGTCGGAGAGCATTTCTTCAAATGCCTGTTGGTCGAACCGGGCGACCAGCATTTGTTGTGTGGAGCCAAGTTTGGCTGCATCTGATTGCATCACCAACTCTTCAGCCGTGGAAAAGTTAGTCCCCAGCAGAGTCGCCATCGTTTTTGCTATTAATTATAAAAGTATAGAATAATTATATAGGAGGACTGAACTTAGACTCACAATAAAAACTCGCTCGTACAAAGAAAGCCTAGGGATGAAAACCTAGGTACAGCAGTCTAAGTACGATTGTTTAATTTTGATTCTGGGGGGTGAAGGTAGAGGCTCGGGAAAGCGACGTCCGCTCTTCCTTACTCCTTGGACGATCAGACGTAGCCTTGGCTCCGGTGAAGAACTGCTCTCATGATGGAAAGACTCTTTTGTGCGCGCCTTTGTCTCTCTGTGTGTTCAGCCGGGTGGATAGGATCTCTTTTGCAAGGGAATGACACCTTGCTATTTATAGGGGTGGGGTGTCATCATTAGGGTTTGCAATGATCACCCTAAAAAAGTCGGCGGCTTTGGGACTTAATTGCCATTTTCTTTGATCCTATTTTGTGGGCAATTAATCTGGACCACTAATTTTGATTGCAACGAATCTGGACAATTAATGCTGATTGTGTAGAATCTGTATGGGAAATCATTGTTGATTGTCATGAATCTTGGAAAGCTTGGATCTCCTGCCACGTGTTTAATCCATGTGATTGCGATAAATCTATTTTAATTTGAGTAATTATGATGATTGTACTAAATCTGGTTGTTGGGATTTGTTGATAACTCTTGATTGATTTAGTGCTACATGGGAAACTGATCTTCTGTCATGTGTCATAACTGCGAGCCATAGCCGCATAAGGGTAGCTTCTTAGGTTTTGAACTGCATGAAGGTGGCAGCCGCATAGGTGTGGCCCCCGAGATCTGAGCCACATGGGGGTGGTTTCCAATTGAGCCGCATAGGACTAGCCACGTGTCAAGGCTGCATGGGCATGGCCTCTCAATATTTGAGCCACATGGAGATGATCCCCATGATCCGAGCCGTATGAGAACAACGGCCGCATAGGGTGACTGTTCATAATTTGAGTCGCATGACGAGGGTCTTCATGCTCCGAGTCGCATACGAGCATCAGCAGCATGGGGTGGTGGCAGCCGCATAGGGAGCTTTGTATTTGGTGGATCGTGCTAGCTGCAGAGGAGATTTTCTTCGTTTTTCGAGGAATACGCCATCATGTCAAAGTTCATCATTTCAGCTTTAATGTCAGAGTTATCACTTTATGTCAGAGCATTTAATGGGAGCAGTCACTTTATGGCCAGCTGTAAAGGCAAGCTGCATTGGGTCACGTGATTTTTGCCTAAGCCGCATGAGGCTATTGAAGAGTTTCTGAGCCGCATGAGGCTCTGATAGATTCCTGAGCCGCATGAGGCTCCTTCTGTTTTGAGCCGCATGGAATTCTTCTGTTTTGAGCCGCATAGACTTCTTCTGTTTTGAGCTGCATGGGCTTCTTCTATTTTGAACCGCATGGGCTTTTCTAGTTCTTTTCCATACTTCTACAGCGGTTCCAACTACGATGTTATAGTCGACAATCTAAAGACATCATTCAAAAGATGGGCTACAATTTCAAAGCTGGCCTTAATGGTGGTAAGGAAAGACAAACTCCTATTCGTATCCATACTACAAAAGGAAAGTCACTGTAATACTACAGCAAAACAAAGCATGGGTTGGGCTATACTTCGCCAGTTACGACCCTAGACGCTTCTGAGTCTGACAAAGAGGAGCGATCTAACTCTTCTGACTCTGTTTCATAGGATTCTGACACCAATATAGGGCACATCCATCGAGTGACTCTATCTTCTAATATGGTGACCGCCGAGTTCTCAGAAGATGATAACAATTTTGCTGAAGCTCTTGAGTCAAATCCTTGGGCAGAAAGAATAGACAAACAATGGGAACTTCGCTTCGAGCAACGCAAACCACCTACCGAAGATCAGTTGGTCCAGGTCGATGTCGGAAACGAAGCTTCTCCAAGGCCAATCTTCATCAGCAAAAGCCTTCCTGAAGCGGATAAGCAGGGACTAAATCAGCTCATTAAGGAATATATTGATGTATTCGCCTGGAGTTATGAGGATATATCGGGATTAGATCCTCAGATCGCTACCCATAAACTCAACATCCTACCAAATGTGAGGCCAGTTAAACAACAACAGCGATAGAAGTTGAAGTTAAGAAGCTTATCGCTTGTGGTTTTGTCAGAGAAGAACAACATCCCGATTGGGTGGCTAATGTCGTCCCAGTTATGAAGAAAATAGGGAAGGTTCGAGTCTATATTGACTTTAGAGACCTCAACGTTGCTTGTCCCAAAGATGAGTTTCCTCTTCCGATCAATGATGTCATGATCGACAATACTTGTAGGTTCGAGCGGATGTCTTTCATAGACGGGTTTTTCGGATACAATTAAATCAAGATGCATCCAGAAGATGAAAGACACACATCTTTCTGTACTCCTCTGGGAGTCTATTGCTATACCGTCATTCCATTCGGTCGTAAAAATGCTGGTGCAACTTATCAGCGGGCAATGAGTGCCATCTTCCATGATAATTTATGTAAGACGGACAAATGCTATGTCGATGATATTGCTGTCAAAACTCGTCTAAAGGAAGATCATATCCATGATTTGAGAACTATCTTCGATCTAATGCGCCAGCATCAACTCAAGATGAATCATACCAAGTCATTCCTGGGAGTCTCTAGTAGCAAATTTCTAGGATTCGTTATTACCTCTAAGGGTATACACGTTGACCCCGAGAAGATCAAAGCCATTCAAGAGATGTGTCCTCCACGCAACCTAAAAGAGCTACGAGGATTCTAGGGATGGCTTGCGTACCTCAGGAGATTCATTTCAAATCTCTCTAGACGCTGCAGACCGTTCACTCAACTCATGAAGATAGGTGTAACTTTCATTTGGACTGAAGAATGTCAACAAGTATTTGAAGACATAAAGTGGTACTTGATGAACCCTCCAGTTTTAGTGCCTCTAGTCTCAGGAATACCTTTTCTGATGTATGTACGTGCAATGGATCATTCCTTGGGAGCTCTACTATCCCAGAAGAACGAAGAAGGTCACGAACAAGCTATCTATTACCGCAGTCGCACGATGATCGGTACCGAACATCGATATAGTCTGGTGGAAAAAGAATGTTTAGCCCTAATGTTCGTTGTTCAAAAAATACGATATTATATCACGAGTCAAACCATTCATGTCATCTCCATAGTCAACCCTCTTCGAGTTCTGATGAAGAAGCCTAGTAAACTCAATTCCAGGCTTGCTACATGGGCCATATTGCTAGTATAGTATGATATGGTTTATGTCCCTCAAAAGTCGATCAAGGGTCAAGCCCTTGCGGACTTCTTAGCGGCTCATACAATCCTAAAGACATCTAAACTCTATAACGAGATTCCTAATAAAACTCTAGAATCTAACATGATTTCAGAAAAAGTTCTTTCCTGGCGTCTATTCTTTGATGGTGCATCCAAAATTGGACCGAAAGGTACTATTGTTGCTGGAGTTAGAATTGTCCTTGTATCACCGGAAGGACTAGCTATTCAAAGAGCTTATTCCTTGGACGAGTCATGTTCCAACAATGTGGCTGAATATAATGCTTTACTCATTGGCCTCCAATTGGCTAAACAGCTGGATATTGAATATCTTGAAGTATATGGAGACTATAAACTGATTGTCAATCAGGTTAGAGGCACGTACGAAGTTTGGCACCAAGATCTTGTTCCATATCATGAAGCGACAGTTAGATTGGCTACATCATTCAAAGGCTTCTTTATTGAACATGTACGTCAAGCTTGTAATACAAAGGCCGATGCACTTGCTAATCTAGCAGCAATATTAGCAATTCCGATAAAAGACAACAGATAATTGTCATCACTAATAGAGAGTTATTTTGCATTGAGAATAATTCAAACATTGAATTTAGCAATTCAACTGAAATTGACACTATTAGTGAAGACTGGAGGGCTCCTTTCATCGGCTTTATGGTACATAACATCTTACCCTAAGATTCTAAGGAAGCTACAACAATCCTTCGGCGATCACTCCAGTTTTATTACAATCACACCTCCAAGACCTTCTATCGGCGAACATTTGACGGTCAACTCTTACGTTGTCTTGCAGGAGATGAAGCAAAACAAATACTACGTGACGCTCACGATGGTGTCTGTGTTCCACATCAACTCGGTCCTAAGCTACATGATCGTATCTGACGTATGGGTTATTACTGGTCCACTATGGTATCCGATGCCATTGAATATGCCAGAAAATGTCAAACGTGTCAAATCCATGCAGATTTTATTCATCAACCATTAGAATTCTTGCATCCGACTACTGCATCATGGCCCTTTGAAGCTTGAGACATGGACATCATTGGTCCTATCAACCCACCTCATCTAGAGGACATCGATTTATATTAGCTATCATCGACTATTTTTCGAAATGGGAAGAAGCTACACCCTTGGCTGAAGTCAAAACCAGTAGTGTGATTAGCATCATCAAACATCATGTGATTTATCGATTCAGCATTCCTTGGCGAATCATTCAAGACAATGGACCCCAATTCATTAGTCAAAAGTTTACTCGAATATGCGATGACAATAGGATCAACAATGTTGCTTCCACGGTATACAATCCTGCAGCTAACGGTTTGGCAGAAGCATTCAACAAAACCATCATCAAGCTTCTCAAGAAATTTGTTTCGACCAATATATGTAATTGGAGCAAAAATCTTAGAGAATGTCTATGGGCGTACCGTACTACCGTACGCACTCCGACCGGTTGTACATCTTTCTTATTGGTGTATGGATGTGAAGCCATCTTACCACTGGAAATTCAAATCTCTTCCCTGAGAATTACGATTGCTAATAAACTCACAACAGAAAATAATGATCGTCTTCGACTTCAGGAGCTTGAAGCACTTGACGAGAAGCGACTACTAGCTCAACAACATATTTAGCTATATCAAGCCCGTATCTCAAAAGCCTTCAACAGAAAAGTCAGAGTACGAGCATTTCAAAAAGACGAATTAGTACTTACTGTCTGACGTCATATGACTACGATACACATGGGCAAGGATAAATTTGAAGCAAAGTGGGAAGGTCCCTATGTTGTAAGCAAGGTTTTCTCAAACGAAGCTTATCAACTGACCGAGATGGACGGCCGGGTCGCTATGATGCCTATCAACGACAAATTCTTAAAAAAATTATTATGTTTGAAGAATGTATAAGACATCTTCTCAATATTGTATATGCCTCAAATTTTTGAGTTATTATCTTTTATTTACTCTTCTGTAGATAAAACCACAGATAATAAATTTTCGAAGGAAATCTCCAGTAGAGTCTATCCAGATCATATCACGTTATCACAATAATTATCTTTTGGAACCCAGTTGTTTTAAAAGATATCATGCTTTTGAGTCCCATTAGACTCAAAGATAATCAATGGATATATGAATTTATGGCAATATTACCTCTGAATTCTGTTATCCACATCAACGGCTTGTCACATCCACATTACCTCTGATAAAGTTATCTTTTGAAATGACAATATCTCAAAAAAATATTCTTTCACGTCCACATTACCTCTGAACGGATATAATGAGTATTGATATTTTCTAAGAAGATATGTCATGTCCAGTACCTCTGAACATACTTCCTACTCTTATCTATTACTTATATCTATAACAGACATGTAATGGAACCACAAAAAGATCATTAATTTTTTATTTTTTATGATGTGCAAAACATCAAAAGTGTACATCATGCAAAAGATAAAAAAAGTTTTCATGAATAACTTCACTTGAGGGCTGCGTGCTAAGATCAATTATCAGTTTCTTCAGATTGTCAGTTCTCTCTGTTCTAGAGTCGAGCACCCATTGCCTAGCTAGAGCTTTTCAAGATTTCAGATCAAAAGCTTGCAGGGAGATAGCTCGGCGTTTAAGTTTCACACTTTGAGTACGAATAAATTCGTCTCGTTGCCTCCTCGGATCATCCAGCTGGCTTTCGGCAACCTGATGTATTCCAGCACTTCCTCTTCACGTCTCCGAGTTGCCTTGAGTACCTCTTGAAGCTGGGCCATATCGGTTTCTAACTTCCGGAGGCGAGTTTGACATTCAGTCACTTCCTTCTCCTTCTTTGTAGCTTCAGTCTTATAACGCTCAATAGAAGAAGTAGTCTCAGCAATGCTAGACTCCAACTATGCAGAGCGTAATGAAAAATCCACTACAGAAGCTTCTAAGTCAGCTTGTCATGCTGCAGACTCGCGAGCCATCGCTTTACATTCAGCATCTACAAGCCTTTGGATGTTTTTCCTTGTAAGATCTTGATAAGACTTGATAAATTCCTCAAGCTCATCCAAGATATGTTCCAAGTAACAGACACTATCCAGATCACTAATTTTTAGAATAGCTTCGATGATAAAAGAGGAAGGGCTCCTTACTGGCTCATAAGGTTGGCCCTTTTTTCCAAAACCATCTGAATTAGAGCCCCCAAAAAGGTGAAGAAAGCATTGGTGTAAACTTCAACGACGATCCTGTTCATCACTGATATACCAGCAGTAGCCACTTCTGTCCGAATCCCTCCTTCTGTAGCAGCTGGAGGAATCAAAGATTGTGCATCATGAGATCTTAGCACTGGCATCATCGAGGAGCTTCCTTCTCCAGTCTGAGTTCCTATGTCCAGAGGAGCCATGGTTGAGCTAAAGCTGTAAGCAGTAAACGAAGCTACTGCAATTGTCCCTACGATGCCCTCTGCAATCAAGATGCACAATCATTATACATTATCAAAGGAGTTAGGGTAAGTAAAAAGTAAAAAATTTACCTGATCCCGACAGCATGTATGGAGTCTCATAAGGCAGATCTAAATCTGTGCGAAGCCTCATCATAGTAGTCTCAGACACGGCTGCTTGACTGCTTCTAGCCTCTGAGCCTCCTGATAAAAAATAGCTGCTTTCGGCCCCTGATTCTGCTTGACTTATTGGGACTGCAATTTTTGTTCCCTCTGTTTCAAAAATTCATTCTGTCGGAGTTTGAGTCCCCTCAGCATCAGTTCTAGGATTCTCATTAATCTCGATATTGTAGAAGCATAAAAAATTTTCAGCAAATGAAGCCCCATGCGCCCAAGCCAGTGAATCTCCATGCGCCCAGTCAGTGAAGCTCCATGTGCCTAGTTACTGGAACTCTATGCGCCCAGTAAGTAAAGCTCCATGTGCCCAGTCAGTAAAGCTCCATGCGCCCAGCCGGTGAAATTTCATGCGCCTAAGACTAGCTCCTCCAAAAGGAGGGCGCATAGCCTGAGACATGGCTATACGCCCAAGCCTGACTCAGTCAAAGCCATGATCAAAATGTGCACCAAAGCATATGGCCAAGTCAGTCTCCACGAGCAGTCGTGCACCGAAGCATGCGGCCACATCAACACCACGACCAATCCACGATATCGCAGCCTGTATGCGCCTACATCCTATGCGCCCAAAGCAGGACTATGTGCCTCCATAAAAACTAGCGTGTTTCCTCATGTGGGCGCATAACATTATTCCAGCTCAAGAACGACTATAAAAGGGGGGCCTCATCCCTCTTTAAAACACAGAACGGAGAGCATTTTCAAGAGCCAAATTGCTGCACTTCTTGCCACTGAGCTAAGAGTCAACAATTTTCTTAGGTTTTCTTCCACTTTTGTAATCGGAGTGTCAACGGAGTAAAGGAACAACTACGCTCGATCTCTATCGTCCCATTCCCCAGAATTCTTTTTTGTACTCGGGTATCCTCAGCGCAAGATCTCTCAGGCGTACTCGATTTGTGGTGCCTTACGCCAATAAAGAAAAGACATCATTTTCTTCTTCTTTTTTGTGTGTCCACAAAAATGATGACTTTGCTGGGGACCACCTTTTCCTATGACGAGAAGGTGGTGACGCAATCCGATGCTGACAAAGTGGGGATCACTCAGAAGATGCTGATCGTAAAGTTCGATCAGCAGGCATTCGAAGTGATGCTCTCGAGGGATGTCTCTACTCACTCAAAATCAGCAAAGCCAAACAAGTCTCGTAAGATTTGCCTTCTGAAGGCTCGCTGTGCATATCCTGATAGTGTCATAACAGATATGCAACTGGAGGACTCTGTCACATTGGCGCACGACTCTGCCACAGAAGTTCCACAATTGGAGAAGGCTCACACCATTCCGGGCTCTACTAGCCCAGTGACTTCTTCCCTGTACAACCAACAACAGGGTGTTCAACACTCGAGACTTGGCAAAGGAAAACACTACTATGCCAAGAATCGTGGTGTGCGACACTCTGGCCAAACCCGACGAGGCTCACAAACGAAGGAGGCAAAACTGGAAGAAAACAACGCTGCTCCCCCAAGCATGCACCCAAAGCCATGCGCTCAAGGGAGTGTTTGGGCGCATAGCCCCAACCAGAACACTTCTGTCATCAGCAGGATGGGCATCCAAAGCTATGTGCCCAGGCTCTCTGGATCCATACTATGCGCCCACATCAAGGAGGTTCGGACATGCTGTCACGGAGCATGCGCCTAAGGCCAGTCTCCAAGGCCTATGCGCCTACAACAAAAAGGCAGGCCCCAACGCGTATAGCACGGGACTTTCTTCAAGGAAATCACAGAACTTAGGTGTGGGGGTTGCCCCTGCACGTGAACTAAGTCTGGATGCGCCTACTCTTCTTACGAACCCATATGCAAAGCTCGATGATGCATACAACATGGGTTGTAAGGAAAAACTCCCTTCCGCTGACTTGCGCGAAATGATAAATCATAAGCATAAAGCGAGGAAGGACATAACAATTTATAGTGCACATCCGTGCACCAGTTTTGTTATCAACTGTTGTTGCTCCAAAGCAACAAGAGTGCCTCAGATAAAATTCGTGTTTCGACGGCTGCACTTCTCTAACGATGAGAAACCACTGTGTGTTTCATCCAACATGGCTTCATGGGGTTCCCCTTATGGAAGCTCCAATCAAAGACAGCGGAATATGAACCCAACTTTCTTTCTCAGTTCCGCGAGAAGAAGAAGAAGAAGTCCACCAACAGATGGTCAGCAGGCTGTCACATCTGAAGGAGTTTATATGGGTACTCGGCCAAAGGCAAGGTTCCGTACGGACGACGAAGAATTCCAAGTTGGGGATATTATTCCCTCAGAGTCTGAAGCAGATGACCCTCACACTGGGGGTAGCCTGCCAGAGGTTGATGATCCCTCTGAATCTGATGGTGACTATCTGCCTCATCTACTTGAAGATGAAGGACTGGTCCACTCGGAGACAGAAAGTATCAGCACCAGTTGTACAGTTTCTTCGGTTCTTCCTCGCATGTTATCTACATACATGGCGGATGGAGGAAGACCTGAAGAAGCCAGTGATCAGACAAGCAAACCGCTAGAGGGTCTTGAAATAGCATTAGCCAAGATCACCGATATGCTTACTAGTATCATGGCGGTTCAAGCTGCTGGGGCGGTTCAAGCTGCTGGGGCGGTTCAAGCTGCTGGGGTTGTTCCTCTACCTCAACAAAATGTCTCGGTGCACGCTAGTCCGGCTCACAGCAACAACCCTCCTTTACTGCAAAAGGAGTATCATTCCGTTGCACCTCCTCTAAATCTTACAAATGCTGGGGGTGGTCTTCGCCAACAACGCCTCACAACCGTTCAGCAGCTGTTTTCTAACACCGCTGAATTAATAGGATGCAATTGATTCCCTGGTTGTTCGTCTCGATACCATCTCCCACAAAGACGAGCTTCAGAAGATAGTGATATCTCAACCGTATCCCCTTGAGTAGAAGAATGCTACTTGCCCTCCTAACTACAAGCCACTGATGCTGAATTCATTTGATGGATTGACTTTTCCTCGTCAGCACATGACGTACTTCAACACGCAAACTCTGTACTTGCCCAAAGATGATTCGTTCTTGTCGAAGCTGTTTATTAGCACCTTACAGGGGGTAGCTTTCGAATGATTTTGCAGTCCGCCTGACGGATGTATAAATTCATTCAAAGACTTGGAGAGATTGTTCCTCAATAGGTTTTATGAGAGTGGCATGCATGTTAGTATGTCCACCCTCATTAAGACCAAGCAAAGGAGGACTGAGTCTGTCATCGCCTTCATCGAACGCTTCAGGCGGCTAGCACTGAAGATGCCCTTCGGCATACCAGATTTAGAACTTATTGATACTTGTCGACATAACTTCCTTTCTATAGTGAAGTTTTGTCTGGGTATACATAAGTATGATACATGGCCCGCTTTCATTGGGGCCGCTGATGCTGCTGAAAATGACATTCCTAACTTGGAACTACAGGGTTAAAAACACCCAAATCCGAAGATAAGTGCAAGCATCCTCAAACTATCCCTGTTTGTGGAGGTAAAGGAAAAGAAGTCCTGAAGGTTGACACATCCAAAAGAGCTTCCAATTCTCAGGGCGCCTCCGACAAGCCCAAGGAGACCTTCTCCTTTGACGAAGATGATGTCATTACCATCTTTCACACATTGACGAAGGGTAATAAGCTGACATTGCCTCCACCACGACGTCCTGCAGAGGCGATCCAACTCAACGATCAAAAGTACTGTCTCTATCATCAGTACGTGTGTCACTCCACCAAGGACTGCATCGTCCTGAAGAAGAAGATACAACAGCTTATCGACAGCCAAGTGATCAACCTCGAAGCTGAAGACAAGGTCGTATCTTCTAACATGATCTCTCTTCAGTTTGGTGACTTTCCTCCCACAGAAGTCCCTGACGACGTGGTCCCAATTCCCAAGGCAATAATGGAAGTCGTCAACCTACCGCCAGCTTGCAACTCAATATTGGTCCCGCTCACGAGTGAACGTGGTGAGATCATGTGGGTCCATCCGGACCTTGTGCAAGAAGTGACGTAGGGGGTAGTACCTCCTAAAGCAAAAAGGGGCAAGAAGTGCAAGTTATGCCATATGGCATCCTCTTCCATCTACGAGGTTATATCTGGCAAAACACGATCGGGGAAGACTTATCTTCGGATATACGACCCCACACAAGAAAAAGCAGTACCCTCTCAACCTCCTGCTGCCCCCATAACCTCAGAAGCCGACCTGTCTAAGCCTCCATCTACGGATAAAGCCAAGCAGAAGGAGACGCGGTTTGATAAATCTCTGAAGGTGCCAGCTCCCGAAGGCATGGATCGGCCCTACAACTTTGACATACTAGCTCAGCTAGTCAATACACCTGCCAGGTTGTCTCTGTTCGATCTATTGTGACTCTCTAAAGAAATGCGAAAGGCTTTAAGTGAGGCATTACTATATTTGACTCTTTCCTCGCGGAAGTCAAAGCCCCCGCTGAAGACCATATCTCTTGTCCCCACTGCCACAGTACTATGGAAGTGGTGCCCAACATCACCTTCTCACAAGGGACATGCTACTAAAAAATAATCGTCATGATAGACCCTTGTACTATACAGGGTACATCGGGGCGATCAAGGTGGATCGTATGTACATCGATCCAGGATCCTCCCTCAGCATCATTCCTAGAAGTCTGCTTTAAATTCTGGAAATCCCTCTGCACAAGCTATCTACAACCAACACAACTATCATGGCTTTCAATGCTGGTCGAAGCCATCCGCTGGGCAAGATCCGTCTCAAATGCCAGATCGGTGATCTCCGTACGGAGGTTTCCTGCTATGTGATCGATGCCAACGTATCCTACAACGTCTTGTTGGGACGTCCATGGATACACGAGAATATGATCGTTCCTTTCATACTTCACCAGTGCTTCAAGTACGTCAACATCGACGGTATCGTGAAGACGGAGTTTGCTGATGTCGATCCTTTTAAGGGCATCAAAGCTTATTATGGAGATTCGGTACTTTACCAATCTCAGCCAACCAAGGATGACGATAATGATGCTGAAGCAAGTCCATCCTCCAATGACGGTCTACTGATTATCTGAGTCAAAGGACGTACTACTCCAAAAAGTACTCCGAAGCCTCTCACAATCTGGATGAAAAAGAAGAACCCTGACAAGGTCAAGCCACTGACCATCACTCTCAGCAAGACACCCCGGGAGGAACCTACTGATGTCCGTCCTCCCAATCCTGAAGAATTATCCTACGTGGTGAACTCGGCCAAGACTGTGGCTCCTCTTCTAGATGATGACCCTTTCAATGAGTATATCAATATTCATAATAATGTACCTTCAGCAGATGATGTTATCCCTGAAGAAGAACTTCCGTATTTCCTTAGTAAAGGTTTATCCTTGAATTACTCCGATGTCTATCAATTTGTAAACCACTACATAGATACGATATACGCTCTAGAAAACGGCATAGGACCACACCACTGCATACGGGTCACGATGCCTCACATACAGGAAAATATTTACCCTGAAGATATCCTCTACTTCATCGCTCCAGCCAGAAAGAAGGATGAAGAACTAATCATCTTCGGTCGTATAATTGGCGAGAGAAAGTTTGTCCCAGACTCTACTTCTTCCAAGCACAACACAGAAGCTGACTATGACTCTGGGAAAATACAATTTTTCGGTATAGTTGGCAGGCCAAGAACAACATCCAGAACATGGGATATGACATCAAAAGCAACAAAGGTCTAAATTACGGCCGAGGACGATGGTTACCAATATGACTGCCTTGACCCGCACCCAGTAAAAGGGTACGAGAAGTGAATACTCCCAGCCTACGCCGCAGTGTCGGCGGTAGAACGCTGTCCTGAGTCACAATATCTAACACAGTCTAGAATAAGCTCCGAATGGAGAGTAAATAATAAGTACTCAATCACGAAACTAAGATGGAATAGAATAAAAAATCACAAGAGAGTCACAACATAAATAGAAGTCTAGGTGTAAACCACCAGAATAAATCTCAAGTACAACTCATAATGTCTCAAATAGAAAGACAATAAAAATACTAAGTCACAGCTAGACTATAGGCAAGTCCTCAGCGACTGTTGGATCCTCCCGAAGGTCCACGTCACCAGTGTCATCTAAGCCAATGCCATAATAAGTAGGGTAGAACTCTTCATCATCACCTGTAAAATTTTCAACATGCCCAATCAGGATGGAACGAGCACATATCCCTCACAACAGTTCATATCAGGATTGGACATATAAAGCAAGCTATAGAAAACTATACATGAATTGCTGTAAGATAATCAACAAGAGAGAGACTATAAGATGAGATTTAATATGATAAATAGAGAAATGTAACCATCTACGTGATTTAGAGCATGAATTGGTTATGTAAATGGTTTGGGTTGCACATGGATAAACTATGGAGTTGCACATGGATACCTACTGGGAATAATGATCATATAACCAACTACACTCTCCATGCCCCCAATCAATACACAAGGATCGAGACATGATATGTTATTGTACATGGATAACAATTACTTTATACATGGAGCTCATATGGTCATGAGTGTATATGAATAACACATGAGTGCACATGGATAAATATGAATACATAGAGTACATGATGGCCACGATAAATTACATGAACATGATATACTCGATGTATCCGAAGGGATAACATCGTATGAAAAGATCCAGAGGGTACTAATCCGTGTGAATATCGTGTCAGCATCAAGTATACTAGTCTATAACAAGAGAACATATCCAAAGAAGTATTAAAAGATCAGAGAACGTACTCGCCTGGCAAACTGAACTGTTGATGATGAAGTGTAGCTAAACTGGGGCAATATAAACCTATTTCAAGTATACACATGTCACAACCAAGTCTAGAATATCAAAAAAAATAGTTACAATGCAAGACTACATGCTTCTAGGTCCCTTTTGGTCAAAGTCAACCCTCGGTCAACTCTATGTAGGAACGAAATTGTAAAGCAGAATACTCTAGAGGAGGGGTGAATAGAGTAGGCAGCGGAATATTGCTAATTAAAAACTTGTTAGCAGTTAGATCACAAATAAAATAATAATCACAAAAGTAAATGACAGAATTTAAAAGTGATCAGAAGGCAAACACAAATACCGAGATTTATACTGGTTTCCCTCTTATGAGGACTAGTCCAGTCGAAAGAACTCTAGCTTCCAGTTGAATCTACTATTGGAAAATCCAGCAAGTTTTCATACGAAGTCCTTGCAACTTCTACAGACGCGAGCTTTGATACGAAGAACTCGTCCAACTTCAATTGTGAAGAGTTGAATCTTCTATCAAGCCTCTGATTACAATCGCCCTTGAAACTTTTGGACCGTACCGCACTGGCAAATCGACTAGAGGATTGTAACTGGCTTGGGATTTGAAAATGAAAGCTTTTAAGAACTCTTTGGAAGAATGTAAGCTTAAGAAGAGAAGAGATTGAAAGTGAATTGGAGTTTTGAAATGATCGAAATGCTTCTCTATTTATAGCTTTTCCAAAGACAGAACTCTGACAGAATTTGGCCAGAATTCGGACAGAACTCTTTGTAATAAACCGTAACTGAAGAATGACCAAGTTCAAAAACCTAACGTTCACTAACGTTCCAAATGGCTGAACTCTGGCCGAACTCTGACCGAACTCGGCCAGAGTTCTCCTGGGGTTTTGCCAGTTCATTTTTGGAGAAAATAAATTTTGGCTTTTTGAACAATCCTTCAGAAGCTTTTTGTAAAAAGAATATTTTTCAAAAACGTAGGTCATTTGTAAAAGAATAGGATGGTTTTGAAAAACGTTTTAGGATAGCCTATTTGCTAGTACGACTCGGTGTACAATGTATTCCTAGACTCAATAAAATGAAAAATTACATTGCTTAACAGGAAGTACATTCTGAATGGCAAACGGCTTCAGTCTTGAACATTGTTGATAACCATTGTTGAGCAGTGTCCAAAACGTCGTAGGTAAACATCTGAGTTGACTTGTATTTATATCGAGACAGAGTTTGATCAATTATTAAAATCAGGTTTGACCATGACCAATGGGCCAACAATCTCCCCTATTTTGATAATTGACAAACCTTGCTGATATAACATTTAAGCTTGGAATCAATTCAAAATAGTAACCAAAAGAAATTGTTCATAACCTGTATTCACAAAAATGTTAGATCCTTATTTCTCTCCCGTTGTCACTTAGCAAAATAATTGCAAAAGAGAAAGCTCCCCCGCAATCAATACATAAGTAACAAACAGTGAAAAATACAATAAAAAATATAGGAATAATCTATACAGGCTTGGTGTAAACAGTAAAAGAAAACAGATAGTCTAGAGAACCCAACACAGGCATGTATTTGTCACATGCAGTATTTGAGAAATTATGAAGCAGCAAAAGATAGATAGTGCTATCATAATACTGAAACATATAAAGTACTGGATAATAGACTAAAATGCCAAAACTGAGGCATAATCAAAAACCATGTCCATGAATAGTCACATAATAGAAAAAGTGCTAAAAAAAGTACTGATATAATCTTGGAATGTCGGAGCATTTCCAACTAAACATGCGACAAAAATAACAGTCTCAATAATCTAACATCTCAAAACTCATCATCATGATCATCAACATCAGCTGCAGCTTCAGCATGTCCAGAAGGACCAGCTCTAGAAGTACCAGCGCCAGAAGTGCGAGGAGTGGCGCCAGCGTAAAACTCACCGACATAGTCTCGAGGAGGGATATGAGCAGTACGATACCAATCATAGGCATTCCCTGGCTGGAACAGAGAGTGAACCGCCTCATCGTCAATGCGGTAGCTAGAAACAGAAGGGTCTGAAGGCAGAGAGCTAGCAGAATGACCCGTCTGCACAAACCTCAGATCGACGAAGGAGTTGGCAATCGCCTGGAATCGAGTCACATCACAGAACTTGTGTTACCTAGAGGTCTCAACATAAAAGACTGCAGATCTGATAAGTGCTGATGGATACCCTCAAATAACATAGGGTAAGAATGAGGAGGAACAGGTGTTGTGGGAGCAGTGGGAGTAGGTACAGGAGGAGTAGGTGCAGTAGGTGGAGGAACAGATGCAATGCTGCGACGAGAGAGTTTGAGAAACTTGGGCTGGGGGTCGACAGCACAAGTAGATAAATCAATATCAAATCTCTAAAAAATACGAGGAATAAGCATCGCATAAGATAGGTTGCGGTCTCTCCCGCGACATCTACCCCTCATCTGAATGATAGTCTTAGGGGCAGAAAAATGAATCCCCTTAAGAATATGATAGAGAGTAGAAAGCTCAAGTGTAGTGACATTATCTTTAGAAGTGGATTTTGGAAGTAAAGTGGAATAGATGATGCGATGTAATTCGTAGTTAAACAAGTTCAAGTTATTAGCCTTAAACTTTCTAGAAAGAACGCGTGCGGGCGCACATAGTTCATTCTTGAAACTAAGGAGTGTCGTGCCATCGGGGAAATCGAAATTAGTGATATCATCGATCGGGGCACCTTCATTTGGGATACCAAGGATTTTTGCTAATGTTTCATTAGTGAATTCGATATAAATTCCTCCGACACGTGTCCTCGCTGTAAAAGTGTCTAACACGAAATTACAATAGAATAATCTAATGGCATTAGTGGCAATAGGAAATTGTAAGGTGACAAAACGTTGTAACCCTAATGCCTCAAAATAAGGGCGGTGATCCAGAAAGACAGTCCACTTAATCGGTGATCCGGTACAAATAGTACGCAAGACAAAATCAGCGTACCACAATAAAGCTTGATCGGAAGTTTTAAAGTAAAACTCATCCGACGCACCATCGTCCGATTGGACCGAAGAAAAGAGGCAATCCGTATGTGGATCTGAAGACGACGCC
This sequence comes from Iris pallida, assembly GCA_029216955.1. NCBI lineage: Eukaryota > Viridiplantae > Streptophyta > Magnoliopsida > Asparagales > Iridaceae > Iris > Iris pallida. The sequence continues at coordinate 11,464,135 of JANAVB010021999.1, read as the reverse complement.
TCTTCACTGGCATTGGTCTTCTTCCTCTTGAAGGGATTGAACTTAGACATTCTTTCCCAAAAAAATTTTCTACAAACCCTAAGTATTGAAAAGTGGAGGAAAGAAGGGATTATACCTTCCAAGAATTGGATATGTTGTAGAGGATGACGATCTTTGTACGAATCCAAAGTTTTGACGAGAAACTCCACATGGATTGGAAGAACAATAATGGAGAAGAACTAGGGTTTCGGAGGGGCAAAGCTGCTGTTATGAGGATGTGGGGAAGAATGAAGAAAAAGGAAGCCTCGGGTTGGTGCTGGTATAAATAAAAACCCAGCCGAACTCTGGCCGAATTCGGACCGAACTCGGGCCGAATTCGCCAAGGGTTGCCTGGCTATATATATAAATAAAATTCAAATGAGGCCACATTATTTTTCATTAATTCGTTTCAAATGCTTAATTCAAAGTTTAGTAATTTTAAATCACAAAATAATATAATTAATATTATTTTACAAATTAATATTCTTTACTCAGTATCTGTCTCAGATTAGCTGTAGGAGTACTGTCCCAGCTAAAGTAGGTTCACCAGAGAACTCTTAAATACCGCTTCGCTTTGACCGTAGTCGTGGTGACAGATAGACTCTTTTTAGGCTTGTCTCGAAAACAGTTTATGAGTATCGAATAAATAATTAATAAAACAAAATTAATTAATATTATTGATATCTAAAATTTCTAATTCTTGACGTAAATAGTTGAAACGATCTTCCGCTAAAGGTTTTGTGAGTATGTCAGCTAATTGATTCTGTGTGTCTATGTACAAGGTCTATATCTCCATTTTGTTGATGATTTCTAAGAAAATGATGTCGAATCTCGATATGTTTAGTACGAGAATGACATACAGGATTCTTAGTCAAATTAATAGAACTAGTATTATCACAGAAAATGGGTATATGTGTAAAATGCAATCCATAGTCTTCTAAGGTTTGTTTCATCCACAAAATTTGTGCACAACAACGTCCTGCGGCGATTTACTCAGCCTCTGTTGTTGGTAATGCAACAGAATTTTACTTTTTACTAATCCAAGAGACTAAAGCTTTTCCTAGGAAATAACATGTGCCGCTAGTACTTTTTCTATCTACTTTGCATCCGACAAAATCAGCATCAGAATAACCGATTAGGTCAAATGACATGGTTTTGGGATACCATAAGCCGACAGAAAAGGTACCTTTAAGGTATCGAAAGATACGCTTAACTGCGCACAGATGTGATTCCTTAGGATTGGCTTGAAAACGTGCACATAAGCAAACACTAAACATAATGTCTGGTCGACTGGCAGTTAAATAAAGTAAGCTACCGATCATACCTCGATACTTGCGTATGTCGACAGGTTTGCCTTGTTCATCAATATCAAGCTTGGTTGAAGTCGCCATTGGAGTGCTAAGTGACTTTGCTGCTTCCATGTCGAACTTCTTTAGTAGATCCTTTGTGTACTTAGCTTGATTTATGAACGTCCCATTATTGGTTTGTTTGATTTGCAGTCCGAGAAAGAACTTCAGCTCTTCCATCATGCTCATCTCAAACTCATTCTGCATACACTTTGAAAATTCTTGACAAAAAGATTCATCAGTAGATCTAAAGATAATATCAACTACTTAGACTTGAATCAAAAGAATATTATTATTCAAAGACTTTATAAACAAAGTAGTGTCAACCTTTTTCTTTGAAAAACCGTTATCAAGTAGAAAAGAGCTTAGATGATCGTACCAAGCACGATGGGCTTGTTTCAAATCGTATAAAGCTTTCTTCAACTTGAAAACATATTCAGGAAATTTGAAATCATTAAAACCGGGTGGTTGAGCTACATAAACCTCTTCTTTTATAAAACCATTTAAAAATGCGCTTTTGACATCCATTTGAAATAACTTAAAATTATGAAAACATGCTGTTTCACTTAACAAAATGCCTAAAAATTGGCTTTTGATTGAAAACTAGAAAAGTACAGAAAGTACAAATTGTTCTGGAAAGTATTGATATAGAAGTCTGATCTGAAGGCGATCACTTTGTTCCTTGGACCATACGATGATGATGAAGAGTACTGCTAGAAGATGAACAGCCGGAAGAACTAAGTCACCAGAAAGGTATCGACACACTTGGGCACTGATGGCGAGGTCGAACGCTTTCCTGCTTTGCTTCACTCAGTTCTGGAAGAAAAGTTGAAGAAGAATGCTCTGGAAAATCAAAGTCTCTGGGCTCTGATCTCTGTATATTCTCTTGGTGTTATCTATGTGAAAAATAAGTCTATTTATAGACTTTTACTTTTGTGCGTAAAAAGTAGCATAATCCAGTCTTTACGCTAGCAACCGTCACCCACGATGGAAGTCACATTCTGTGCATATTGACATGTGTCCCATTATTTTAACAAAAATAGGGAGCACGTACACACGTTCTTCAATAAATATGGCATGATAGCCACGTAGACAACCCACGTTTTAAAGTAGTCAGGAAGGATCGGGCGTAAAATGACCAAAAATATGCCCTGAGCATAAAATGGCAAATTGGCGTAAAAATAACTCAAAATAAACTTTCCAGCGTAAAGTGGATAAAATAGCCTTGAGCGTAAAACTTAGCCCAAATAGACTTTACGCTCATAATTGCTTTGAGCGTAAAAGCTCGAAAACTATAGTACTTTAAAAGAAGTGACTTTATTGAGCGTAAAATAGCCTTCTCTGCACACCACACGAAAAGTATCGGGTTTTGTGAAAGTCCAATCTTCTCAACTTCTGTGTTTGCATGTTGTCAGCAAAATTATTCTGTCAAATCAAATCTTCTGCATTAAATACGGCCTGACAGTTTGTCTCCAGGCGTAAAATTCAATGGACTGCCTTAGCGTAAAGTAGCTCGCGTAATGCTAAATGCAAATAGCCCTGGCGTAAAATAGCTCACATATAGAGTTGCTTGCGTAAAGTCCTCAATTCCTTTGACTTAGTCCACAAAGCATTTTTTTATGCTCCTACAAAACCCCCTTCAAAGTTTTCAAATATTTTTTCAAAATTTGAAATACTTTGAACAGAAGCGTAAAATTCGGGATTTGACTAGTCAGCGTAAAGTTGGGGATTTTCAACGGTCATTCGCGTAAAAGTTGGGATATCCAACAATCGGCGTAAAAATAAGGAATTTGAACCGATTCAAAAAATTCCCTATAAATAGGGTTCTTCGGGGAGAGAGAAAACTTTACTTTGTCTTTCGAAATCTCAATTTTTCTCCACTCTCCTTCTCTCCTCTACTCGTACTTTGATTCGATGGCCCCCAAGAAGTCGTCCGCCGTCGGCAACAATGGCAAGAAACCCGCCGTAGATTCCTCATCGGCCGATCGTGCGTAAACTTCTGTCCGATCCTCGGCAGCATCTCAGCAAGGCCACTCTGCCGTGGCTCTGGCAATAAGGGGTAAAATGTTGAACTTCGGTCATAAACTCGTCGGAGAAGAAGAACAAACCGAAAGTCTACGCCCACGTTGTTCGTGCTAGCGTAAAAAGACAAAAATATGCCCACGTTTATCGTGTTAGCATAAAACTTGAAATACGCCCACATTTACATGTGTCAGCGTAAAACTTGATATACGCCCACATCTACATGTGTCAGCGTAAAACTTGAAATACGCCCACATCTATATGTGTCAGCATAAAACTCATTTTACGCTCACATCTGTTGGTGGCAGCGTAAAATTGAAAATACGCTCACGTCTGTACGTGCCAGCGTAAAATTAAAAATACGCTCACATTTAATGTGTACTGGCGTAAAATTGGAAATCCGCTCACTTCCAGTTGTACTAGCGTAAAATTTTACTAGTAACAGTCTTTTGCGTAAAAAGAATATTTTTACACTTAAAAAAGTTTTTATCAACTTTAACAAGCGTAAAATTTGCATGCTCAGAGTCTCTATGCGTAAGTCAAACCAAATCATATGCTTCAAATTAGATTTTCACTAACTTGTTTTTTTCTTTATTTTTTTGTTTGACAGTGGACTTGCAAATTCACCCTCTCGCAGAAATATTTGGCTCGCCAGCTGGTATGGTGGGCTCAAACTATCTGGAGAACTTATCACATGTACAGTTACCTCAATCCAACCCTGAATACCCTGAAGGGAGAGCTCAACTGATAGCTGCTCAAGGGGATAGGATGCTGCTGTCCATGATGAATGGAGAAGTGTTGGTATCACTAGAAGACCAACAATTCTTGAAGCCAGCTTTTCTATTTGGGGATGCGATAGACTTCAAATTGCAAACTCATCCTAAGAAAGAGGCCTGGGTGTTTAGGTCTGGAGAAAGAGTGATGTAACTTCCTGTTATGGACAGGGATTACCCTCTATCTGCCTTTGTCTATGCCACTTACCCTCATCAGATGTTATGGAATTTGACTCCCAATAGCTATGGCAGGCCGGGCAGGATTATTTTTAAAAGAGAGAGCTAGTGATATAGGCTACCACATTAGTACTCCCAGTGGTGGTGTTGTCCCATTTTATGGTCTATTGCCCGAGATCATACAAAGTGAAGACTCATCACTATTCCAGCCAGTACAAGTACCCATGTTTATAAATAAGTTCATGAGAGCTGCTGTGTTATATCCTCAGACCAACCCTAGGTTGACAGGGTGGCTGACTCCTTATAGTAAAAACTGGATTCAAATCAGTGCTTGGATCATGAAGCATTTTAAACCAGACCTGGAAGCTATCGGCCTATACGAAGCAGTAGCCTCTACAAGTTACGGCATACCACCGAACATCAACTTGTTCTTGGCTTTATTGGAATTGTATATGAGTTCAACAGGAACTTTTGCAACTCCACATGCTGAAATGGGTCTTGCTCTACAAGAGATACAATTTATATCAAAGCTGCCAATGGGCGAGGCCCCTTATGAAGAATATGTTCCCTCCAATCGGGAACTAGAAGAAATAAGAGAGAAGAACCCTGAATTGGTGCAGGTTTATGAAGAACTCATGTGCCATTATCTGATTTGCACCAGTTTGTATGAAACTGGGTCACATTTGGCATATGTAACTAAGTGGACTACCTATTTATTTTACCATGAAAATAGGGTATCCAAGACTGATAAGGGTAGGTTTCGAGAAAACAAGACTCAAACCATCAACCCTTGCTCTATAATTCCAGCAGATGTAATCTAGGAATTGATGGTCTTACAGAAAGCTCGAGACCAATATCTATCCACCAAGACTGGAGATATTCCTGCGGGGACTGAGACTTTAAGCTACCTGAGGCATGGTAGTCAGAAGATGTCAAGGAAGGCTTTGCTGGCAGGCTTCCTATCCCTATGGCTACGAAGATGGGTCGTACCGGGGATCAGTACCATAGACATGATCCACCAAAACGTATTGTGGCCAGCAGTACATTTGGTATTCAAAGCCAAAATCAATCTACTGTCAGCAATGGTTTGCCGGATAAATGCTGGTCTACGGACTTTTGGTGAAGAATTAATTAATAATGCTCCTCACCGAGATAATTTTCCAAGAGTGGAGCTGCCATATACTTATTTGATGGGATGGTTACTACACCATCACTGCAATTTACTACCATCAGGCCCTGAAGATGAAGCGGCGATCTTCCTCCAAAAATTCAGCAAGGCCATATAGACTGCCACGATAGTGGCAGACACCCGAGCAGCGTTGAATTACTCTCATGGCTGGAATTTCTTCTGCCCAAGGCCGCCAGTTCCAGCAGACTGCCTTGGCGTACAATTTGAAGATAGAGGAGAGAGGACAATTTCATTACCAAAACCTGTCTTCCAATGGCTAACGTATATCAGACCATCCCATCTGATGTACAGGAACGAAGATAACTGTACGTTTGAGCCTTATCTACCAAGTAGGTTCGCCCGCCAGTTTGGATATGACCAGCTTCACATTGGCAATCCTTCGACCAGCTTTTATCACTATGGGAAGTTGATTGACGGCACGAGAGCATGGAGATACTTCAGCGCCGCATGTACTGGTGCTAAATTCAACATATCTACTGCCACCAGTACAACTGAGCTACGTATACTTCACTCGTATGCTCGTTTTTACGCTTCCATCCGTTCTTTCGCAGATGGTTATAGTATGCAAGGTAGTCTTCGATGGCCCAAGGAGGGGAACATCGAGGAGCCAATCAGAATAGCTCCTGATATACATGACAACACCACTGTTATAGATAAATTTCTGGTGGTAATCCCTACAGGAGCTGGAGAAATAGCAGCTGGACCAATAATTATTGGGAAAACTCGCAAACGGAAGCAGAGTACAGCTACTACTCTTCCAGTGAAGACTCCCGAAAAGAAGAAGAAGGTCACCGTCAAAATGCCTTCCAAACCAAGAGCTGCTACTCCAGATGATGACATTCCTGTCGACGAACCGCCACATGTAAGGATCCTCAGCCTCCCAAGCAGCCACATAAACTGAAGCTGTAGGGATCCTATCTCCAGGACGCCTTAGCACTTCACTTCATTTAACCTTTCCATAAAAGGTACAAATAGTTGAAGGCGTCGCTTCAGAATCTATTCCACTGGATGAACCAGCTCTCGATATTGATGATGAAGATTGGAATGGGGATTATGATGCATATTTGGCACGTCCCACACCAGGTATATATACAAAATCTATACAAGATTATGCATTATAATTTTGTATTTTAATTTATTTTGCAGATGTTATTATTGCACCAAAGCCTATGGCTCCTCCTCCTCCTCAAGAAAATATTTATGAGGAGAACCCGGAATCTGAGGAAAAGAGTTCTTCTTCCGATGGAGTAGAAGAAATACAACCAGAAGAGGAACTACAACAAGAACTTGAAATTGAGGTTCAACCAGGATCGTCTTCTCATATTGACAACCAAGAAGAAGAACAAGTTTTTGATCAAGAAACGACTGCTGAAGAAGGAACTGATCTCAATGACGAGATTGAAGTATTTCCAGAGTCTGAACAGCCAGAAGCTCAAGAAGGTGATGATGACGTAATAAAATCAGCAACTGAAACTGGGGATGTTGTGATAGCACCCTCTGCTATTACTACTAATCCAGAGAAAGGTAATGAGGAGACGATGCCTGAACCCGAATCTACTTCAACTACTATCTTTCCATCCACCACTATTACCGCCACCAGAACTCCATAAACGGCTGGAGTAACAAGTACTGAAGATGTGATCTCTGAAGCTCCCAAAGATCAATTAGATGTGGTAGTGACGACAACATCATCCTTACCTCAGTCTGCTACTGGAGCCACCACATCTGCTAGTACTGAAGCCTTAATCCCTAAAGTTTCCAGGGATCAGTTGGCTATAGTAGTAACGACAACATCATATTTATCTCAATCTGCTACTAGAGCCACCACATCTACCCCTAGTATTCAGAAAAGAGACTTGGTAGATATTGCTGCAACTCCGAGCTCAAATGCAGAAATGAATTTCTTAGTTGAGATTCATACTGAAACTTTTTACAAGACATTGGCAGCTTTGATTGACATGGTCTTGCATAGGGGCCTCAGTTATGAAAGTTTGAAAGGCGCAATTATTTCCACTATCAGGAACGTCGCCATGTTTAATGATATTGAGAGATCAACTGCATTAGAAAAGGTGGTAGAAGAACTTGAGCAACCTATTAAAGAATATCTGAGGTTGACAAGTGAAACTACTAAAAGTCTTATTCAAGATGAGTATGATGCTTTATCGGCTGAATACACTACTCGAGAGACTACTTTCAACGACTCTCTCAGAGAGCACATCAACAAAGTCGCCAAAGAGAAAGCTTTCTTGGCTGACGCCAAGCCTATGTTGGAGAGTTATAGAGAAGCCTATGACACTTCGAATACGAAAATTCAAGAACAAAATGATAAAATTCGTGAAGTGGAGGCCGAACTAGCTCGTCTGAAAGCTGAGAAGGAGCAATTAATAGCAGCTCGTGACAAACATTTGACATGTAGCTCAATTCTGGAGGAATAAGTTTTTGGTGCTGAATCTACTATCAAGTTCCTTGATGATGCCAGGGATAATCTGATAGCTACTTTCGCTAAGTTTTCTCCCATTTGCACTCCAGAGGCCCGAAGAAAAGTAGCTATTGAAAATGTAATAGGCTCTCGTGAGCAGCGTTCAACAGAGCTCCCAAAATTACTAAAAGATATATCTGCTCCTCCTTAGGCAAATAAGGAGCTTTTGTCATCTTTTATCTTATTCAAGAAAATGAATAAAATATTTGTTTTGTGATCCTATCATTTATTTTGAAATTAAATAATAGGTATGAGATAGAAAACACTTATCAGAGGTAATATGGACATGACAAGTTATCTAAACTCAATAGATTGTATCTATCCAGAGGTAATATGGACATGATAGATAATGAAATCTCATTTTCTGTTTAGAGTATACAATACTATCAGAGGTAATATGGACATGACAGATCGTAACAACTCAAAGAAAAATAGATTAATATCTATTCAGAAGCCAAATAGACATGATAGATAGGAAAAATAAGCAGACTTAATATTTATTCAGAGGTCAAATAGACATGATAGATAATAAATCCAACTTTTTATATCAACTGGCAAGATAAAAGATTAAAATTTTTGTCCAAGCTTAACCAAACATTGGTAGCTGGGGGATAAGGAAGAGATTCAAACATAATATTTTTTCATAAATTTGCCATTGATAGGCATCATGAGTAAATCTCCATTAGGTTTAGACAACCTATAGGAACCATTGGAGAAAACTGTCTCGATGATATAAGGGCCTTCCCATTTCGCTTGAAATTTCCCTTTACTCTTATGAGTCATCACCATCGGTCTTCGAACAGCTAGTACTAGTTCACCGACTTTGAATACCCTCTCTTTAACTTTGCGATTGAAAGTTCAAGATATACGGGCTTGATATAACTCAATATGCTGTTGTGCTTGAAGACGCTTCTCGTCCAATCCTTCAAGTTATTGGAGTCGTAAGCGATCATTGTTCTCTATAGTTAGCTCATTAGCAATAGCTATTCGAAGAGACGGAATCTGGATTTCCAATAGAAGTACCGCCTCACATTCGTAAACCAGTGAAAATAGTATAAAACCAGTAGGAGTTCGAACTATTGTTCGATAAGCCCATAAACATTCTCCAAGTTTCTCATTCCAATCACGTTTATTGGAAGAAACAAACTTTTTAAGAAGTTTAATGATCGTCTTGTTGAAAGCTTCGGCTAAACCATTAGCAGCTGGATTATAAGCAGTAGACGCCAGGTTTTGGATTCGATTCTTATCAAAGAATCGATAAAATGCCTGACTGGCAAATTATGGTCCATTGTCATGAATTATCCGTCGGGGAATCCCGAAGCGATAAATGACATGGTATTTGATGAAGCTAGTCACATTGGATGTCTTTACTTCAACAAGAGGAACTGCTTCCGCCCATTTAGAAAAATAATCGGTTATAGCCAGTATAAACTGATGTCCCTTGATAGAAGGAGGGTTTATTGGACCAATAATGTCCATGCCCCAAGCTTCAAAGGGCCAAGAAGTTGCTGTAGGATGTAAAAACTCCGATGGTTGATGAATAAAATCAGCATGAATTTGACATACTTTACACCTTCTGGCATAATCCACAGCATCTGCTATCATAGAAGGCCAATAATACTCCATTCTTCGAATGCGGTCTTATAATTTTGGACCAGATTGATGGGCACCACAAACACCATCATGAGCTTAACGAAGCATTTGTTTAGCTTCATTCTCAGAAAGACAACACAGCAAAAATCCATCATATGAACGACGATATAACATATGTAGGAACAAATCATAATAAAATCGAAATGATCATCTTTTGATTGATGCAGCTTCTTTTGGATCTTCAGGTAAAATCCCATGAACCGCATAATCAATGAATGGACTTCTCCAATCCCTCTGTTAGGAGCTTGATTCTGTAGTATAACTCTGTTCAATATGTAGATTATTCTTAATATAGAATAAGTCTCGGTCCAACAAAGTAATGGTATTTTGTCTTCGAATTGGAACAGCCAAATCTGCAGCTAAACTAGCAAGAGCATCAGCTTCCAAATTCTGAGAACGTGGTACGAATTCAATGAAGAATCCTTTAAATGAGAGGACCAATTCGATTACCACTTGATGATAAGGGATGAGGTCAGGATTTCTGACTTCATATGTCCCTCTAACTTGATTAACAATCAGTTGAGAATCTCCATAAGCTTTCAGGAACTCGATGTCCAATTGTTTTGCTACTTGGAGACCAATGAGCAGAGCATTGTATTCTGCCACATTATTGGAGCATGGCTCATTGAGAGAATAAGCACGGTATATGACCATTTTGTCAGGAGAAACCAAGATGATTCCTACCCCAGAAATGATATTGCCTTTAGGTCCAACTCGTGACGCTCCATCAAAGTATAATTGCCAAATGTCATCCTTTAAAATTATGTTGCAATCCGTAACTTCATCTTGAATGTCCTCATATAGCTTCAATATTTCAGGTATAGGGTGAGCTGCTAAGAAATCAGCCAATGCTTGACCCTTCACTGATTTTTGAGGTACATAGACCATATTATAAGGAGTGAGCAACATCGCCCAGGTAGCTAACCTAGAATTAAGAATGTTGGGTTTCCTCATCAATACCCGAATAGGATTTATTCTGGAGATGACATGAATAGTTTGTCCTGTCACATAATGTCATGTATTTTGAATAGCAAATACCAAAGCCAGACATTCTTTTTCTATAGGAGTATACCTGTGTTCAGCTCCAACCATCATTCAGCTAAGATAATAAATTACTTGTTCGTGACCCATATCACTTTTCTGTGCAAGAAGAGCACCAAGTGAATGATCCAATGCTCGAACATATAGCAAAAATGGTCTTCCTACCACTGGTGGTACCAGAACATGTGGATTTGTAAGGTATTGCTTGATGTTATTGAAAGCTTTCTGACATGCTTCATCCCAAACAAACGATATGCCTTTCTTTAATAGACGAAAGAAAGGTTGACATCTTCCAGAGAGATCGGATATAAATCTCCTGATATAAGCGATGCGACCTTGAAAGCCTCGGAGTTCTTTTAGATTGCGTGGAGGACGCATTTCAAGAATTACTTTGATTTTATCAGGATCAACATGGATACCCTGAAAGTGGTGACAAATCCCAAAAACTTGCCACTGGAAACCCCTAAGAAAGACTTAGTAGGGTTCATTTTCAATTGATGCTGACACATCAATTCAAATACTGTCTTCAAGTCTTGAATGTGATCATCTTTTGATCGACTTTTGACAGCAATGTCATCTACGTAACATTCAACTGTCTTTCGTAGATGTTCTTGAAAGATGTTGCTGATGGCCCGTTGATACGTAGCACCGGTGTTTTTAAGACCAAACGGCATAACCATATAACAGTAGACTCCAAGGGGTGTACGAAAAGCAGTATGCTTTTTATTTTCTGGATGCATCTTAATCTGATTTTATCCTGAGAACCCGTCCATGAAAGACATGCGTTCAAAACCACATGTATTGTCTATCATAACATCAGTAATGGGAAGTGGAAATTCGTCCTTTGGACAAGCTGCATTAAGATCTCAAAAATCTATGCAAACTCGAACTTTTTCGTTCTTCTTCATAACATGAACAATATTGGCAACCCAGTCTGGGTGTTGTTCTTCACGAATAAAGCCACATGTAATCAAGTTTTTGACTTCTGCTTCGATAGCATCTATCATGTCTGGTCGAAACGCCATTATTGTTGTTTCACAGGCTTGGCATTAGGAAGAATATTGAGCTTATGAGTAGCAACTTTAGGATCTAGACCTGGCATATCCTCATAACTCCATGCAAAAATATCGATATAATCTTTAATCAGTTGTATTAACTCTTCCTTTTCATCTTCAAAAAGGTTCTTACTGATGAATATTGGCTTGGATGTAGTTCCGTCTCCGACGTTAATTTGAACAATCTCATCTTCTGTAGGTGGTTGTCGTTGTTCGAAATGAAGCTCCCATTGAGTGTCTATCTGTTGGGCCCAAGGATCATTTTCAAATGGCTCAAATTCACCTTTAGTTTGAACCATGTTAACTGAAAATACACACTCAGATTCATCGTAATAGTCTTTTCCAACATACGAGGAGTGGGATGTATCAGATTCGATGAAATGGATTTCTTCCAAATCTGAGGATTGTGAAAAACTAAAAGAAATTTTTTCTTGTATGTCATCATTAAACATGTGGGATGGATCATATCCCAATCCATGACGAGTTTTCTGGTAGAACGGATCACCATATAATGGCAATCGTCTACCTTTACCTTGATTGAGACCTTGTATAGTCTTCAAATCATATCTCATTTTCTGGATAATCTTGAGAGATTGTTGACTATATTTGTCAATTCAGATTTTTCCTTTATCTTTATCTCGAAGATCATCTGTATGAACAACAAGGATGTTTCTAGCCAAGCCAAACACAATTTGGTGCTTGTTTTTCTTATCAGACGGAATCATGAAGTAAGATTCTTTATGACGTTTAAAAGTTACACAAGCTTGTGACGAAGCAGCTACAGGAAGAAGATAAGGAGAAGATTTTAGAAACTTTTGAGCATAAGGGCCTACATCAACATGCGAAGGAAAAGAATTTTCCTTACGGTCAATGTATAATGTTTCATCTGTATCTATGTCGTCTTTATATTGATGACTTTGATCATCAGAAGATAAAGACATTCTTTCAATAAATTTGACAGCCATACACTCCAAAGGAAAATCTTTATTAATATCAGAAAGTACAGAATGATCAATATTTATATCATTTACAGGTTGAGTACTACGCTTAGGATTTATCATTAATGGACCGTCATTCGTCTTCGGCGTAGACTTGCCAAGGTTGATGATCAATGGTGATTCTGGATCATTCGTACGAGAAGTACGTCCCTTAACTTTGATTATAAGAGGTGCATCTTGACTCTTGGCAGGAATATTTACTGATTCCTCAGATAAAGCTCGAGTTCTTCCTTTGACTTTGATCATCAGAGGTTGATCATTGACAGGTTGGGGTTGGATTCGACCTTTGACCTTGATCTTCAAAGGTTGCTCTTTCGGAGGATCTTTATTGACAGACCGATCTTCAGCAGGTGAATGATCTTCAGCCATATCTGATATCTCTTTCACATGCTCTTGTTTGTAGAGTTTTGAGTCAGAAAAATAGGCTTCAATACCCTTGAAGGGATTGAAATCAGCAAATTCAGTCTTCGCAACCCCCTGTGAATCCACATACTTGAAGCATTGGTGGAGAGTTGAAGGCATAATGTTATGCTCATGTATCCACGGTCTTCCAAGAAGGATGTTGTAGGATACGTCTGAGTTAATAACATAAAAGGTAGCCATAGTTCGAAGATCACCAATCTGAATCTTTAGCCGAATCTTCTCCAGTGGTTTACTCTTTCCAGAGTTGAAACCAACTATCATAGTATTAGTGTAGATCAAGTCACTAGTAGGAATCCTCAAAGGTCATAGCATACTCTAAAGAATAATGCTAATAGAAGACCCAGGATCAATATAAATCCTGTCAATTTCAGTAGACTCAATATACCCAGTGTAGCACAAAGGCCTGTCGTGCTTGTTATGCTTCAACAACATATCTTCTTATGTGAAGGAAATGTTAGGAATTGCCTCCATTACACTATGACATTGTGGACACGATACTGGTGTATTATCAGGACTCTTGAGTTGAGCCAAGCATGAGTCTGCTTGCAGCAAAGCTTCGCTCAAAGTCTCTCTGCTTTCTTTAGAAAGATGCAGTAGCTCGAATATAGAGAGTCTAGCCGGAGTATTGGCTAACTGGGCTAGAATATCGAATTTGTAGGGCTTCATCACCACCCCCTAATTTGAAGTAGATTTCAAGGGAACGTCAAAGCGTACTGCTTTATGTTTCCCTTTCTCAACCACCGAGGGTTTAGCAGGAACATGAGATGGTTGAACTGGGATTATTTCTATAGCATCCTCTGCTTCTTTAGAAGATCCCTCGTAATCTTTGTGGTATTCTTTTCCAGATCTCATACCAGCAAAGCTTTCTTCTTCAGAATCATGTGAAGGAAGTACCATATTGCAGGATTTAGTCTTCCTTCCCTTAGCTTTCTTCTTGCGAGGTTTTTTAAGAGAAAGTTCAGAACCCAACCCAACAGTAGATTTTTGACTTTGAATCTGTAAAGGGAGTCGCATTCCTTTATCATAGTTCAAACCCTCGGCCTTTTGAAAGTCATAACACATCTTCTTCATGAGATGGACTGATTGTTGACTGTACGAGTGAATGGGTAGCAGACTTTCAATGAATGGTTGCACAGAAGAAGAAGAAGCAGAGATTTCTGTAACCATAGGAGAAGGAGAAGGCATAGAGACTTCCGAAGAAGGAGGAATAGGAATCTCTGTAGTCATAGAAGAAGGAGGAATATTCGAGATATGAAGAAAGATCCCTGTAGGAGCTTTCTCATAAGCAACGAAGACTTGTTGTGCCCTATATAGGGGAACACTATTCATAGCTAACCACTGCTGATGAGTAAGCTTGAGCTTTATAGGAGAAGCTAGACTTGGAGGATATATGTTCAAACCTTTCAGCCTATCCTCCAAAGGAATATCATCCCAAAGATGATCCAAATCATCAGGATCTGGAATAACATGAGAAATCATGTTGCAAGTTTTAACTTTTCTACCTTTCTTGGATTTTGAAGTTTTATCTTCATCCTCCATTTCAGGTACTAAGTCAGGATGTACCCACTTGATTTCACCATTCTTTAGTATGAGAGTCAACAATCCTTCATTTTTCTCTCTAGCAGGCAAAATATTCCCAATCTTCATTGTCGCTTTTGGAACTGGGATAATCCCATCTGGGACATATTGTGGAGGAAAACCTCCAAATTGAAGAGAAACCATATTGGTTGTGACCGTATGCTCATTATTAGTTAAAGCGATGGCATTGGCATTTATCAGCTCCTGAATTTTCTTCTTCAGAATATAACAATCCTTGGTAGGATAATTGATGTATCTGTGATAGATACAATATTTGGGATTGTCAATCAAATTCACCTCATTAGGCCTTTTTGGCTCTGGAATCTGGAGTTTACCACTCTTGACTAGACATTGGAATATCCCCGGGATATCTCTCTCATCAAAAGAATATTCTTCTTTTGGCTTAGAAGATTCCTGGTTATTCGGTGTCGTTTTGTTCTTGGAAAGATTAACCATAAGGGTATCCTTTCCTTTCCTATTACGATTACCGTAATTATTACCAGAAGAGACTTTCTTTCCTTTGTCTTCTGAAGCGAAAATCATCTCGTGTTCCCGAGCCAATCGACCATTAGTCTCGGCTGAAACTGTCGCTATGATAAACGAGGCCTAATCTGTGAATTGGGAACCCGTAAAGACAGCAATAGATGGTCGCAGATTCATCTTGCACATATCAATCAGGGCTGAATCTGGCATGCCTGGAAACATCTTCAGAGTTGCCTGTCGGAAACGTTCAATGAACGTCCGAGTATCTTCCTTCTCCTTTTGTTTGATTTCTATTAAGGAAGACATGTTCATGTCCATGCCTTCTTCATATAAGTGGAAGAGAAATATTGCTTTGAATTCGTCAAAAGATGAAATACAACTGTCGGATAAACTATGGTACCAGTCGTAGGCTGAACCCGTTAGACACCCGATGAAAACTCGGGTAAGAAGAGCATCATTCTTTTGCAAGTGTACAGTCATAATATCAAAATAATTAATATATTGACTGGGAGATGCCTTTCCATCAAATAATACCATGGATTGTGGCTTGAATTTTGGAGGAAAAGGCACATCATTCCAGTGAGGAGGATAAGGTTGCTTAATCCCTAACCTCTGGAGCTGATCTTTGTGCTTCAAAACTTCAAACTGTGCTTTTAATTCTCATACTGCTTGAATAGCTTCACTGGTTTAAGGAAGCACATTTGATTGAATTGTTGTCGGATGTACCGTAACCCCTACCGGAGGTGGTACATCTTCTGGAATAATAGGATCTGGAGATGCAGAATTTTGATTGGTAGCAGGCTCCTGACTTTGATTATTGGTATATCAACCCCTTGACTATCTAGAGTTTGTGCTGCTACTTGCACCGGAGTTACGACTGCCGGTTGAGCGACTTTCTGAGTCATTATTATTTGATGCATACTTTGCATCATAGTAAGCATATCCTTCAGCGACTGCTCAACTGCAGAGAGACGTTGTTCTGTATTATCAGATGACGTCTCCGGTTCGTCTCCAAAAGCATAAGATTTAACCTCCCTTGAAGATATAGAGGGCTCAGTGTAGAAGTATGAATCAATGCTATCGGTTTCAAATTCTAAGGACTGGTACCCCCAGCTTCTGAGTCAGAAGTCTGTAACTGTCTCTGACTTCTCAATCGAGTATTCTGATATACTCCTTCAAAGTTATCAAGAAGTCGATTAAACTGTTGTTGACCAGGAGTCTGTGAAGAGTTGCGTCTTGGATGTCGTCCTCTGTTAGTATGAGATGCCATATTAACTGAGGCATATGACAACTCATGTTCTTGATCTTCAACTGATTATTGATCATTGTAGCCTAAGCGATCAAAGACTGACCGTTTAGATGTCGAACAACAACACTTAATTACAATATAGTGATACTCACAATGGTGATCTTCTTTTGGGAGTGTCATAGGAGACTTTCTGTCTTTACGCTTTTGTACAAGCAACTCGCGTAAATCAGAAGGAGTAGAGGAAGCAGTCTTCTTTATTATGTTTTTGACAGAAAGTCGTTTAGTCCCTTATGTATAAAGAAGATTACTTGCTGCATTAGCAGAACCAAACTGTACATTTTTACGTGCTTGGAGTTGCGTGCGTAAATCCTGAGATTTTTTAGCACAAAGAACTCCATCAGCATTACGCGTAATTTGTAGGTTTGGTACCTTACGTAAAGCAGTGAAGGAAGGCTGTTGGTGAAAAACCAAAGTTTTACCAATAATGTTTTCACGCTGGTTGCGTGCAGGTATATTCATTTTAGATGTAAAGACATCATTATGAATGTTATCTACACTGTCACAGACAGGAGATTTACCTTTACGCGTAGAGCGCAAAACATAAGTATCTGCCACGTCACAGACGGGAGATTTTCCTTTACGCGTGGAGCGTAAATTTTGTGTGTCTACCGCGTCACAGATGGGAGACCTGTTTTTACGCTCAGAACGTAAAGCATTGGAGTCTACCATGTCACAGACGGGAGACTTGTTCTTACTCACAGTGCATAAATTTTGGTTTTTATGCGCTGGACGTAATACCTCATTTACGCGCTGGGCGTAAAACTTGGAAATCTTCCTCGTCACCGACGGGAGATAGGTTTTTACGCTCGGGGCGCAATACTGAGGCTGACTCGTTACAAACGGAGGACTGGTTTTTACGCCCGCGGTGCATCGCTGAAGTAGAGACTGCCTCATCACTAATGGGAGTCTCACAACAGGAGTAGGAAGGATGCCTTTGCCTTCAGAGACAACAAGGAGATCCGAGGATGGTTTGGACTTAGGGATCCAAACTTTTCGCGCCTTCTGCGATTTCTGAACATTGGAGCAGTGAGCACTACCCCCAGTCCTGAGCATTTCTTCGTAGACAGTCTGGTCGAAGTGCACAACCAGAGTCTTCTTGGTCGATCCGACCAACGCATCATCATATTGAGCAATTACCTTCTCTTTAGAGGAGAAGGTCGTCCCCAGCAGAGTCGCCATTTTGTTTCACTTAACAAAATGCCTAAAAATTGGCTTTTGATTGAAAACTAGAAAAGTACCAAAAGTACAAATTGTTCTGGGAAGTATTGCTATAGAAGTTTGATCTGAAGGCGATCACTTTGTTCCTTGGACCATACGATGATGATGAAGAGTACTGCTAGAACATGAACAGCCGGAAGAACTAAGTCACCAAAAAGGTATCGACACACTTGGGCACTAATGGCAAGGTCGAATGCTTTCCTGCTTTGCTTCACTCCGTTCTGGAAGAAAAGTTGAAGAAGAATGCTCTGGAAAATCAAAGTCTCTAGGCTCTGATCTCTGTATATTCTCTTGGAGTTATCTATGTGAAAAATAAGTCTATTTATAGACTTTTACTTTTGTGCGTAAAAAGCAGCATAATCCAGTGTTTACGCTAGCAACCGTCACCCACAATGGAAGTCACCTTCTGTGCATGTTGACACGTGTCTCATTATTTCAACAAAAATAGGGAGCACGTACACACGTTCTTCAATAAATGTGGCATGATAGCCACGTAGACAACCCACGTTTTAAAGTAGTTAGGAAGGATCGGGCGTAAAATGACCCAAAATATGTCCTGAGCATAAAATGGCAAATTGGCGTAAAAACAACTCAAAATAAACTTCCCAGCATAAAGTGGCTAAAATAGCCTTGAGCGTAAAACTTAGCCCAAATAGACTTTACGCTCACAATAGCTTTGAGCGTAAAAGCTCAAAAACTATAGTGCGTAAAAAGAAGTGACTTTATTGAGCGTAAAATAGCCTTCTCTGCACACCACACGATAAGTATCGGGTTTTGTGAAAGTCCGATCTTCTCGACTTCTGTGTTTGCATGTTGTCAGTAAAATCATTCTGTCAAATTAAATCTTCTGTATTAAATGCGGCCTGACAGTTTGTCTCCAGGCGTAAAATTCAATGGACTGCCTTAGCGTAAAGTAGCTCGCATAATGCCAAATGCAAATAGCCCTGGCGTAAAATAGCTCACATAGAGAGTTGCTTGCGTAAAGTCCTCAATTCCTTTGACTTAGTCCACAGAGCATTTTTTTACGCTCCTACACATGCAAATGCACATAACATGCGAATGGATTCTAATCTCGCAACTGGGGCATAAGTCTCATCGTAGTCGATACCTTCTTCCTGATTATATCCTTGAGCTACGTGTCGAGCCTTATTACGAGTCACTAAACCATTCTCGTTCAGTTTATTTCGGAATACCTATTGGGTACCAATGACCTGATGATCAATAGGCTTGGGAACAAGTTCCCAAACTTGATTCCGTTCGAATTGGTTTAATTCCTCTTGCATATCATCTAACCAAAAATTATCATGATATGCTTCATCAATATTTTTGGGTTCAAACTGCGAGACAACAGCAACACAAGAAGCTATATCTTTATTAGAGGAGGGAGTACTTACACCCTTGGTAATCTCACCAATTACCAAGTCCTTTGGATGATCAGCCGTGAACTTCAATCTTTTTGGCAGACTCCGAAGGTAGCTGGTTCCTGGATCTTCTCTAGGAGGATCAGCTGGTGCTTTGCTGGGTACATTGAGATCTTCGTCATTGTCATCGATTGTCGTTTGATTTAGTTCATCAAAGGTGACATTGATTGACTCTTCGATGATCATGGTTCTTTTGTTGAAGACTCTGTATCCTTTACTTTTGCCCGCATAACCTAAAAATATACCTTCATCGACCTTTTCGTCAAACTTTTCCAAATTATCTTTTGTATTAAGAATAAAGCATTTACAACCAAATATTCTAAAATATGAAACTGATGGAATTCTATCAAACCATAACTCAAATGGAGTCTTCTTCGATTTGGGTCGAATTAGAACTCGATTGGGAACAAAACAAGCTGTATTAACAGCTTCAGCACAGAAATACTTGGGTAGACTAAACTGGTTTAACATTACTCTGGCCATTTCGGATAGAGTTCTGTTCTTACGTTCCACAACTCCATTTTGTTGTGGAGTCCTAGGACAAGAGAATTCGTGCACAAAATCGTGTGTGTCACAAAATTGCTCAAATTCCACATTCTCGAATTCGCCTCCATGATCGCTTCTAATACGAGTGATCATGTAACCTTTTTCATTCTGTACTTTCTTACAAAAGGCGACAAATTCCGATAATACATCATTTTTGCGTGTCAGAAAATATACCTACGTGTATCTAGAATAATCATCTACAATTACAAAAGCATATAGCTTACCTCCGAGGCTAGCAAATATGCTAGGACCAAATAAGTCCATATGTAGCAATTATAGAGGTCTAGTAGTACATACAGCGTTTACTGACTTAAAAGTGGATCGAGTAGCTTTGTTCTTTTCACATTGACTGCATACTGAATCCTTCTTGAATGTAATATCCGGTAAACTGCGTACTAGCTTCTTCGTGGATAATCTGGAAATAGTATCCATATTTGTATGACCGAGTCTCATATGCCACAGATGACTCTCATCACTTTTAGCCATTAAACATCTACCTGAAATGTTAGTATCTTCCAACAAATAGAAAACATATATATTGTCTTCTTTAATACCTTCAAATATAGTACTACCAGTTGAACTATCAATAATAGTACATTTGTCTTCTACGAAGTTAATACCATAACCGTGATCATCTAAATGGCTTATGCTGAGCAGATTATGTTTTAACTCAGTAATAAGACAAACATCTTTAATCACTGGATATGGAGCTTTACCAATATCACCAATACCGATTATATACCCTTTTAAATTGTTGCCGAAGGAGACGTATCCTTCTTTATTCCTCTTCGACAGTGTTACGAATAATGAAGCGTCACCGGTCATGTGCCGTGAGCAACCGCTGTCGAGGATCCATTTGCTCCTAGCATATGAAGGGCGTCCCACCTGATCGGATGCCATAAAGTATATATTTGCAGCGTCTTCTGATTGTTCATCTTCTGAGTCGCTGGCTTCACTTTTATGCCATATGCTGGTGTTGGCATACTTCCGAGATGTTGATCTCTTCAAGTTTCCATTCTCGTATCTGTTCCTCTTCTTGCTTGTTGATGAGTTTGTAGGACAGTGCTTCTTCATGTGTCCTTTCTTCTTGCAGCCGTAGCAGACAGCGTCATCTTGATACCAGCTGTTGCCACCATTTTTCTTTTTTGTCTTTTTCTCATATCTTAAGAATCTTTTGAATTTTCTTGCAAGGAGTGCTTGATCTTCAGCATCAGATTCACTATTGTCTGAATCATCTTCAGCAGATCTTCTGTGCTGAGCCTTAAATGTGATCGTCTTCTCCTTTGGTGCAGACTCTTCAAAGTCTTGTAGCTCTAGTTCATGAGTGAGTAGCTTACCCTTGAGTACTTCAAGTGTCATGGTAGTGAGGTCGTTTCCTTCAATGATTGCAGTAGCCTTCGAAATCCAGTCTTTGTAAGTGCTCGCAGGAGTTTGCGAATCCTTTCATGGTTACTGTAATATTTGCCTAGGGAGGACAAAGGATTTACAATATCCATGAATCTCTCGAACATCTGAGAAACTGTTTCATTGGACTTTATTTTGAACGCCTCATACTCTTGAGTATGTCTGCTGACCTTTGATTCTTTGACTTGAGTTGTGCCCTCATGTGTGACTTCAAGAAGTTTCCACACTTCATTTGCTGTTGTGCAGATAGATACCCTGTTAAATTCAGTTCTGTCTAAAGCACAAAATAAAGCGTTAATAGCACATACGTCAAGACTGGCCTTTTTCTTTTCTTCTTATGTATATTTGTCATGGGGTTTTTTAGCTAAAACACCATCAACATTAATACGAGGTGGCTTTTTATAGCCATCAATAACTACAGACCATAAGTCAAAATCAAGAGATTTCAGAAAGAAACTCATACGTGTTTTCCAATAAGTGTTGTTTGTGTCGTCAAATAGTGGAGGTCTGTTTGTGGCTTGACCTTCACTTGTGAATTTCACAGTTGCCATGTATAAAGCTATGATCTATATAAAATTGAATATAAATGCTGTTTTACCTCGCTTTACCTGTATAACCCGCTCTGATACCAATTGTAGGAACGAAATCGTAAAGCATAATACTCTAGAGGGGGGTGAATAGAGTAGGCAGCGGAATATTGCTAATTAAAAACTTGTTAGCAGTTAGATCACAGATAAAATAATAATCACAAAAGTAAATGACAGAATTTAAAAGTGATCAGAAGGCAAACACAAACACCAAGATTTATACTTGTTTTCCTCTTGTGAGGACTAGTCCAGTCGAAAGAACTCTAGCCTCCAGTTGAATCTACTTTTGGAAAATCCCGCAAGTTTTCATACGAAGTCCTTGCAACTTCTACAGACGCGAGCTTTGATACGAAGAACTCGTCCAACTTCAATTGTGAAGAGTTGAATCTTCTATCAAACCTCTGATTACAATCGCTCTTGAAACTTTTAGACCATACCGCACTGGCAAATCGACTAGAGGATTGTAACTGGCTCGGGATTTAAAAATGAAAGCTTTTAAGAACTCTTTGGAAGAATGTAAGCTTAAGAAGAGAAGAGATTGAAAGTGAATTGGTGTTTTGAAATGATCGAAATGCTTCTCTATTTATAGCTTTTCCAAAGACAGAACTCTGACAGAATTCGGGCAGAATTCGGACAGAACTCTTTGTAATAAACCGTAACTGAAGGATGACCAAGTTCAAAAACCCAACGTTCACTAACGTTCCAAATGGCCAAACTCTGGTCGAACTCTGGCCGAACTCGGCCCGAGTTCTCCTAGGGTTCTGCCAGTTCATTTTTGGAGAAAATAAATTTTGGCTTTTTAAACAATCCTTTAGAAGCTTTTTGTAAAAAGAATGTTTTTCAAAAACGTAGGTCATTTGTAAAAGAATATGATGGTTTTAAAAAACGTTTTATGATAGCCTATTTGCCACTACGACTCGGTATACAATGTATTCCTAGACTCAATAAAATAAAAAATTATATTGCTTAACAGGAAGTACATTTTGAATGGCACACGGCTTCAGTCTTGAACATTGTTGATAACCATTTTTGAGCAGTGTCCAAAACGTCGTAGGTAAACATCTGAGTTGACTTGTATTTATATCGAGATAGAGTTTGATCAATTATTAAAATCAGGTTTGACCATGACCAATGGGCCAACACTCTAGTCAAACCAGGTCAACGCTGGTCAAACCTGGTCAAACCTGGGTCAACTAGTCCGTCTACTAATTTCTAGGTCATACACAAAATTCTAGGTCATTTGGAGTTCGTTTGAGTTGAATTGGATCAAGTTTGACCCAAAGTTAACTTTTGTCAATTTGGTCAACTTGTCGGCAATTCGACTAAACTATTCTCAAAATGACAAACCAAATCTGTCCTAGGACTCCTATAGTTGTAAACACAACTACGATCTATTCTAAGAGGGTTCTCAAGCATAATTAGCTATATACATATAGGTATATACACACATGTGTATTTACAATACAAGCCAAACCCTATTATAACAAATGATTGTGTGTGGGTGTGTGAGACCTGGAGATTACTGAATAGAGTAAATTCTGAGATTAAAAACAACAAACACAAACCATGGTACACCACAATTTAATATACTACTTACATACATATATACAAAATAAGAAAACTACATATATATATATATATATATATATATATATATATATATATATATATATATATATATTTTATATATATATATATATATATATATATATATATATATATATATATATATATATATATATATATATATATATCTATATATATATATCTATATATAAAATATGTATATATATATATATATATATATATATATATATATATATATAAAATATGTATATATATATATATAAAATGTGTATATATATATATATTTTATATATATATATATAAAATATGTATATATATATATATATATATATATATATATATATAATATATATATATATATTATATATATATATACATATATATATATATATTTTATATATAAATATATATATATATATATATATATATATATATATATATATATATATATATATATATATATATATATATATATACATATTTATATATATATATATATATATATATATATATATATATATATATATATATATATATATATATATATATATATTTATAAAAAATATATATAAAATATATATATATATATAATTTTTTTTAATATATATATATATATATATATATATATATATATATATATATATATATATATATATATATGTAGTTTTCTTATTTTGTATATATGTATGTAAGTAGTATATATATATATACACATATTTTGTATAATATATATATATATATATATATATATATATATATATATATATATATATATATATATATATATATATATATATATATATATATGTAGTTTTCTTATTTTGTATATATGTATGTATGTAGTATATTAAATGAAAAGATTGGGAATGGTTTTAGATAATTTAAAGAGTCACAAAATCTGGAATTAAATCCCCCTCGATCCATTCTCAACATATATGTATTAACAATGGGTTTCAACGGGATTTTCTAATGCATATAGTTAAATATATATATACATAGCTACTAGGAAAGCATATATACTCATAAATGAAGGAAAATTATGAAACAAAACCAAAAGTTGGTTACCACAAATCCGAAACCTCATATACGTACTGAGAACTTAGATTTTAAAAGTAAATAGCTGGAAATCAAAATATCGCATTTAAACTCAAAAAATTCATATTAAAGAAAACAAACCCATTTTCACACAACGACCTAAAATGAGATATACACCAAACGAATCCGCGAGACTCGGCATACACGTTGGTCTCGAACCACGTGATGCGTTCGTATACTCTTGGGTTCAAAATCATGTCTGTGTCATGTCCACAGAATGCGTATCGAAAATTTCCCGATACCGCGTGATAACGCGCACTTCCGCATGCGTTCTCGCTCGTTTGAGCGCCGCACACACAACGAAAAGCCCCGTGCTTGTGCACGCAGCACCGCACCCGCACGCGGCCTGCTGCGCGCGTGCGTGCCCGTGCGCCCTCGTGCGCGCGGTTCCGCCCTCGTGACTCGCTCGTCGGGCCACGCCATGACTCGACGTTGGTTCTTTGGGTAGTCTAGGTATAGGTCGACATGTTCCAAGTCCTGGAACGGGTCTTCATTGTGTTGTGTGCACGCACGAAGTCCGTTTTAGCGATAAAAATCAGGCTGAAAGCACAGTACGGCTGAGCGGTGCACGCACGAGTTCTCCGCGCTCGCTCAACGAAAAGCCGTGAAATTTTACGATCATAGGGGCAGAGGTTGCCCCCACGAGCTCAAGAAATTTCACGCAAAAATATGGCCAGTGCATCAAGAAACAACGCACGGACAACAGGGCACGCACGGCATCGTGCACGGGATCTGTGCACGTGCATCCGATGCCCAAAACGCCACTGCAACATTGTCAAAAAAAATTCGTCTTCACAAAAGTTTATCAAAATAATATTATCTAAACATCATGAAGACAAAATTGAAAAACAGTAACTATCTATCCTAAGCGGCATTTCGTCGAACACGTGCCGTAAAGGACCGACACGTGTCCAATACCGCCATCAAACGAAGTCGAAATCCAACCAAATTTTATGGGCAAGTATAGGGCACCTATATGGATACAAAAATGAAAGAAATTCCAAATTTACTGTCATGACCCGCACCCTATAGTAAGGGCACGAGACGTGGGTACGTCCAGCCTACGCCGTAGTGTCGACGGTAGAACGTTGTCCTAGGTTACAATATCTAACAATATAATTCTAAACAGTTTATACTCCCCGAATGGGGGTGACATAGCAGAAACTCAATCACAACTAAGAAAGAAGAAGCACGATATGATATAGAACTCAAGAAATACAGCTGATCAGAAAGTCTAAGATAACATCTCAGCAATATCCGAAAATATATGGTCTCAGCTACTGAATTTGAAAGAATATATACAACTCGGAATCTCAGAGACCGAAAAATAAAGTCTAACTACTAGTCTCAAGACAACATAAGTAAGGTAAGGCCTAACTAAGCTAGTCTAGGCAATAGGGGTAATGTCCTCAGCTAGAGCTGGGTCCTCCTGAGAGTCCAGCTCACATGTGTCGTCTAGGGCTGTCCCGTAGAAGGTATCCACACAGGCCTCCTCCTGGTCCTCTGTAATATTTTCAACAGGTCCAGTCAGGACAGGAGCGAGCACAATACATCTCAACAGTTCATAACAGGTTAAAAATTATAATCATGCAGTAAAGTAAGATACAGGTACTG
Organism: Iris pallida; assembly: GCA_029216955.1. Lineage (NCBI taxonomy): Eukaryota > Viridiplantae > Streptophyta > Magnoliopsida > Asparagales > Iridaceae > Iris > Iris pallida. The sequence continues at coordinate 11,438,119 of JANAVB010021999.1, read as the reverse complement.
AAAGAAATGCAGTATGTAAAGAGAGAGAGAATTGTAATAGAAATATCTACTATAATAGAGAACTAACAGTGGCTAGTGAGTCAGAGTACAATATAGACATGTAAATGGCATAGGATGATTCTGATGCTATACTATAGAATAATTCTGATGCTACACAACTTGGATATTATTCACATGTCTACTTCTACTCACCCGTACCCCCAATCAATACACAAGGATCCAACCAGGTTATGTTATGATTCCATGCAAAGGCCTCCGAAGGGTGATACATGGATGTCCCATAAATTAGGATTCTAGGAAACCCAATAAATGGGATAAGGATTCAAGGAAGACTCTGTGATCATGAGAGTACATGTCACAAGTGATCAATGAACCAATGAAGTATAGTGATACGCCATGTAAGTGAAACACACAGAACATGAAGTACCCGATGCTCCCTGAGGATAACATCTCAAGAAGGGATCCATATAGTACAAATCCGTGTGACCAACGTGACAGTATCAAGTAAAGTAATTTAAAGCAGAAAAATAATTCCAAGCAGGATATGAAATGATCAGAGAATGTACTCGCCTGGTATCTGAGTGTCCGGATGAAATGTACTGTCCGAGGAGAGGTGTCTGGCTCCTAATCAGAATAGCACAAGTCACAACAAGTCTAAGATGATAACAAGATGCAATTCAATGCATTCTAAATGAATCTAGGACAATCTAGGCCAAAGTCAAATCTTGGTCAACTCTGGTCAACCCTAGAAGTCAAACCTAGGTCAACTATGGTCAAACTAGGTCCAACAAGTCTAAACTAGGTCAAACAAGTCATTCTATGTCTAACTAGTCCATACTAGTCTAAACAAGGCTAAAGTAGCCTATGCTAGCACCACAACTCAAGCCAAGTCACCACAAGCCATTACACACAATAGGGTAACCATATACATACATATAGATACATACACCTATATGTGATACCATTACACCATACATTATATAGATATGCATACATATACATTACTAGATATATATACATAATATATACATACATGTTAGGTTATAGTTTATATTCATTAGGAACATCACATACATATATGTATGTGTAGGCCACCTACCTAATATATATATATATATATATATATATATATATATATATATATATATATATATATATATATACATTACATAGTGAGGTAGGAGGATAGAAGGGTAGAGGGAAGTGTGTGTGTCATGTGCCTGTGTTGTGAGTGTGAAGAGAGTGTCACATGTGTATGTGTGGCAATTATGTGTGGGCTGTGAAGACATGAGAGTAAATGTGTGTGTGTTAGAGAGTTGCAAGTGTGTGTGAGGGATGAGTGTACAGAGAAGGAAGGGAACCGATACATTATAATTCAGCCTCAGTCCAAGACTCTAGTCCCCTAAACAAATCTCAGATTTCAGAAATAAAGAAGACCCTCAATAGCAGTTCAACCCACAGTCCAGTTTAAAAAAAATAGAAAGGAAAGGAAACCAATATATCTACAACACAGTTTCAGACCACAACATTCAAGCCCCCATTTTGTATCCAAAACCCAACCAAAATCACCCAAATTTGACCCATAGATATATTATAAGTTGGAGAACTATTTTAGGGTTTAAAACCAACATTTAACAGTATTTAGATAGGTCAAATTAATTGCCAAAAGTCAAATTTAAAAACTGGAAAAAAATAGTGAATACACATGTATCAGAAATTTTTAGGGAAATAGAATTTTATAAATAAAAACATGTTAAAATGTACAATAATTGGTTGGTAATGAAAATATATTATGTAAGTGTGTCCCAGGGTCCAACACGTGTGCACCATTATGACACAATCCCAAACACAGAAAAACCCAATATCAGAAACTGGACACTGTACAGCAGTGCAGTCTCGTGCACAGGTGCACGCGTGTCGTGCACCCGACACAGGACACTTCGTGTCTCGTGCACCCACCCACGTGTTCGCCAGGTGTCAGGCTTTCTTCGTGTCACCCAGTACCGCCGTGTCGTGTCGCACAGATGTGTCCAACACAACGTATCAGAACCTGAAAAACCCGACTGAACCAACAGTGCACAAACAGTGCGATGAGGATTTCTTCCTTGACACGCTACGTGGTCATCTGAAACTTGACATGTGGCGTGTCAGACACTGCCCAATGATGTATGTCGAGTTTCACGTGTCCTGGTTGCTTGTTGTGTCCGATACAGCACCCGAGTAGCAGGGAAGCTGTACGGTACAGAAATGCATGGGTTTCGTATCCTATTGCGTGTCCGACGCACACTAAAACATGCTCAGTCAAGTAGAAACCTATAAACAAGACCTAGATCTAATTTTTCATTCAAACATAATTTGAAAATCTAAACGAAATGCCCTTTGGGGCATTTCATCAAACACCTATTGGAAGCGACTGATACGTGTCCATTTAGGACACGAAATGGACACAAAACCTAGGTCTAGGCATACCTACAGTTAGGGTAGACCTAGGGCTATCCAAATATGCAAAGAAACTAGAATTTTAATGGTGTTTACAATGATTTACCTATTGGTGTCAAAATGCAAGAAAAGCTTCCAATAGAGGGGTTTCTCCTTGCTAGCAAACTTCTTCAAATTGCTCACAAACTGAGATTGAACACCACAAATAGCAAGTATACTAAAATTAGGATCTAATGCAATTGATTTGAGGGAAAAAGGAGATAAAATGGAATTTCTATGGATTTATGAAGATGGAGACTCACCTCTTTCCAAAACTTATGAAATTCTAAGGAGGCTAGCCCTAATTTCTAGGAGACTATTTATAGGGTAGGAATCCCTATGCTAAGTGGCCGGCCAAGTGAGTTAGGCTGGGGTTTGGTTGGCTAATGGCTAATGGATTGGGCTTAGTCATTAATCAATGGTTCAAATCACAAGTCAGGACTTGTGACCAAAGCTTTCTATTCTAATCTCTATTTCCTAATTGATTCTAATAACTCGAATATGGTTAACTTAAATTAATCTAGGGTCTCATAATCTAACCAAGTCCAACTCAACTAGGGTTAGTTTACCAAGTCAAAGCTAGTCAAAGTCAACCTAGTCAACCTTCATTCAAACAATTCCAAAATAAATCCTAAAAATTCCCATAAATTCAAATAAATTCTAATAAATTCAAATAATCCCAAAAATAACAAAAATACCCTCAAACTAGAAATGTGGTAGTGACAAATCTACCCTGCTTAAAAGAATTTCGTTCTCAAAATTGAAAGGCGAAATGCAACTGATGAGAAGGATAGAAAGTATACCTCATGGTCCAAAAAGATATGGGTAATGCTCGCGCATCTCATCCTCCCGCTCCTAGGTAGACTCTCCTGGAGAATGATGCCTCCATGTGACGCGTACCAAAGGTATCACCTGGTTCCTCAGAAACTTCTCCCGTCTATCCAGTATCTCCACTGGCTGCTCTGGATAACTGAGAGAAGGTCCAACCTCAATCTCCGAATGATCGAGCACATAGCTAGGATCAGCCACGTACCGTCTCAACTGTGATACATGGAATACGTTGTGGACCCCAGCTAGTGCAGGTGGCAAGTCTAGCCTGTATGCCACGTCACCGACTCTTCCGCTGATAACGAAAGGGCCGATGAAGCGCGGGCTAAGCTTCCCACCTCCACCAAAATGAATCGTACCACGAGTCGGAGATATCCTCAAGAAAACCTGGTCTCCAACCTAATCACAAGCAAGGTCTCAATTAATTATGATAAATAAACATGATCAATGAAAGACAAACAAACAAACCTTAATCTAATCCTACTCTAATCTGTACCTCAAACTCCAACGGCCTCCGGTGGCTATCGGCCCAGTGCCGATGTCTGTCCTGCGCCACAAGAAGTCCGTCCCTGATGAGTTTCACCTTCTCGATTGTATCAACAACCATCTCTGGCCCCAGTAAAGCTCGCTCACCAACATCATCCCAAGATAAGGGTGTACGACACCTACGCCCGTACAGAGCCTCGAAAGGTGACATCTCAATGCTGGCCTGGAAACTGTTATTGTAAGCAAACTCCACCAAATGTAGATGATCCTCCCAGAAACCTCCAAAGTCGAGGACGCACGTCCGTAGCATATCCTCAAGTGTCTGAATAGTCCTCTCTGACTGTCCGTCCATCTGGGGGTGGTATGCAGTACTAAACTTGAGCTGAGTGCCCAAGCTGGTCTGTAGACTCCTCCAGAAATGTGAAGTAAAGCGACTATCCCGATCTGAGACGATGCTGACCGGAACCCCATGAATCCTGACTATCTGCCACGTATACATCTCTGCCAGCCTCTCTGTAGACGTACCGACCTTGAATGGCAAGAAGTGTGCTGATTTGGTTAACTTGTCAACGATGACCAAAATCGTGTCTTTCCCTCCAGGTGTATGCGGCAGTCCAGATACGAAATCTATAGTGATATGCTCCCATTTTCACTCGAGAATGGGCAGCGGCTGCAATAATCTACCGGGCCTCTGCCTCTCTGTCTTGACCTGCTGACAGACTAAGCACCTAGCTACGAAGCGAGCTACCTTCCGCTTCATCTCGGACCACCAAATATGCTCCCTCAGATCTCGGTACATCTTGTTGGCACCCGGGTGTATAGAGTAATGAGATCTGTGTGCCTCCTGTAAAACCTGCTCCCTGAGCTCTCCGCTGGGCACACATAACCTGGAACCGTACCTCAAGGCACCATCCTCTGCAAGAGAAAACTCGCCATCCAGCAATCCTGCTCGAACCTGCTCTCGGAGACACCGCAGAGCAACGTCCTCAAACTGTACCGACTTAATCCTCTCTACCAAGTCTGACTGAATCTGCATGCCCCACATCTGCATCTGCACTCCGGGCACGATCACCTCAATCCCAAGTCTCTCCAAGTCTGTAAGCAAGTGCCGATCCATGGTCAAACACATGGCTGTCGGATACCTACTCAAGGCATCGGCAACCACGTTGGCCTTCCCTGGGTGATACTGAAGTAGGATGTCAAAGTCCTTCATCAACTCTAGACATCTGTGCGGCCTCATGTTCAACTCCTTCTGAGTGAACACATACTTTAAGCTCTTATGATTTGTAAAAATCTCCACCCGCTCCCCATACAGAAAATGCTTCCACAACTTCAGAGCAAATATCACTGCTGCCAACTCCAGGTCGTGGGTAGGGTAGTTCTTCACATGGGGACGTAATTGCCTGGAAGCATAGGCAATCACCTTCCCGTGCTGCTGCAATACACAACCCAGTCCCTTCCCTGAAGGATCACTATAAATAGTGAAACCACCTGATCCTGAAGGCAATGTCAGAATCGGAGCTGTCGTAAGTCGCTTCTTCAACTCATCAAAAGCTGCCTGACACTCCTCTGACCAAACATACTCAGCATCCTTCCGGGTCAACCGAGTCAACGGCTCTGCAACCCGGGAGAAATCCTGCACAAATATCCTATAATATCCTGCCAGCCCCAGGAAACTCCTGATCTCTACAACTGAAGTCGGCGCTGCCCATGCCTCAACTGCTACAATCTTCTTGGGGTCAACTGAGATACTATCTTCAGTCACCACATGCCCCAATAAGTCAACCTGGTCCAAGAAGAACTCACACTTCGAGAGCTTCCCGTAAAGCTGCTCCTTCCTGAGAATCTCCAGCACTATCCTCAAATGCTCCTCGTGCTCCTCCTCAGTCTTGGAATATATCAAGATGTCCTCAATGAACACCACCACAAACTGATCCAGGTACTGGTGGAACACCTTGTTTATTAGGTTCATAAACACTGTTGGTGCATTGGTTAGCCCAAACGGTATAACCAAAAACTCAAATTGCCCGTACCGCGTCCTGAAAGCGGTCTTCGAAATATCCTCCCCATTCACCTTCACCTGGTGATATCCCGACATCAGATCAATCTTAGAAAATACCCGAGCTCCGCTCAACTGATCAAAAAGATCGTCGATCTGCGGAAGCGGGTATCAGTTCTTGATCGTGAGGTTGTTGAGTGCCCTATAGTCAATACACATCCGTACTGACCCATCCTTCTTCGGCACAAACAATACTGGTGCACCCCATGGCGACGAACTCGAGCGGATGAAGCCCTTGTCCTGTAGCTCATCCACCTGCTTCTTCAGTTCCACCAATTCACTATTGTTCACCCGATAGACATGCTGGAAGATGGGTTCCGCTCTTGGAACCAAGTCTATCGAGAACTCAATGTCTCTGTCTGGTGGCAGTCCAGGCAACTCCTCTGGGAAAACATCCATATACTCTGCTATCAAGGGGTGTGGAATCGTCTGCTCCTCAACCGAGACTCCACAGAAGACTCCGCTGCTCTGCTCCGCCTGACGTCTGGAGTACTCGAACTCTGGCTCCCCCGGCGCTCTGAAGAGAACTCTACCCCCTCTGCAATCAATGCTGGCGTGGTACCTGCTCAACCAATCCATACCGAGTACTATATCGTAGTTCGGCATTGGTATTACGAGCAGGCTCACCTCCAACTCACGGCCTCCCAAAACTACACTCTGACCCTTACAAACATCAGTCACGAGGATAATACCACCCTCGGTCGTGATCTTATAAGTTCTAGGCAACAATTCTGCTATGATACCGTGTCTAATCGCAAAAAATACTGATATGAAGCTATGCGAAGCACCGGAATCGAATAATACAAAAGCTGGACTGGAGTCGAGAAGAACCGAACCTGCGATCAGCTCTCCAATCACCTCTGCATCTCCAGCCGCCATGGTGAAAGCTCGCCCCTGCTGGCCTCCCCCGACCTGCTGCTGGTGCTGGACGAACCTCTCCTGCTGTGTCGGCAGGGCTGGTCCCCTCTGCTGGCCTACTGGAGTCCTGGCTGCTGCTCCTTGAGCTACTCGTCCCATGCGGCACTCCCTCATCTGGTGGTCTGCTGAACCACACACTAGGCACTGGCCTAGCCTCTTTCGGCACTCATTGGCGACATGCCCAGGATTCTTGCAGTAAGCACAAGTGATCACCTGTCTATGGCCCTGCTGGTACTGTCTCGGCTGCTGCTGCTGGTGAACTGGCCTCTGCTGGATCGGCTGCGGCTGGAACTGCCTCGGCTGCTGGTGCTGGAAGTGAGGCCTCTTGGCCTGGCCTCCGCTGCTGTTGCCCCTAACTGGGTTTCGCCCCCTCTTGAGCCTAAGCTCAAGATCATCCTCAGCCAATAAGGCTCCCGTCAAGATCTCCTCGAAAGTGGCATCCCTGTTGCCCTTGGTCAAGGACTTGACCTCCTTGACCAGACCCTTCCGGAACCTCTGGGCCTTCGCCGTCTCGCTCAAGCCCTCTACGAATCTGTTGAGGCGGCTGAACTCTCTAGCATACTCCTCCACTGACAGGCTCTCCTGAACCAAGCTCTCGAACTTCAACTCCAAGGCTCGAAGCGCTGAATCTGAAAAGAACTTCTTCTTGAAGAAGCCCTTGAACTCCTTCCAAGTCTGCCCAGCTACCCCCACCCTGGGGTCTGACTGATACCAGGTGCGAGCAAGATCTCGTATCCGGCTAGCTGTTGCCTCAATCTAGAGATCTGCTGGTATCCGGGCCAGGCGAAAGATCTCCTCTATATGCTCGATCCACTCATCAGCATATAGAATCCCCTCTGTCCCCAAGAAGTCTCTGGGCTCATCTTCTGGAACTGCTCTATCCTCGGTATCCTCGGCTGCTGAACCACTGGTCGAGTTGCGACCGTCGTAAGAGCCAACTCCATGCCCCTGTCCGGTCGAGCCTGCTGCCGGTCCATGAACTGCTGGAAGTATGCGAACATCTGTGCCGCATCCACGTATCCTGTAGACGGCGGATACTGGAAGGGCATCTCTGCGATGACTGGGTCCTGCCTCCGAGCCGGTGGAGGCATACCCTCTGCTGTTGCTGCCGAAGTCTCAATACGAGCAAAGGTGGCAGGAGCTGCAGTCTCCTGGCCCTGCTGTACTGGCTGAAAGGTAGCAGTCCCCTTTATAGCATCCCCATGAATGGTACCGTATGACCGAGTCTTTACCATCCTGAAGATAGACTAACAAGAGTATCAATTTCTGAGAAAGAAGCGATGTAACAAATACGGACAGTTAAAATTCAAAAGAATCTGCTGACAATAAGGATTTAGATGGCAATAAAAGAGTTTTTCCTAATGTGATTGAGTACCTTAAAAATTAATGTCCTATATCATACTGCAGGCTGTAGTGATACTCTAGTTCGAATACTACTACAATTCTAGTCTAGACCTGCATGGGCCACCACTAAAAATGTGTCACGACCCGTACCCTAGAGTAAGGGCACGAGACGTGGGTGCGTCCAGCCTACGCCGCAGTGTCGGCGGTAGAACGCTGTCCTAGGTCACAACATCTAACAATATAATTCTAAACAGTTTATACTCCCCGAATGAGGGTGACATAGCAGAATGTAAACTCAATCACAACTAAGGAAGAAGAAGCACGATATGATATAGAACTCAAGAAATACAGCTGATCAGAAAGTCTAAGATAACATCTCAGCAATATCCGGAAATACGTGGTCTCAGCTACCGAATATGAAAGAATATATACAACTCGGAATCTCAGAGACAGAAAAATAAAGTCTAACTACTAGTCTCAAGATAACATAATTAAGGTAAGGCCTAACGAAGCTAGTCCAGGCAATATGGGTAATGTCCTCAGCTAGAGCTGGGTCCTCCTGAGAGTCCATCTCACATGTGTCGTCTAGGGCTGCCCCGTAGAAGGTGTCCACACAGGCCTCCTCCTCGTCCTTTGTAATATTTTCAACAGGTCCAGTCAGGGCAGGAGCGAGCACAATACAACTCAACAGTTCATAACAGGTTAGAAAATATAATCATGCAGTAAAGTAAGATACAGGTACTGAAATAAATGAGTATGTAAACAGAGAGAGAACTGTAATAGAAATATCTACTATAATTGAGAACTAACAGTGGCTAGTGAGTCAGATTACAATATAGACATGTAAATGGCATAGGATGATTCTGATGCTACACTATGGAATGATTCTGATGCTACACTACTTGGATATTATTCACATGTCTACTTCTACTCCCCCGTACCCCCAATCAATACACAAGGATCCAACCAGGTTATGTTATGATTCCATGCAAAGGCCCCCGAAGGGTGATACATGGATGTCCCATAAATGGGAATTCTAGGAAACCCAATAAATGGGATAAGGATTCAAGGAAGACACTGTGATCATGAGAGTACATGTCACAAGTGATCAATGAACTAATGAAGCATAGTGATACGCCATGTAAGTAAAATGCACAGAATATGAAGTATCCGATGCTCCCTGAGGATAATATCTCAAGAAGGGATCCATATAGTACCAATCCGTGTGACCAACGTGACAGTATCAAGTAAAGTAATTTAAAGCAGGAAAATAATTTTAAGCAAGATATGAAATGATCAGAGAATGTACTTGCCTGGTATCTGAGTGTCCGAATAAAATGTACTGTCCGAGGAGAGGTGTCTGGCTCCTAATTAGAACAGCACAAGTCACAACAAGTCTAAAATGATAACAAGATGCAATTCAATGCATTCTAAATGAATCTAGGTCAATCTAGGCCAAAGTCAACTCTTGGTCAACTCTGGTCAACCCTAGAAGTCAAACCTAGGTCAACTATGGTCAAACTAGGTCCAAGAAGTCTAAACTAGGTCAAACAAGTCATTCTAGGTCTAACTAGTCCATACTAGTCTAAACAAGGCTAAACTAGCCTATGCTAGCACTACAACTCAAGCCAAGTCTCCACAAGCCATTACACACAATAGGGTAACCATATACATACATATAGATACATACACCTATATGTGATACCATTACACCATACATTATATAGATATGCATACATATACATTAATAGATATACATACATAATATATACATACATGTTAGGTTATAGTTTATATTCATTAGGAACATCACATACATATATGTATGTGTAGGCCACCTACCTAATATATATATATATATATATATATATATATATATATATATATATATATATATATATATATATATATATATATATTACATAGTGAGGTAGGAGGATAGAAGGGTAGAGGAAAGTGTGTGTGTCATGTGCCTGTGTTGTGAGTGTGAAGAGAGTGTCACATGTGTATGTGTGGCAATTGTGTGTGGGCTGTGAAGACATGAGAGTAAATGTGTGTGTGTGTGTGTGTTAGAGAGTTGCAAGTGTGTGTGAGGGATGAGTGTACAGAAAAGGAAGGGAACCAATACATTACAATTCAGCCTCAGTCCAAGAGTCTAGTCCCCTAAACAAATCTCAGATTTCAGAAATAAAGATGACCCTCAATAGCAGTTCAACCCACAGTCCAGTTTAGAAAAAATAGGAAGGAAAGGAAAGGAAAGTTTCAGACCACAACATTCAAGCCCCCATTTTGTATCCAAAACCCAACCAAAATCACCCAAATTTGACCCATAGATATAATATAAGTAGGAGAACTATTTTACGGTTTAAAACCAACATTTAACAGTATTTAGATAGGTCAAATTAATTGACAAAAGTCAAATTTAAAAACTGGAAAAAAATAGTGAATACACATGTATCAGGAATTTTTAGGGAAATAGAATTTGATAAATAAAAACATGTTAAAATGTACAATAATTGGTTGGTAATGAAAATATATTATGTAAGTGTGCCCCAGGGTCCAACACGTGTCCACCATTATGACACAATCGTGTCCAAACACAGAAAAACCCAATATCAGAAACTGGATACTGTACAGCAGTGCAGTCTCGTGCACAGGTGCACGCGTGTCGTGCACCCGACACAGGACACTTCGTATCTCGTGTACCCACCCACGTGTTAGCCAGGTGTCAGGCTTCCTTCGTGTCACCCTGCACCGCCGTGTCGTGTCGTACAGATGTGTCCAACACAACGTATCAGAACCTGGAAAACCCGACTGAACCAGCAGTGCACAAACAGTGCGATGAGGATTTCTCCCTCGACACGCTACGTGGTCATCTGAAACTTGACACGTGGCGTGTCAGACACTGCCCCATGATGTGTGTCAAGTTTCACATGTCCTGGTTGCGTGTTGTGTCCGATACAGCCCCCGAGTAGCAAGGAAGCTGTACGGTGCAGAAATGCATGGGTTTCGTGTCCTATTGCGTGTCCGACACACACTAAAACATGCTTAGTCAATTGGAAACCTATAAACAAGACCTAGATCTAATTTTCTATTCAAACATAATTTGAAAATCCAAACGAAATGCCCTTTGGGGCATTTCATCAAACACCTATAGGAAGGGACTGATACGTGTCCATTTAGGACCCGAAATGGACACAAAACCTAGGTCTAGGCATACCTACAGTTAGGGTAGACCTAGGGCTATCCAAACATGCAAAGAAACTAAAATTTTAATGGTCTTTATAATGATTTACCTATTGGTGTCAAAATGCAAGAAAAGCTTCCAATAGAGGGGTTTCTCCTTGCTAGCAAACTTCTTCAAATTGCTCACAAACTGAGATTGAACACCACAAACAGCAAGTATACTAAAATTAGGATCTAATGCAATTGATTTGAGAAAAAAAAATAGATAAAATAGAATTTCTATGGATTTATGAAGATGGAGACTCACCTCTTTCCAAAACTTGTGAAATTCTAAGGAGGCTAGCCCTAATTTCTAAGAGACTATTTATAGGGTAGGAATCCCTATGCTAAGTGGCCGGCCAAGTGAGTTAGGCTAGGGTTTGGTTGGCTAATGGCTAATGGATTGGGCTTAGTCATTAATCAATGGTTCAAATCACAAGTCATGACTTGTGACCAAAGCATTCTATTCTAATCTCTATTTCCTAATTGATTCTAATAACTAGAATATGGTTAACTTAAATTAACCTAGGGTCTCATAATCTAACCAAGTCCAACTCAACTAGGGTTAGCTTACCATGTCAAAGCTAGTCAATGTCAACCTAGTCAACCTTCATTCAAGCAATTCCAAAATAAATTCTAAAAATTTCCATAAATTCAAATAAATTCTAATAAATTCAAATAACCCCAAAAATGATAAAATACCCTCAAACTAGAAAAGTGGTAGTGACATTTACTATGGTAGATTAGGGTTTACCTATTGAGTGTCAAAAACTCAATGTATGGAGTCCCTCGGTTGTCGTATCGGTCGATTCCCCTCAAGTAAAATATCACGCCCCAGAACCAGAATACTGGAGAGCGGGGGCAGACATAGCCAGCTACGTATATGAAATGGAATCCATCTCGCTATACGGTCACGGCTGTCTAGATACATGAGGGTTTATCTACAAGCCAACAGTCTCTTAAGGTCATGAACAAGCCTAGTGTCTCAATCACAAGCAAGTAAGAAAAAGGTTACAAGAAGTATGATCATTAAATATACAATAGTAAGGCGTCCCAAACATTACATATTCAGCTGATCATGAAGCTAGTGGTTACAAAATGTTAGGACTAGCAAGAGTTTAGTCATACATGATCAACCCTAGGATCTGTCAATCATGTTACAGCCCGTAGGCAGACAGTAAGTAAAGTGCAATCGAGCTAAACAGGGGCTCGTCGGCTAAACGCCTCAAAAGAATATTTTTACAATAAAGTGGAAGATCAAAAATAAACCCACTCGTTGCCAGGGTTCCGTCTAGTGGCCACCATCTGGCTGGAAGGTCGGTAGATCCTCCGGAGCTGCTCCGAAATCTGGCCACACAAAACCAGCTGGGTCAGACCCCAGAAAGTGCAAGTGCCACAAAGGAAGCTTTACTTAGGAACTAAAACCAGCAATCAGCACAAGATATAAATAAAAGTAAGAACTGGAAATAAAAAAAATACATCAGGATGATATATGACGAGATAACCATGGAACTATTCAGATAACCAGGTTACAACCCGTAAACCAAACAAGGACCGGGGTTGTAACCCTTCGTCTGAATAGAACTTGGAATTCTCACCATTTATCGGTAAAATAAATACAAGCATTCTGGTCGTGCAGTAATCAGGAACAAGATCAGGGCAAGACTAGACAGGTTAGACTCCATCCAATCATTTCACGGCCAAGCAAGAATTACGGCTTGATACTTTAACTAACTAGGGTTATCACAGGCCTAGTTACTAGCAAGATGCAGTGAGATTACTCCACAGCCACAAGCCCTGCAAACCATCCAGGTTATCCGGGTTGAAAGATTAGGATTGAATTCAGGTGGGTACATCGTCCAGGAAACGAATGTACCCTTAGGTAGCTTGAAGGGGGCAATACATGACAGTGTGCTGGAAATGTGCCCTACTCGACGGCAGGCTACAGATCCCAAGGCGTGCCCAGGTAACGGGATTGCCTGTAGCTGGGAGATCTCTTTATGACTAATGTATTAATCTAGTTATTAGCCTTAGTCCATTTTAATGGGTACTCCTGACCGTGGTACTCAGGAGTCCCCTCCTAGACATGATGCAAGACAGGACTGGATTATTTGTACAAGCACAATCGCCCACGGTGTCCAGGTAATTTATGCAGGTCTTGTCATGTCATGGAGCCGTCGCAACAGCTGTCAAGATATATCGTGTCAGGTTATCATGTCAAGTGTGCACCACTATGGGTCACTATCATGTCATGCTCAATTATCATTTCCAAACATATCAAGTAAATTCGTGATTATCAAGTTCATGACAAAATGCGTAAGGATATAAAATGGAAATAAATATCTAATAAAATATCAATACACAGGGCTATAGGAGAGCCATGCGGCTAAGGCATATGCGGCCAGGAATGATCTCATGCGGCTGGAAAAGAACAGCCCATGCGGCTGAGTAGGGTCAGGCGCATGCGGCTAAAAAGGGAAAGGCTTATGCGGTCAAAGGGGTATCAGTCATATGCGGCTCGGGATGGGCGGAGTCCCATGCGGCAGCGGGGAGCAAGGCCTATGCGGCTGGGAGCAAGGGGTGCATATGCGGTTCGGGAAAAAGGGCCCCATGCAGCTAGAAGTACGATAGCCTCATGCGGCTTGACTAAATACTTGCCGCATGAACTTGTCATACGGTCAAGTCAAGGCAATAGTGCATGCGGTTGGAACTGACTTGCTGTATGAATGTTCATGCGGTCAAGTGCTACCATGCGGCTCGGGACTGTGCTTCTTCTCCAAATTTCCGAGAAGAAGTACACCATAAGCCATGGCTTCCAAGCTGCATAACTCTATCATCCGAAGCCCAAATCCGAACTTCCATAGGTCAAAATGGGGTAGAACGAAATTCTCTACAACATGGAACCATCAAAACTCGGAAATAACAAGATTAAGTAGATCAAAACCTAAGAAATCCAAAAATAAGGTAAATATAGATCTACAAGTATCTAGCCATGGAAAGTAAAAATGTCAAGTTCTAAAGTTAGTTAAAATGCTGTAAGGAAGAGAATGAAGCAATAAAATTAGAGTTCCTCCATGAAGCAAGTTGCACTTGCCTAGACCTCTCTCTCCCTCTCTCTGGTAGGTGAAGAATTAATGGAGGGAAGAAGGAGAGTAATGAAGAGAGAGAGAAGGTAGTGGGGTTAATAAATGGTAGTGGTGGTGGTAAGTAGGGGGTTCACCCCTTGGTTCATGATGAACCAAGACCAATCCCAAACCGAGCCAAGCCAACCCAAACGAAGAATAAACCAAGCCCAGGGAGGAAATTAAGCAAGGAAATCATGCAATACAAGAATAAATACGTACACGTATTCCAGAAATACGTAATACGAACCACATGCATTACACAAAAGCCTCCACCTACTTGCTAGAAATGCTCCAACAGATCCTCCTCTCCTGTACGAGTGCAACGGAGTTCGTTTGGGAAGAAACAGACTCCGGATGAAGGAAAAAGGAGTTTTGGAGAAGGGGATCTATTAGGGTTTCCTTGTGGAGGCTCAAAACTTCACAAACGAATGCAAGGGGGAGGGGGTACTGCTGTTGGACAGCCAGGAATAGGTCTCCTAGGGTTAGGGTTTCACTTGGGCCAACTCATTCTCAAGTAGAAATGGGCCCAAGTCAAAAAGGCTTAAAGGCTTGCATGCAAAAAAGGCTAAAATAAATCAATTAAGGCCTTAAAAATAATCTAATGCCTAAAATAAATTCTAATACTAAAAAAATAACAATTCTAAGGCATGGTTAGGCCCCTATACAATGTCCACTAAGGTTATACCAGTTGCTAGCAGAAGTTTGGCATCAAACAACCCTACCCTGCAGAGTGGAAGGAATTCTTGTTCCCGCCCAAATATAAGCCGCCGACTATAATGCTATTCGACGACACCACATCTCTGAGTCAATAAATCAATCACTATAAAATGATGACTGATTATCTCTAAGAGAATGATGCTTTACTCACTAGAGTATTCGTCGGATGATTATTAGGTGTTACCTATGATTGGTATCGAAGCTTGCCGGATGGTTGTATAACATCCTTCGCAACCTTGAAACAAATATTCCTAGAACGCTTTTTTGAAGGGATGCACGACATGACCATGTCTGCGCTTACCAAAATTAAACAGAAGCCTAATAAAATAGCATAACGTTTCATAGAGCGCTTTCGACGAGAGGTACTAAAAATGCCTCTGGGTACCCCTGAGAAAATTAAACTTATTACCTATATTTAGCATGTGG
Organism: Iris pallida; assembly: GCA_029216955.1. NCBI lineage: Eukaryota > Viridiplantae > Streptophyta > Magnoliopsida > Asparagales > Iridaceae > Iris > Iris pallida. Next base: position 11,422,513 of record JANAVB010021999.1, on the reverse strand, counting down.
ATGGGACCAACACAGTTCCAAGATTGGGGTTCCTTTATTGTAAGTGCCAGAGCAGCTGAAGACAGCGGTAAAAAGTTTAAGCAAGGCCTATGCGGCTGGGAGCAAGGCCTATGCGGCTGGGAGCAAGGGGTGCATATGCGGTTCTGGAAGAAGGGCCCCATGCAGCTAGAAGTACGATAGCCTCATGCGGCTGGACTAAATACTTGTCGCATGAACTTGTCATACGGTCAAGTCAAGGCAATAGTGCATGCGGTTGGAACTGACTTGCCGCATGAATGTTCATGCGGTCAAGTGCTACCATGCATCTCAGGACTGTGCTTCTTCTCCAAATTTCGGAGAAGAAGTATACCATAATCCATGGCTTCCAAGCTGCATAACTCTATCATCCGGAGCCCAAATCCGAACTTCTATAGGTCAAAATGGGGTAGAACGAAATTCTCTACAACATAGAACCATCAAAACTCGGAAATAATAAGATTAAGTAGATCAAAACCCAAGAAATCCAAAAATAAGGTAAATATAGATCTACAAGTATCTAGCCATGGAAAGTGAAAATGCCAAGTTCTAAAGTTAGTTAAAATGCTGTAAGGAAGAGAATGAAGCAATAAAATTAGAGTTCCTCCATGAAGCAAGTTGCACTTGCCTAGACCTCTCTCTCCCTCTCTCTGGTAGGTAAAGAATTAATAGAGGGAAGAAGGAGAGTAATGAAGAGAGAGAGAAGGAAGTAGGGTTAATAAATGGCAGTGGTGGTGGTAGGTAGGGGGTTCACCCCTTGGTTCATGATGAACCAAGACCAATCCCAAACCGAACCAAGCTAACCCAAACCAAGAATAAACCAAGCCCAGAAAGGAAATTAAGCAAGGAAATCATGTAATACAAGAATAAATACGTACACGTATTCTACAAATACGTAATACGAACCACAGACATTACAACTCTACCCACCTTAAAAGAATTCCGTCCTCAAAATTTAATCAAGAGGCTAGAGGAGCAATGACAAGCTACATTAATCACATGCAAGCTATAACTAGGCAAACAATCACTCATTCAAGCAAGGAATCGAAGGCATGAGGCATAAGAAAGATATTATACCTCACGAGTCAAAGAAGTCAGGATATCACGATCGGATATCATCCTCACGCTTCCACGTTGACTCCCCCAAAGAGTGATGACCCCAAGCAACTCGGACTAACTTGATAGTCTTGTTCTTAAGGATCTTCTCTCTCCGGTCCAATATAGACACGGGCCTCTCCTCATACGAAAGGTTGGTACCAACAACCAATTTCGAATGATCCAGGATATGGCTCGGGTCCGGGATATACCGTCGTAATTGGGATACATGGAACACGTCATGCACCTCGCTTAGCGACGACGGAAGAGCAAGACGATAGGATACATCTCCTACTCGCTCTAGAATGTCAAACGGTCCTATATACCTAGGACTAAGCTTGCCCCGTACGCCGAAACGAATGATGCCACGGTTAGGCAAAATCCTCAGGAATACATGATCGCCGACCGAAAACTCGAGAGGACGCCGATGAGAATCGGCCCAATGGCACTGGCGATCTTGGGCAACTCGAAGATGATCTCGAACTCTACTGACCACTTCAACTGTCTGGGCAATTATTTCTGGACCGAGCATCTGCCTCTCTCCGACATCATCCCATGCTAGCGGGGATCTGCACTTCCTGCCATACAGCGCATCGAACGGTGCCATCTGGATACTGGCATGGAAGCTATTGTTGTACGAGAACTCTACCAGGTGCAAGTGATCTTCCTATGAACCACCGAAGTCAAGTGTACAGGACCGCAACATGTCTTCAAAAGTCTGGATCGTGCGCTCTGACTGGCTATCTGTTTGCTGGTGATATGCTGAACTGAACTGGAGATGAGTTCCCAAACTCTCTTGCAAGCTACGCCAAAAGTGTGACGTAAATCTTGAATCTCGGTCCGAGGTGATACTGACTGGCACACCGTACAATCTGACAATATACCTGAGGTACATCTCTGCTAGCTGAGCCGTCGACTGACCAACTCTGAATAGAAAAAAGTGAGCCACTTTCGTGAGCCGATCAACTATAACCCAGATAGCATCTCTACCAGCTAGGGATCTAGCTAGTCCAGTCACAAAATCTATGGTCACATGCTCCCACTTCCATTCTGGAATCGGTAAGGGCTGAAGAAGTCCAGCCGGTCTCTAATGTTCGGCTTTAACTTGTTGGCAAACCAAACACCGAGAGACAAACCGAGCTATCTTCCGCTTCATGCCATTCCATCAGAAGTGCTGATGGATATCGCGGTACATCTTCGTACTGCCAGGATGGATGGAATACTGAGAACTGTACGCTTCCGACATGATTTCCTGCCTGATATCTCCACTGGGTACACAAAGACGATTACCATGTCGAAGTGTACCATCCTCATGAATGTACAACTCTGGTCTTCGTCCTACCTCACACTCTGCTCTGAGTCACTGAAGCTTGGAATCTGTTGACTGCGCCATCCGGATCCTCTCGACTATAGTGGACTGAACTTGCATACTGGCCATCAATGCCACACTAGAAGGGAGAACAACTTCTATATCCATCTTCTGAATATCGGCTAACAGCTCTGGTTGCGCTGTTAGGAAATAAACTCTGGCTCTCCTGCTCAACGCATCTGCTACGACGTTGGCCTTTCCAGGATGATACTGCAGGTTGACATCATAATTCACAAGAAGCTCCAGCCACCTTCTCTGACGCATGTTAAGATCCTTCTGGGTGAAAACATACTTCAGGCTCTTGTGGTCGGTGAAAATATCCACCCTGTCTCCATACAAGTAGTGCCTCCACAACTTAAGTGCAAACACCACTGCTGCCGGCTCCAAGTCATGGGTTGGGTAATTCCTCTCATGATCACGAAGTTGTCGTGACGCATAAGCTATTACCTTTCCATGCTGCATCAGAACACATCCTAAACCTCTGCCCGAAGCATCACATTACACTGAGAATCCTCCGGTCCCATCTGGAAGCATGAGAATAGGAGCTGTTATCAGGCCTCGCTTCAACTGCTCAAAAGAACTCTGACACTCTGCTGTCCAAGCAAACTGCACATCCTTGCGGGTCAACTGCATCCATGGCGCTGAAATTCGAGCAAAATTTGAAACAAACCACCGGTAGTAGTTGGCCAATCCAAGAAAACTACGAACCTCTGCAACTGTGCTGGCACTGGCCATAACTCAATAGCCACAATCTTCTGGGGATCCACTTCTACTCCTCCTCGAGTGATGATATGACCCAAGTACGAAATGCGATCGAGCCAGAACTCGCATTTACTGAACTTGGCATATAACTGGTGCTCTTTGAGGATCTGAAGAACTATACAGAGATGCTGCTCATGCTCCGCCTCACTCTTGCTGTAGACCAGGATGTCATCCAAGAACACATTCACAAACTGATCCAAGTAAGGCATGAAGATGCGATTCATGAGGTCCATGAATACTGCCGGGGCATTGGTTGCTCCAAAAGGCATAACAAGGAACTCCCAATGCCCATATCTCGATCTAAAAGCTGTCTTTGGGATGTCCTGCTCTCTGACTCTGATCTGATGATAACCTGAGCGCAAATCAATCTTCGAGAATACTGAAGCCCCCTTGAGTTGATCAAACAAGTCATCTATCCTCGGAAGAGGGTATCTGTTCTTGATTGTCACTGAGTTCAAGGTACGATAATCAACACATAACCTGGACGTACCATCCTTCTTTTTCACAAGAAGCATCGGGGCTCCCCAAGGCGATCCACTAGCATGAATGAATCCCTTGGTTCTGAGTTCTTCAATCATCTTGTACAATATCTCTAACTCTGACGGCGCCATCCTGTAGACTCTCTCTGACACTGGGGCTGTCCCGGGAATCAAGTCTATAGTGAACTCGATCTCCCTCTCCGGAGGCATACCTGGAAGTTCTTCTGGAGAAACATCTGGAAACTCCTCGACTATCCTGGGCAACTGAACTGCTGCTACTGCCATCCGCAATATCGGAGGAGATGACTCAACTGCGCCTCTGGAAAATGAAAACTCTGGCTCTCCTGGAATGCTAAAAACAACCATACCAATATGGCAGTCTATTCTAGCATACTGGTTCCTCAACCAATCCATCCCTAAGACCACATCATAATCGGCCATCGGGAACTCTATCAATCTAGCGGGGAACTCTCTACCGCTAACTACAATCCGACACGAGGAAAACACCCTATCGACTCCCACAAGTCCGTTACCAGTAAGTATATTGAGCCTTACTGATAATGACTCGAGCTCCAATCCTATCCGTGTCGCGAATTGTGCAGACATAAAAGAATGTGATGCACCAGAATCAAATAAAGCTGAAGCTGGAAATGAGTTAACGAGAATAGTACCTGCCACTACCTTTCCTGGTGCTAATCCTTCCTCTGCGGTCAACACCATAGCCTGACCATGCCCTCGGGGTGCTGGTCCCTTCTGCTAAAATCTTCGCTGCCTGCTCTGACTCTGGGCTTGGGCTTGTGCATACTTCTGGGGGTTCTGCTGCTGGAATACTTGGGTCTGAGGCGGCAAGGGCCTCGGCAATGGATACTGCTGCTGCTGCTGGACCGGTGCTGGTCCTCTCACCGAAGAGCTAGAAAGGTTGGACGATGATGAACCACCCCTATTCGGGCAGGATCCAACCCTATGATCTGGTGCTCCATAAGCCAGGCACAATCCTTGTGCCATACGACATTCTGCCACCACATGGCCTGGCTTTCCACAATGAGAACATCCCACTGCGAAAGACTGCTTCTGCTTCAGCTGCTGAGGGTACGTCGGGGTTGAATGCTGGACCGATGTCACTGAGGCCGCCCGCCTCGGAGCTCTAATAGTCAAAGCCCTGGCTGCCAGGGCTGGTGCTGAAGACTGATTCATCTGACCATGGGATATCTTCCGACCTCCGGCCCTATCCACAATCCTCTGGGAGGTATACTCATGCCTCCTAGCTTCTCTCAAGACTGCATCAAAAGTTTGATTCTCAAACTGCTCAACTGCTAATAGAATCTCCAGGTGAAGCCCCTACTGGAACCGCTGGGCTCTATCATACTCGGTTGCTACCAAGGTGGGAGCAAACCGACTGAGTCTCGAAAACTCGGCCGCATATCCATCGACCGTCCTTCCTCCTTGCTTCAGATTGGTAAACCTCGTCTGCAGATCATACCGAGCCACGGCATCAAAATACTTGGTCTGGAATCTCTTTCTGAATACTGTCCAAGCAATGGGTGCTGCTAATCCAACGGCCTACGCTGCCCACCATCTGCTGGAAAGATCTAACAACTGCAGGTGCACAACGGCCACCTTCTCATTCTCTGGGGTCCTGGCTGCTTCTAGAATCACATCTGTGTCCTGAAGTCATGCATCTGCTGCGATAGCATCTTTACTACCGTCGAAGAATGGAGGGTTCAACCGCTTGAAGCTGTTGGCTGCGCTGTTACCCTGATGACCACCCCGGGTCAAAGCATCCGTCACTGCCTGGTGCAAGGCATCTCCACGCCGGTCTTGGGAAGCTATCAAGGTCCCGACGAGTCCTACCAAAGTGTCGTCATCACGTTCTACAGGTTGAACTGGCTGAACTGGTGGCTCTTCTCCAATAGGCTCGACTCTGGAGGCTACTCCGGAGTGTTGGGCTTGATCTCCGGGTTGTTGCTGATCCGCGGAAAGTGCTCCGCCTGGCTGACCGGTAGGTCCAGGAACAATACCGTTGGAGTAGACGACATGGGGAACAATAAGGAAGGACCAGGACAGATCAACGATACAAGCATGTGATCAGGACAAGAATCCAGGGATTCAGAGGACACGAACAGAGATCAAGGTCGCAAACTGATTGAGATATCTATTCGGTAAACCCTCACATATCTTGATTTACAAGACCTGCATGGGCCACTACTTAAACCATGTCACGCCCCAGAACCAGAATACTGGAGAGCGGGGGCAGACATAGCCAGCTACGTATATGAAATAGAATCCATCTCGATATACGGTCACGACTGTCTAGATACATGAGGGTTTATCTACAAGCCAACAGTCTCTTAAGGTCATAAACAAGCCTAGTGTCTCAATCATAAGCAAGTAAGAAAAAGGTTACAAGAAGTATGATCATTAAATATACAATAGTAAGGCGTCCCAAACATTACATATTCAGCTGATCATGAAGCTAGTCGTTACAAAATGTTAGGACTAGCAAGAGTTTAGTCATACATGATCAATCCTAGGATCTGTCAATCATGTTACAGCCCGTAGGCAGACAGTAAGTAAAGTGCAATCGAGCTAAACAGGGGCTCGTCGGCTAAACGCCTCAAAAGAATATTTTTACAATAAAGTAGGAGATCAAAAATAAACCCACTCGTTGCCAGGGTTCCGTCTAGTGGCCACCATCTGGCTGGAAGGTCGGTAGATCCTCCGTAGCTGCTCCGAAATCTGGCCACACAAAACCAGCTGGGTCAGACCCCAGAAAGAGCAAGTGCCACAAAGGAAGCTTCACTTAGAAACTAAAACCAGCAATCAGCACAAGATATAAATAAAAGTAAGAACTGGAAATAAAGAAAATATATCAGGATGATATACGACGAGATAACCATGGAACTATTCAGATAACCAGGTTACAACTCGTAAACCAAACAAGGACCGGGGTTGCAACCCTTCGTCTGAACAGAACTTGGAATTCTCACCATTTATCGGTAAAATAAATACAAGCATTCTGGTCATGCAGTAATCAGGAACAAGATCAGGGCAAGACTAGACAGGTTAGACTCCATCCAATCATTTCATGGCCAAGCAAGAATTACGGCTTGATACTTTAACTAACTAGGGTTATCACAGGCCTAGTTACTAGCAAGATGCAGTGATATTACTCCACAGCCACAAGCCCTGCAGACCATCCAGGTTATCCGGGTTGAAAGATTAGGATTGAATTCAGGTGGGTACATCGTCCAGGAAACGAATGTACCCTTAGGTAGCTTGAAGGGGGCAACACATGACAGTGTGCTGGAAATGTGTCCTACTCGACGGCAGGCTACAGATCCCAAGGCGTGCCCAGGTAACGGGATTTCCTGTAGCTGGGAGATCTCTTTATGACTAATGTATTAATCTAGTTATTAGCCTTAGTCCATTTTAATGGGTATTCCTGACCGTGGTACTCAGGAGTCCCCTCCTAGACATGATACAAGACAGGACTGGATTATTTGTACAAGCACAATCGCCCACGGTGTCCAGGTAATTTATACAGGTCTTGTCATATCATGGAGCCGTCGCAACAGCTGTCAAGATATATCATGTCAGGTTATCATGTCAAGTGTGCACCACTACGGGTCACTATCATGTCATGCTCAATTATCATTTCCAAACATATCAAGTAAATTCGTGATTATCAAGTTCATGACAAAAGGCGTAAGGATATAAAATGGACGTAAATATCTAATAAAATATCAATACACAGGGCTATAGGAGAGCCATGCGGCTAAGGCATATGCGGCCAGGAATGATCTCATGCGGCTGGAAGAGAACAGCCCATGCGGCTGAGTAGGGTCAGGCGCATGCGGCTAAAAGGGAAAGGCTTATGCGGTCAAAGGGGTATCAGTTATATGCGGCTCGGGATGGGCGGAGTCCCATGCGGCAGCGGGGAGCAAGGCCTATGCGGCTGGGAGCAAGGGGTGCATATGCAGTTCGGGAAAAAGGGCCCCATGCAGCTAGAAGTACGATAGCCTCATGCGGCTGGACTAAATACTTGCCGCATGAACTTGTCATGCGGTCAAGTCAAGGCAATAGTGCATGCGGTTGGAACTGACTTGTCGTATGAATGTTCATGCGGTCAAGTGCTACCATGCGGCTCGGGACTGTGCTTCTTCTCCAAATTTCCGAGAAGAAGTACACCATAAGCCATGGCTTCCAAGCTGCATAACTCTATCATCCGGAGCCCAAATCCGAACTTTCATAGGTCAAAATAGGGTAGAACAAAATTCTCTACAACATGGAACCATCAAAACTCGGAAATAACAAGATTAAGTAGATCAAAACCTAAGAAATCCAAAAATAAGGTAAATATAGATCTACAAGTATCTAGCCAAGGAAAGTAAAAATGCCAAGTTCTAAAGTTAGTTAAAATGCTGTAAGAAAGAGAATGAAGCAATAAAATTAGAGTTCCTTCATGAAGCAAGTTGTACTTGCCTAGACCTCTCTATCCCTCTCTCTGGTAGGTGAAGAATTAATAGAGGGAAGAAGGAGAGTAATGAAGAGAGAGAGAATGAAGTGGGGTTAATAAATAGTAGTGGTGGTGGTAGGTAGGGGGTTCACCCCTTGGTTCATGATGAACCAAGACCAATCCCAAACCGAACCAAGCCAACCCAAACCAAGAATAAACCAAGCCCAGGGAGGAAATTAAGCAAGGAAATCATGCAATACAAGAATAAATACGTACACGTATTCCAGAAATACGTAATACGAACCACATGCATTACACAAAAGCCTCCACCTACTTGCTAAAAATGCTCCAACAGATCCTCCTCTCCTGTACGAGTGCAACGGAGTTCGTTTGGGAAGAAACAGACTCCGGATGAAGGAAAAAGGAGTTTTGGAGAAGGGGATCTATTAGGGTTTCCTTGTGGAGGCTCAAAACTTCACAAACGAATGCAAGGGAGAGGGGGTACTGCTGTTGGGCGGCCAGGAATAGGTCTCCTAGGGTTAGGGTTTCACTTGGGCCAACTCATTCTCAAGTAGGAATGGGCCCAAGTCAAAAAGGCTTAAAGGCAAAAAGGCTAAAATAAATCAATTAAGGCCTTAAAAATAATCTAATGCCTAAAATAAATTCTAATACTAAAAAAATAATAATTCTAAGGCATGGTTAGGCCCTATACAATGTCCACTAAGGTTATACCAGTTGCTAGCAGAAGTTTGGCATCAAACAACCCTACCCTGCAGAGTGGAAGGAATTCTTGTTCCCGCCCAAATATAAGCCGTCGACTATAATGCTATTCGACGACACCACATCTCTGAGTCAATAAATCAATCACTATGAAATGATGACTGATTATCTCTAAGAGAATGATGCTTTACTCACTAGAGTATTCGTCGAATGATTATTAGGTGTTGCCTATGATTGGTATCGAAGCTTGCCGGATGGTTGTATAACATCCTTCGCAACCTTGAAACAAATATTTCTAGAACGCTTTTATGAAGGGATGCACGACATGACCATGTCTACGCTTACCAAAATTAAACAGAAGCCTAATAAAATAGCATAACGTTTCATAGAGCGCTTCCGACAAGAGGTACTAAAAATGCCTCTGGGTACCCCTGAGAAAATTAAACTTATTACCTATATTTAGCATGTGGATGGGACCAACACAGTTCCAAGATTGGGGTTCCTTCATTGTAAGTGCCAGAGCAGCTGAAGACAGCGGTAAAAAGTTTAAGCAACTAGGCATCCCGATGTCGAATCTTAACAAAGATAAGCATCTTACTACCAGTAGCAACAGTCACCCAAATGCTTGCAAGGGTAAAGAAGCCTTAGCCATCAATGTAGGTCAGCCTGCACCTACAGCAATAACACCTCCACAGAGGATATCACCATGACCTAAGGAGAAGTATTCCTTTGATGATGACGACGTCATGAGCATCTTCGACTGCTTAATCAAAAGCAATAAGCTTCAAATTCTTGAAATTAAGTGGCCAAACGAAGTAGGTAAAACTGACAATCCTAAGTATTGCATGTATCACAGGTTTCTGGGTTATCCAACCAGGGCATGCTACGTACTCAAAGAAAAGATCCAAGAGCTAGTCAATGCCAAGGCAATCATTCTTCGAAAGGACAAAAAGATAGTGAATGCCAACATCGTCTCTCTATATTTCGGAGACTTCCCTGCTCAACTAGTTCTTGACGGTATCGTCCGGATACCAAAAGCAACTATGGAGAATGTCAACCTTTTGCCAGCACGCAACGATGGTTTAGTACCTCTTCCAACAGCTAAAGGCAAAATTATGTGGGTTCATCCTAACCTAATCATCGATTTTGAGCAGAAGACATTCGTCCCTTCTACCAAATTGAAGAAATTGGCCAAGTACAAATCATGTAACATGACTTCGAGTGAAAATACCTCACTTGATGACCATGTTCCCTCCTTGAAGGATACTTTAATTCCGGCAGGATCCATAATTTTTGCTTCAGTGACTGCTTTGCCAAAGTCAAAAGTCGACTACCAACCAGAATTCTATCAATACAGTCAGCAATCTCGTAAGCTGATGCTAAAGATGGGATATAACTTTCAGAAAGTACCAGGTTTGAACAATGAAAAGGGGTCTCTAATACCTCTATCTCAGCAACTTCAAGACAACAAGTCTCATATCGGCTTGGGATTCAGGGTAGATCACATGTTACCTCATCAATGAAAGAAGCGCCCTTCCAAAGGCAAAGCATGTGCGAAGACCTGTAATATGGTTTCTCTCTCACCTGCTTCAGAAGAAGAATAAGTCTTAGCCGGTACTAGGTCTGGGTGACTCTATCTTAGATATTACCCAGAAGGTCAAGAGAATGAAGTTGTCATTCCTTCTCATATTCCTAATTCCCTTCCAACATCAGCTCCACCAGCTAATTCGGGTCCTTCGAAGCCGGCAGCAGCTGATAAAGGCAACCAACAAGTTTGCTTCGACAAGAATATAAAAAAGGCTCCCCTATAAGGTCTTCAAAAGCTATACAACTTTGACATATTGGCTCAACTAGCCAATACTCCAGCGAGGTTATCAATCTTCAAACTCTTTTGTCTCTCGAAGGAAACTCGAGAAACGCTCAGTGAAGCCTAGATGCAATCTGATGTTTGTCTTTCACACCTTAAGAAATCAGATAAAGAACTTGTGGCATGACCTTAATGTCATAGTATAATAGAGCAAATATCACCTTTACCCAGGATGATATGACGCTAGAAGACAATCGACATGATCGACCTTTTTACTTTACTTGATATGTCGACACAATGAGGGTAGGACGTATTCTTGTGGATCCTAGATCTGCACTCAGCATAATCCTAACAATTCTACTAGATTCTCTAAAGATTCCAGTTCGTAGCCTCTCAGTGATGGTTACAACTATTCTCGGGTTCAATTTTGGGAAAAGTAAACCACTGGGAATGATTCGCTTGAGAGTTCAAATCGGCAATCTTCGTATAAAAGTCATCTGTTATGTGATTGACTGTCAAGTTTTCTATAACATCTTGTTAGGAAGGCTGTGGTTGCACGAGCATAATATTGTTCCATCTACTCTCCACCAGTACTTTAAGTACGTAGACGATAAAGGGGATATCAAGAAGGAAGTTGCTGACCTCAATCCTTTCAGAGGCATTATAGCCTATTATACGGATTTCAGGAAGTACAAAGAAGAGTACATGAAGGTCATGTTGGCTTTGGACATGGAGAAAGACCAAAACGATGACCCAGATGAGGTCTTGTTGATTCTAGTCAAAGGACGCACTTCTCGTCCTTCATCTTCTCAAATGCTAACTATTAATCTTGCCCCTCCTACTGAAAAAGTGGAGCAAAGGAAGCTAACCTCTTCTGAGGCTCTTGTTATCGACCTTCGTCGTAACAAGCCTACTACTTATTTTCCTCCTCCCCTTGTTATCGACCTGACGATGTCTTCAGCCATGGTGGAAAAAGTTATTATAACTGTTGAAGCAGTGAAATATATGAATAAAGCAATGTCTCCTTCGCATTATATTGATGTCAATTTTTATGCCCAACGTTACTTAGAAATTTTGGATAATTTTGAAACTTCCACCTTACGAGCAATTTATCCTCTCCGGGATGAGATATCATTTGAACATGTGTAAAACTCATTCTTCGTAGTTCTTCCTCGGAACGATGATGACCATCCAATTCTCTTCAGTAAAGAATGAAACCAAAGGGCTATACTCGATAGCGATTCTGAAAATAATAATTGTGGAAGAATACAACTACGTGATTATAGTCAACAATCAAAGAACATCATCCGAAAAATGGGTTACAATTTCAGGTCTAGACTTAATGGAGGTAAAGGCAGACGAACTCCTATTCAACTACCGGCCCCGAAAGGAAGGTCATCCCAATATTATGACAAGACTAAATATGGGTTAGGCTGTACTATGCCTGTCACAACCCCAGACATATCTGGGTCAGATGAAGAGGCACGATCTCACTCTTCCGATTCCTTCTCATGGGACTCAGATACCAGTGTAGGGAATGTCCATCGACTGACTCTATTTGTCAATATGGTAATAGTTGAATTTCCAGAAGACGATGATGACTTCATCGAGACTTATAAGAATGAACCTTGGGCACAAAGGATGGATACTCAATGGGAACTTCGCTTTGAACAGTGTAAACCACCCACTAAGGATGAATTGATCCAGATTAACGTCGGAGATGAAGCTCCTCCAAGGACTATCTTCATCAATAAAAGCCTTCCGGAGGCCGACAGACAAGAAATGATCCATCTTATTGAAGAGTACATTGACGTGTTCGCCTGGAGCTATAAAAACATGCCGGGACTAGATCCTCAGATTTCTACTCATAAGCTTAATATTTTGCCAAACTCTAAGCCTGTTAAATAGCAATAGCGGCGATTTTGGCCTGATATGATGAACGCTATAGAACCTGAAGTCAAGAAACTCATCGCCTACGTCTTTGTTAGGGAGGAACATCACCCCGACTGGGTGGCTAATATTGTCCCAGTTATAAAGAAAATAGGAAAAGTTTGAGTCTACATCGACTTAAGAGACCTCAACGTAGCTTGTCCCAAAGACGAGTTTGCTCTTCCAATCACCAATGTCACGATAGACAATACCTGCGAGTTTGAACAAATGTTATTCATGGATAGATTCTCTGGTTATAATCATATCAAGATGAATCCTGAAGACAAAAAACGTATCCTTTCGTACTCCTCTAGGAGTCTATTGCTATACGGTTATGCCTTTGGTCTCAAGAACGTTGGTGCCACATTAGTGGGCCATGAGTACTATTTTCTGTGAGCATTTATGAAAAATAGTCAAATGTTATGTCGATGATATTGGTGTCAAGAGTTATTTAAAGGAAGATCACATCTAAGGCCTGAAAACTATCTTCGATCTAATGTGTCAACATCAACTCAAGAAGAATCCCACCAAGTCATTCTTGAGTGTCTCTAGTAGCAAATTTCTCGGATTCGTTATTACCTCTAAGGGTATACAAGTTGACCCCGATAAAGTCAAAGTCATTCAAGAGATGCGTCCTCCACGCAACCTAAAAGGGCTACGAGGATTCCAGGGACGACTTGCCTATATCAGGAGATTCATCTCAAATCTCTTGAGATGCTGCAGACCATTTAATCTATTAATGAAAAAAGGTGTATCTTTCATTTGGGCTGATGAATGCCAGCAAGCATTTGAGGACCTTAAGCGGTACTTGATGACCCCTCCAGTTTTAGTTCCTACAATCACAAGAATACCCTTTCTAATGTATGTCCGAGCAATTGATCATTCTCTCGGTACCCTCCTTGCCCAGAAGAACAACGAAGGTCATGAGCAATAAATTTACTATCTCAGTCGTACAATGATTAGTGTTGAATACTGATATAGCCCCATAAAAAAAGAATACTTAGCCGTGATGTTCAATGTCCAGAAGATGCATCATTACATCATGGGCCAAACCATCCATGTTATCTCCAGTGTCAATCCTCTACGACTCCCGATGAAAAAGCCTAGTACACTCAATTCTAGATTAGCTACCTGGGTGATGTTGTTAGTGCAGTGTGATATGCTTTATGTCCCGCAAAAGTTTGTCAAGGGTCAAGCCCTAGCTAACTTCCTGTTTGCTCATCCAATTCCTAAAACTTCAAAACTCTATGACGAGATTCTCGACGAAACTCTAAAGTCTAATATGACTTTAGAAGGAATACTCCCTTGGCATCTATTCTTTGATGGTACATCTTGAATTAGACCTAACGGTATTATCATAGCAGGAGTAGGGATTGTCCTTGTATCCCCAGAAGGTCTAGCTACTCAGAGAGCCTATTTGTCTAGACAAGCCATGTTTGAACAATGTTGCTTAATACAATGCTCTGCTCATCGATCTCTAGTTAGCTAAACAACTGGATATTGATTATCTTTAAGTATACGGAGACTCTAAATTGATTGTAAACCAGGTTAGAGGTACGTATGAGGTCCGGCACCAAGATCACATCCCTTAACAAGAAGCATAAGTTAAACTTTCTATATCATTCAAAGGTTTCTTTATTGAACATGTATGCCAAGCATATAGTACGGAAGCCGATGCACTCGCTAATCTAGCAACAGTGCTAGTTATTCCTTTCAAAGGGCAACAATTAATCGTTATCGCTAATCGAGAATTATTTTGTGTCGAAAATAATTTGAATATTGAATTCAGTAATGCGGTCAAAATTTGTATTACTAATGAAGACTGGAGGACTCCCTTCGTCAACTTTGCATTACATGATATTTTGCCATAAGACCCTAAAGAATCAAAGACATTCATCGTCAGTCACTCCGATTCTATTACAATCACTCCTCCAAGACACTCCACCGTCGATCTTTTGACGGTATTCTCCTGCATTTTATCACGGTAGTGAGGAAAAACATATACCACGTAAAGCTCACGATGGTGTCTGCGGTACGCATCAGCCTGGTCCTAAGCTATAGGACCATAATAGACGCATGGGATACTATTGGCCCATAATGGTAGCATATGCAATTGTCACGACCCGCACCCTAAGTCGGGGCACAAGTGTGTGACAGCGCCCAGCCTACGTCGTAAAAACGGCGTAGAATGTTGTCGGTCTGCTAGCTAACAAACAGTATATAATAACTTGTCATCTCCGTACGGAGAAATATAATATGAAATACTGATAATACTCAATCACAATCTAGAAGGAAGAATTATGGCACGAAAACTAGATAGATATAATCATAAAGTGCAATATCCAGCTCAACAGAGAGAAAGAGAGTCACAAAGTAGTATGGTTATACAATCCCAAATATAATATCATAAACATAAGTAGCAAGCTGGAGACAAGGTCCAGTCCAAAAATCTACTCTAACTAAACTAAGCTAGAGGCTCGTCGGACGGAACTAAGCCCTGCTGAACCAAGGTCTCCAAGTCTAAGCCCACTACGTCAACCGGACCGTAGTAGGTACAACAATCCTCCTCACCGTTATCTGTAATATTTTATCAATATATCCAGTCAGGATGGAACGAGCACAATCAACTAACAACAGTTCACAAGATATGACAAAAGCTATAAGACTGTAAATAGAGAGTATATACAAGAAATCATGGAATGTACATGTGAGTATCATGGAAAGGTAACCTGTAAATCTAGATCTAGAACAAGGCAAGTTAAACTGATTATGGCATGTACAAGAATCAAGAATCATCTATCTAGGTGTGTGAGTACTAGCTACAATATGTGGCTGGCTTGTGAACTTACACAATAGTAACAGGCCTTGCTAACCATACGTGGGGTGTATGATCAACACTCACAATCAATAGGTGCACAATGGGTGCACAATAGGTTTTGACCACATATCTACACTAATACTCCCCACCCCCGACTGGTAGAGTGGATCCAAGCAAGACACGTTACGATACGGGATTCTGGGAGAAGGGAGCAAGTCTCCTCGAGAATCGGTGTCCATATAATGCACAAGAACTACAAAGGGGCTTGCACAATACATACCAAGATAACGAGGAATAACATCTCATGTCAGGATCCATGAATACCAATCCGTGTGACCAATGTGTCAAGAACAAGCATAGCTACACTAATTATATGAATTATAACAATCATCGTAAATTAGAAAAGTTATCAGAGAGTGTACTCGCCTGTGATGTGATGGATAAGTCGACTGAGTCCAAAAACAGTGCCTCGAAGATCTATAGATGGAATATTGTATCAATATAATGGTTTGGAAGTAAAATTAAGTCATACTAAGTCAAACTAGGTCAAGACACGTCAAACTAGGTCAAACTAGATTATACAGGGTCAATCTAAGTCGTATTAGGCCTAACTAAGTCAATCTAGGTCAATACAAGTCAAACAAAATTAAACTAGGTCGGTTTATGTCAACGGTTGACTTACAGTTGATTTTTGGTCAACTGGTCAACTTTGGTCAACCCTAGGTCAACATTAGGTCAACTTTAGGTCAAACTTGACTAACGTTGAATAACAGTTGACTTTGGGTCAACTGGTCAAGTTTGGTCAAGTTCTAGTCAATTTTGGGCTACGGTTGACTTTCGCTTGACTTTTAGTCAAAAATAGTCAACAGTGGTCAACCAAGGTCAAAACTAGTCCAAGTCCACTATTCCTAACCATTACCAACCATAAAATCCTAATTATAGCTATATCTTAAGGTATTAAACCCATATGTTATGAAATTAGTATTATCCTAACATGTCCCGTTTACCCTTTGTAAGGTAAACCCGATCCTTAGCCTCTAACTCTGACTCTATACCTTCCTACTTCATTCTAAGCTTTCACCTAACCCTCTACTATGGTATTTCAACCCTCTCCTAGAATTTCGATACCGTATCGCGATATCTTGATATCTAAAGTCAAAAAAAGGTAGAATCTTATTACCTTATGATAGTGGATATTGAGATACCAACTTGGTGTCTCAAGAATACCACACGACTCCGACTCTAGCTAGAATACTAAACTCTCACTCTCTAACCGATACTAACTCGCTATATAACTATCTAGCATTCATTCCAGTTTCTAACCACTACGCAAGCTACACTCTAACTAATATCCCCAACTCTCACACACTCTCAAGACTACACAAAACTCACTCACTAACCCTCCTAATAATATCCCTCTCTCACACACACATAGGACTATTTAAGGGGATTTATTTAGAGGCTATTTATGGGTATATATATAGGTATATATGGGTATATATAGGTATATATATGTATATGTATGGGGGTAAATGGGGGTTATAAAGGGGGGTTTCTTGGCTGCTATTGCTGTTATAGCTGCTGCTACTGCTGCATTATGCTGCTGTTGTTGTTTGTGGGGGGTGGGGGGCAGTAGCCCCTAATCCCCCCCCCCCCAAGGATGTTGTTGCTACTCTTCTTTCTCTCCCTCTCTAACTCCTCTCCTATATCTCTTCCTCGCTAATTCCCTCTCTATATCTTCTCCTCTATCTCACCCACACACATGGATACAAAGATATATGGACACACACACACACACACACACACACACACACACATATATATATATATATATATATATATATATATATATATATATATATATATATATATATATATATATATGTATATAAATATATATATATATATATATATATATATATATATATATATATATATATGGACACAAACACACCTATGAATATATATATATATATATATATATATATATATATATATATATATATATATATATATGGACACACACACACATATATAAATATATATGGACACAAACACATATATAAATATATATGGACACAAACACACATCCTAGTTTTCCTAGGAGTCTCCCACAGGCCTCTAACCTTGACACAAAGGGACACAACCATAGGGTAAATCCTATGGGTTCCAAAACTAATTAAAATTCATAGGAGAATGATTTAGAGGATACGAAATTACCTATTAGGAGTGAATCCTAATGAAACTCTCTCCGACACGAAGATCCTTGTGGAAAGGACACTTCCACCTTGCACTTTTCTCCCAAACTTTGGTAGCACCCTCCCTCGATGGTGTAGAGAGGATTTATGGAAGAAATTTTGGGAAAAAGAGAAGATTTGGAGATGAAATCAAGGTTTTAGGTCTAGGTTTTGGGAAAGAACTAAAATGGCACTACAAAAAAAGTGTCTTTTCGGGACCCCAAAAATCCGTCTTAAAAAGACCCAAATCAGTCCTAAATTGTGATTTGGGACGAATTTTAGGACGGTAAGTGACAGTGCTATTAGGGTGGCGTGGCAAAAAGTTTTAGGACGAAAAATACCGTCCTAATTTGGTTTTAGGGTCAAAAAATGTAACCATACCAAAAGTGTTTGAATTATTACATGTTTACGACGGTTTACAAAACGGTCCCAAAATAAAAGAGTTTGTGACGAATAACATCCGTCCTAAACAAATTTGCTAGCGTCACAAAAGGATATCATTTATATCTAGGACAATTACATAATCGTCCCAAAAGTAATACTTATGAAATTATTGTTTGCATTTTTCCAGCTATAAAACATACAATTTAAATACACATATAACATAATTCATATGGTCATGGTCGTTGTCAAGCTTATCCTCAGACGTATCTCCAAGTGTCGGAGCTCCCATACAAAAAAAAACTCAACAACATCAAGCATTCTTTACTATCATTTACAAAATAGGAGAAACATATTACATTAAGTAGAAGACAACAAATTCCATATATAACTATAATGTTCAATTGATAAACAACAAAAAAGCTTAACATTAAGCATCCTGTAGAATCATTTCCAAAATAAATCCAAAACACAATACATCACCCATACCATCACTTACAAAATGAACCCATCATCTCCACCATTACATATAAAATTATGAACCCAAAATATTAAACACTACACCATATTTTTGAATCATTTATTAAATATTCACAAAATTAACCCAAATTTTTTTTTCCATCACAAGAGTCGTCGCCCATCATTTAAGTAAATCCATAATGCTTTTGAAGGACCTGCAAATAAAATTAAGACATGCCAATATATTAGCAAGAAAATTTTATTATTTTATCAATCATTGAGAAAATGTGTCTAATAACAATGTAAAGAAGCAAAAATTTATCATAAAAGTATACTTACAACAATTAGTCTAGAAAATATTATCAAAAAAATGTGTCTAGTATCAATATATATAAAAGGATACTTACAACAATCATAAAAGGAGATTCTATGTACAATGAAAGAAATCACAAAGATGAGATCCAGTAAAAATGTTACCACAACATTGACAGGGTTGGCAGGGTTATTGTAATATGTTACAATTAGATGATGCAAATACAAAGGTATTGTTAGAATAGAAGTAGAAGTTAACAATTCGAACAAGTCCTAATCATGCCCAACTTAGAGAGGCATGCAATTATTTTTAGATTAAAGAAGCATTGATCATACAAATAGTAGATAAACCTATTATACAATCTCAGTAGTATGCTGTAATGAAGTAAAATATTTCAAAATTTTCCATCCTGTAGTTACAAAGAATACTGGAGGAAAACAGTTTTCGAGGTACGGAATGGTAGTTGCACAATGGGCTTAAGAAACATGTATGTTGTGAAACTTCTTTTGGCATTAATTCTACTACCAAGAACATATAGCAAAATTCTCATCACATGAAATGGATTTTAGTGTTTAAATCAAGATGGTAGAGGAATAAGTTGTCTGCCCCATGGATGGATAAGTTATCAAACTACGAGTCATGTAACCTCATTGCCTTGTTCAAGAACATAAAAATCACAATTAGATATCATAGGAGCGCAATACAAAGAATGTGAGAAAAAGCCAATAAGAAAAATCTACCTTTGCATGCTTCAACAAAGGAGCAATGCAAAGACTAGATCAACACATACATCAAGTTCAGTATCCCTGGACCCAGCAATAAAATAATTTAATGCTTTCCAAAAATTATTTTGATCAGAGAAATTAGTATAGGCATATTGGCCTGCAATCTATGTTGCTTGATACTCGAGTAACAAATAGCATACGAGTTGTGACCTTGAATTCTGACATTTTTAGAATCTATCTAAGTACCCCAAAGGATTCATAAGGAAGCAATACAACTATCCATCTAGGTTGCAGGTAGGTGTATGTATGGAATAATAAGGGGAAAGAAAGAAAACCAGTCACTAAATACACACATGATGCAAGCAAGCTCTCTTCTGGAATATCCTGTCCTCATAGGAACCAATCTCCAGTTCTCCACCTCCACCCAAGCCCTCACTGAACACAGAGAGATCAAAGTTTGGGATAAAATATCAGGCTACAAAGCTAGCAATTTCAGGATCAAACCTTGTCCTCCTCTGGATTTTCAGAGTTAAAAAGATCAGACTTCTCTCTTAGCACTTCCTTGAGCTTTGTTTTCAGATCATCTATATTCTCATGAATCTGAAAATTGAAAAGAACATTACAACCGTAATCAGACAAAATAGCTGGCATGAAAGAATACTAGAACCTACAACCTAGAACTGTTATGTTAGAACATGAACTAGTCAATGAACTAATACTAAAAATTTTCCTATTTAAGAAGATAAATTTACTTCTGTTTCCAGACTATAGTCTCATCCTCCACAATGGCAGCACCAACTGAAGCCCTTGTTGAAGATATGCGTTGGACTTTTGGGGCTCTGGCAGCAGTATCTCTACTATCAATTTTTCCACTTTGTCTTGTCTTAATTTCCAGCCCTGACATAGAAGTAGTAGTTTGTCCAATTTGTCGATATGGCGAAGAAGTAGCACCAGAAGCAAGAAGTGAGCCTTTAAAACGTGAAACAGGAACTTTATCGTCAGGTCTTAGTTGTGGATCTACGTCATCTCCTCGTTTCGCTTGAGCTTTCTCGCGCTTGATTCTTTCTGCTTGTCGCTGGAAAAAGGAAAATTTGTGTCTTAGGAAAAGAAAATTTAACTATTGTAGCTATATTGTTGCATCTCGAAAGATTTGTATTATGACAGTTAACCAGACAAGTAATACTAGATTAAATTATAAAAAGCAAGCAGTTTAAAATTTCGTAACAGGGTTGATACTAAACAGGATATTAACATTATAAAAGCTTTGACAAGTTGAAAGTATAATGGGAAGCTGATGGACCATAGTTTATCATTCAAGGTTCATTAAGCACTACATGATGTAAAAACTAGGATTATTTATAATTTCTAGCTATTAATATTCACTTATTTGATTACAAATAACTGTGTGATAGAATCATTGATTCCATAATTTACAATCATCATAAGAAAACTAAGAAAGTGGCTGAAGTAGCCATATTAGGGGGGAGAGGGGAACCTGTTTCTGTGCAAACAAATAAATTAAGAACAGGAATTTGCACAGAAATTTCTTGAGTTGAACAGTTGGGAATTTCTATTGCTGATATTCATGTCAGACAATATGTAAACTAAATCTATTCAGATACTTAGGCAATAGACTCCAAAAACTGAATGCAGTCAAGTCTTAAAAAAAAATGTTACTAGTGAGATGGTTGAGCCTGAACAAATATTCTGTTTTGGGTTTTGACAATATCCTCGGCATTGAATATAGGGACATTTGAACAATGATCAGTTTGTTGCTGAAAATTGAGTACCTCCATGCATTAAACCACTTGAAACAAAGTTTTTCCACTTTTAAATTGGATTGCAAAGCTACCTTTAATGAACAGTTAAGTTGGAGAAGCAGTAATAAGTTTGTTAGATGAATATCTCGGAACACTTGTGACCTTGAATTCTGACATTTTTAGAATCTAAGTACCCCATAGGATTCATAAGGAAGCAATACAACTATCCATCTAGGTTGCAGGTAGGTGTATGCTCTCTAGCTTATTGTTCTTGGTGAAGAGAGAGGCAACAAATTAAAGGTTTGGTTCTCAAGTTTATCACAACAAATTGTCTCCAATCTTGTCAACTTTAACAAATCAAAACAAAAATTTCCTCTCAGGATACTTGCATCTTATTTTCCAATATACACATCATAGCTTTGAATGTTTTAGACTAACGACAAGATTGTTAGTTTTGGATATAAAATGAGAAGTAATATGTTCATGAACTGAGGATTATTCAACATATTGTGATAATCGAAAGCAAGGGACCAAATACCTCTTCCTTTATTATTAGTAAATCCTCAGGAACATCTAAGAACAATATCAGAGAAATCTTCCTGCAATGACATTAAGATATTACAAAGACACCGGTATATGTCTAAATCAGTAGAAAGCAAGAAAATTGAACTACCTATAGCAGCTTTTCATCTTGGTTTCCTCCATGTATTATCTTGTCAAATTGACTGAGAAAGAGACGCCCAATGGTCAGTATCGGTAGCAGTTGGTATGGGATTTGGACCTACCAAATCATATTGTTATAGCCCATATCGTATCAGTATCAACATATTCTTAAGCAAAAAAAAAGGATTAGTTGTAGTGATACTAAACTTTCAGAAGTCAGTTCATGCTATAAGAATAATTTTAAATACATAGTGATGAAGGATAACACTGTTTGTGTCACAAGTCCATGTCCATGCCTCTTATCTACTTGACACACATGCATAAATGATATACTTATTCTTTAGCTCAAAAAAGAACTAATAAGTGAAATAGATAGATATATACTGATTTTTCTCTTCATGGAGGAAAAGAACAACACTCATATAGCATCAAATGAAAAGACAGATAAAGAAACCAAATGCCAATTGTTTAAACACATTCAAATAAAACATCAACACTTAATCAGCTATCAGAGAGACCAAGGAGGTGGCAACATAGCTTGTCCCTTGAACAATTTGCTCAAGAAAGACTCTTTTAAGTGGAGTCTACAAGCTCAAGAGACTTTTAACAACTTAAAAACTGCTTTAACCCAACCTCCAGTATTAAGAATGCCAGACTTTAATAGTGAGTTTATACTTGAGTGTGATGCTTCTGGGAATGGAATAGGTGCTGTTCTTATGCAGGAGGATAGACCAATAGCCTATCTCAGTCAAGGGTTAAAAGGAAGAGCCAAGATCCTATCCACATATGAGAAAGAGATGCTTGCTATCTTACTGGCAGTCAAAAAGTGGAATCAATATCTTTGGGGAAGGGTGTTTCTCATTAGGACTGACCACAAGTCCTTAAAGTATATGTTAGAATAGAGGGTCTACACAGAGGCTTGCTATCTTACTTGCAGATATTTAAGGCATATCTATTTGTCATTAGCAGGTTCTGAACCCAACCATTCTGCACATGAATATGGCACTATTTTATTGTAGCTCTTATGATTATTTCAGACTTAATTAAGATGTATTGGTGGTGCAATAGGTGAAATATGCACAAGTGTTGGTTAAGTTGCACTAAGTCTATTTAGCATTCACAACTTTTGATCAAAATTTTGAACAGTGCTGTGGGAAAAGACATTTCCAATGATTTCAACTTGTTACACCAAAATTATAGATTTGGTCTATAAAGCCATATGTTAAAAATTTAAGCTTATTGTATCATTTTGTCAAAAGCTAAATTAGTAGAAGATCAACCCACATGTCAAAGTACCCAGATGACAAGTAATAAGCCTTAATATGGCGAGGAATGGTGCAAGAGGTTATCTATATTAAAAAAGGAACTTCCATTAAGTTTATCTATATTACAAAAGGAACTCCCACATACAACCACATTAATGTAGAGGACGTTGTCCAGGCAATTGTAGATTTCAGTCCAAGTGTTTGGAAAGATTATTTCATCTCCCATTCTCCCAAGTCTTCTCTTACATCACAGGCACATATCATTTATCAAGAAAGGCTTCTTCTTCTTTTATGAGCAAGACTGATTTATATTTAAATACCTTCAACTTAATCTCACTTTTTACCCAATTTTCTATCCCGATGTAGAACATAACAAATTTATGAAGAATTATACATGGAAACATATTATTTAAGCAAGGGCTAATACTTCGATACCATGTTAATGAAAATTTTGAGTTGACTAAGCTCTGAAGATATCTATTAGGGCTTCATATATATATTTGAACATGGTAAGACTAACTTAGAAATAAATACCTATAAAAAGAATTATCTTAATCAAGCAAATTAAAATTGATACACATGTGCATATTTCGTTATCTAACTAGCGAATGATTAATTTGAATGCAGAAGTCTAATGCATGAACAGAGCAGAAGCTAGAAGATCTCAATAAAGAGGTGAAGGCAATGCTCAAAACAAATGACCTAGTTTTCTTTTTGTGACTATAACTAGGAGAGACCAGTGGTTATCGCCAAAGACAAAGTTGGGAGTTAACTAGTTTTATAGTGGGTAACATAAGAGGTAGGTTCTTGTAATTTTGTTACCAATATTTCTTCTAAACAGTTCTTCCCATCGATCCTAGTGATCTCAACTCAACTTGAATTCTCTTATATATTTGCTTAATTGGCAGGTCCACTCTCTGATAAACCTGTAAAGACTACTGCCAGGGCTACTACTTTCTTCTTCTTTTTAATTTATCATAACATGAAGGGGTTCCTTTTTCATGTATTATACTATGTTGATCTTGTATTTCCCTTCGGGTTAGATAGATTAGGGACATCCTATTTGAGCAGAATTTTTCTTCTACTTACACAGGCACCAATTGAATTGTTACTCTTTAATCTTCGTCCTGGAAGGGCAATTCAACTCGGTGGTCATAATTGCCAGGTTTGTAATATATTTTTACACGGTATCTTTTATGTTTTCTGTTCTATGGCTGAAATTTTGTGATCCCAGTATGAAGAAAATGAAATAACAAACTACTTAAAGGCTCCTTTTTTTGCTATTTCGTTAGTCAACAACCTCTAGCTGTCATGTGGAGAGAGTATAAATAATAGTGAGCATGTAATCAAGAAACTTAGACAATTGCAATTTCTGAAAATTAGAAATACAATTACTTAGCTTGTTCTTCCTTCTTCATCTTCTTCTTTCTGTTAATTGAGGATTTCCTCCATTTGAGAGCTTCGAGCATGGTTAATTCCGCTCGAAGCACCTGGCACAGGACTGTTGTTAGTCAACAACCTCTAGCTATTGTTAGTCAACAAACTCTAGCTGTCATGTGGAGAGAGTATAGATAATAGTGAGCATGTAATCAAGAAATTTAGACAATTGCAATTTTTGAAAATTAGAAATACAATTACTTAGCTTGTTCTTCCTTCTTTATCTTCTTCTTTCTGTTAATTGAGGATTTCCTCCATTAGAGAGCTTCGAGCATGGTTAATTCCGCTCAAGGAAGAGGTTATAAATGGTTCAATTCTTAAATCGTAACATTCTAAATATAAATTCTTGAGCTTATAAATGGTTCAATTCCTCAAGCAACATAGTTTACTAACTAATCTTATAATTATTTGATGCCACAATATACTGGCAATCATTGCATACCTATTTCTACTCTTAACCTATGTTGCAGGGACACAGATAAGACACGGACACTGCACTTACTTTGTGTGTCCTAGTGTATGTTGGAGTGTCCGGGTGGTGTCCTACAAGAACGGCTTAGATTTTTGAGTTTTCGTGCTTCCTAGCTCGGAACAGTTTAGTACCGAGTTCCAGAAATACATTATTCTGGTTTGTCGGAATTAAGCACCAACCCATCTTACATGAATACAAGTACAAGGAAGGTTCGAACCACGAAATTGGAATGTGATATCTAGGCAACAATGCTACGGAGATGAGCCTAAGCGCAAAGCTAAACGGTTCAAAAACAGATGAAAAGCAATAGTGATGATGAACAATCTAGCACAGGGGCACATTCTCCAGAACCAGTTGCTAAGATATCAAGCAGCATGATTCTCACTCTTGCCCACGAGGAAGCTACAACCTACTATCCCCTACAAACTGCATTGTAACGATCTATCATCCTGACCCAACGTCTTCTGACGCAGAAACTGTATATATTATTTCATGACGAACTATATATAGCATAGGCATCACTTCAACCTTACTCAATAAGCGCTCCAGCGATTTAACTATTTCGATATGCGATAGGAAACCATAACATTATCAGACCCAATTTTCTGCTCATTTGCATTTTTAAATTTTATTTATTTGTTTATTTGTTCTCTCTATTCCCATTGATTGAGCGGAAATTTGCTCCTTTTTGTTTCATGGCCAGAACTAGTAACAATTTC
Source organism: Iris pallida (assembly GCA_029216955.1). Taxonomy (NCBI): domain Eukaryota; kingdom Viridiplantae; phylum Streptophyta; class Magnoliopsida; order Asparagales; family Iridaceae; genus Iris; species Iris pallida. The sequence goes on along the minus strand of JANAVB010021999.1, from coordinate 11,396,632 downwards.
AAGCTTGGTGAACAAAAGAACATCGCAGCAAACACATTAGAAACCACAATAGCACACTCCACATCCTAGCAAAACAGGAAGGAGCAAAAAGAAAGACACTAAAATTAGTAACGAATCTCGACGAGCTATTAGAGTTCCCGCAGGAAAAAGCTCACCTCCCCCTGGTGCCGATTCTGATGAGGAAGACCTTCGGCTTGGTCTCCTGCTCCATGGCGAGCGTCGATTTGACCGCCATGGCCCTCCTCCTGCTGCTCCATTAGAGAGCTTCGAGCACCGGTCATTCTAGTGTTCAGGGAAGAGGTTTCTAACATTTTCTTTGGGTTATCTAGGTATAAACCTGCCGAGAATACCTTAAAATACCTAAAAACTGTTTAAAAAGCTAAAATTAACACAACCCTAAAGAAATTGAAGGAAAAACTCCATACGATACATGTTATTGAAGGAATAAAACCTAAATTGATGCATTTAAAAAAACTTAAAAAATACCAAGCCCTAAAGAATTTATTTATACAAATATACCTCGATGTTCAGAGGAGGCGTTGATGTCGGAGGGAATCGGAAGGAGCGGCGGAGGGAATCGGAAGAAGCGACGTTCAGATGAGCGGCGGAGGGAGTCGGGAGAAGGAAGAGAGAGAGAGAGACGATGTGTATCTTTGTGCAAAGAAATAAGTTCTGAAAGTTTTAGGATGGACGGTCTAGATTAAGCCATCCGATTAAACGGTCAAGATGGAGACATGTGGAGGTAAAATTTCCCCCCATAAAATTTGGCAATTAGCCGTCAAATGTGTGGCATTCCCGCCGAGCTATTTGGGACGGTAATATAAATTATTTGGAACAGAAATTTTTATTACTCCCAAATAGTGATCTATTTTTAGATTCTGTCACAAAAAATACAACTTTTTGTTACTAAAAATATAGCCGTCCCTAGAACTATACTTTTAGGACTTTTAGACTAGTGTTCCGAATAGTGTCGTCCCAAAAAGATACTTTTTTTGTAGTGAGGGGAAAGAAATTTAGGGTGGAGAAGAAGTGAAGTGGTGAGAGCGGGTCTCCCCATGTGGCCGACCTTGTAGGTGGTTTAGGGGCATTTGGCCAATGTCCAAAATGCCCTCCAAGCCTCCTTTAGGCCAAAATTAACTTAAGTAAAATTTTGGGGTTAGAAAGGCCAAGTTAAAATCTACAAATTGACCGATTAAGATATGAGGGATTTGTCTAAAAGTACTAGACTAATTAGTAGGATTTATAGGCCATATCTAACCTATGTTTGGGTCCCAATCAGAGTCTAAGCTACCCGCGTCCCCGATACAAGTCGGAATGAGCTGAAATTCGAACCCGACTCTAAAAATCCCCAAATAAAATTATATTTAAATAAAAAATACTAAAATTCCCAAAAATGCAAAAATTAACATTTTACCCCTGTTTATGAAAAGTGGGAGTGACAAGTCTACCCGCCTTAAAAAAATTTGTCCTCAAAATTGAAGGCGAAACTATCACAGCAACATAAACAGAACAAGGAAAGAAAAAAAATTTACCTCAAGGCTCGAAGAGATATGGAAATCGCTCCCGCATGTCATCCTCTCTCTCCCAGGTAGACTCACCTGGAGAGTGGTGCCTCCATATAACACGAACCAAAGGAATGACCTGGTTCCGGATCACCTTCTCTCTTCGGTCCAAGATCTCGACCGGCTTCTCTCGATAACTGAAAATTGGTGCCACTTCGATCTCGGAGTGGTCCAAAATGAGACTGGGATCTGCCACGTACCGCCTCAGCTACGACACGAGGAACACGTGCACTCCCTCTAGTACGGGCGGTAACTCCAGTCGGTAAGCCACTGCACCGACCCTATCTAAGATACCGAAGGGTTCGATGTATCGTGGACTAAGCTTCCCGCCACCACCAAAACGAATCGTGCGACGCGTCAGAGAAATCTGCAGAAACACAAGATCACCAACCTAGAACAAAAACCCAAGACTTAAAGCTTGATCTAAAATAATCACAATCAGACTCAAATACTAGAAAAATCTAAACTATACCTCAAACTCTAACGGCCTCCGGTGGCTATCGGCCCAATGCCGCTGCATGTCCTGCGCCACCCGAAGTCTATCCCTGATAACCCTGACCTTCTCTGCAGCATCCACTACCATCTCAGGGCCAAGCAAAAACCTCGCTCCGACATTATCCCAAGACAAGGAAGTACGGTACCTCCGTCCATATAGAGCCCCGAAAGGTGATATCTCTATATGGGCTTGGTAGTTGTTGTTGTGAGCAAACTCTACCAAGTGAAGGTGGTCCTCCCAAGATCCCCTGAAGTCCAAGATACAGGTACGAAGTATATCCTCAAGGGTCTGAATCGTCCTTTTTGACTGCCCGTCTGTCTGGGGTAGTATGCGGTGCTGAACTTGAGCGATGTGCCCAAGCTAAGCTGTAAACTCCTCCAGAAGTGGGAAGTGAATTGGCTATCCTGATCCGAGACTATGCACACTGGAACCTCGTGCAATCGAACTATCTACCGCACGTACATCTCGGCCAGCCTCTCCGTAGACAAACCCACATTGAAAGGCAAAAAGTAGGCTGATTTGGTCAATCGATAAACAATGACCCAAATCGCATCCTTTCCTCCTAGAGAACGCGAAAGTCCAGATTCAAAGTCCATAGTGATATGCTCTCACTTCCACTCAGGAATGGGTAGTGGCTGAAGAAATCCACATGGTCTCTGTCTCCCGACTTTCACATGTTGGCACACCAAGCATCTAGAAACAAAATGAGCCACCTCGTGTTTCATGCCATACCACCATACATGCTGTCTCAAGTCTCTGTACATCTTGTTGGCACTAGGATGCATAGAGTACTGACAACGATACGCCTCCTGAAGAGCCTCCTCCCGAAGTCCTCCGCTCGGCACGCACAATCTGGTACCATGCCTCGACGACCCATCTTTTGCTATAGAGAACTCATCCAATAGTCCTGTCCGGACCTGCTCCCTGATGACCTTCAGATCCTCATCCTCAAACTGAGCTGCTCTGACTTTGTCCATCAGCTCTGAATGCACCTGAAGACCCCACATCTGCTCCTCAAACCCAAGAACTACCACCTATATGCCCAAACTCTCCAGATCTGCTAGAAGGTAACGATCTATCGTCAAACACATGGCTACTGGATACCTGCTCAAAGCATCCGCAACCACGTTGGCCTTTCCCGGATATTACTATAAGGATATATCAAAATCCTTCATCAGCTCTAACCATCGTCTCTGCCTCATATCCAGCTCCTTCTGGGTAAACACGTACTTCAAGCTCTTGTGGTCAGTGAAAATCTCCACATGCTCTCCGTATAAATAGTGTTTCCACAGCTTCAAGGCAAATATGACTGCTGCCAACTCAAAATCATGAGTCGGATAGTTCTTCTCATGTGGCCGTAACTGCCTAGATCCATAAGTAATTACCTTCCCATGCTGCTGAAGAACGCAACCCAGACCCTTCCCCGAAGCATCATTATAGATCGTGAATCCTCCGGACCCAGATGGCAACGTCAAAATAGAAGCCGACGTCAACATCTTCTTCAGCTCTTCGAAAGCAGCCTGACACTCATCAGTCCAGATGAGCTCCACGTCCTTCCTAGTGAGTCTATTCATCGGCTCAGCTATTCGAGAGAAGTCCTGCACGAATTTCCTATAGTAGTCCGCCAAACACAGAAAGCTCTGAATCTCGACAACTGAACTGGGTGTCGACCAAGACTCCACCGCTGCAATCATCTTCTGATCCACTGAAATCCCATCACCAGATACAACATGGCCCAGGAACCCCACTCGGTCCAAAAAGAACTCGTACTTTGACAGCTTTCCATACAGCTGCTACCTTCTCAGAGTCTCTAGCATAACCCGTAGATGCTCCTCCTGCTCTTCAGGCGTCTTCGAATAGATGAGAATGTCATCAATGAAGACCACCACGAACTTGTCAAGGTATGGATGGAATATCTTATTCATCAAGTTCATGGATACCGTCGGGGCATTAGTCAACCCAAAAGGCATGACGGTAGACTCATACTGGCCATAACGGGTACAAAAAGCAGTCTTCGGAATGTCATCCCACTTCACCTTCAGCTGATGGTACCCAGATCGCAAGTCTATCTTCGAGAATACCCTCGCGGTGCTCAACTGATCAAACGAGTCATCAATCCTGGACAAAGGATACATGTTCTTGATAGTGAGGTTGTTGAGCGCTCGGTAGTCGATATACATCCGTATCATACTGTCCTTCTTTGGGACAAACAGAACTGGCACGCCCTAAGGTGACAAACTGGATCTGATAAAGCCCTTGTCCTGCAGCTCGTCGACTTACTTCTTCAGCTTCGCCAACTCGCTGTTGTTGACTAGATAGAAATACTGAGAAATAGGCTCAGCACCCGACATCATGTCTATCGAGAACTCAACATCTTTGTCCGACAGTATGCCCGACAATTCCTCGGGGAAGATATCCAAGAACTCTGCAATAAATGGATACGACAAATCCTGCCCCATCAACAAGGCTCCACAAAATCCATCTTCCGGCTCCGCTGCTCCTCTGACAAACTAAAACTCTGGCTCTCCTGACGGACTAAACAACACTCTTCCTGCTCTACAATCTATACTAACATGATGCCTGCTCAACCAATCCGTACCGAGTACCATATCGTAGCTCGAAAGTGGTATTACGAGCAAGCACGCACTCAAATCTCAGCCTTCCAGAGCGACACTTTGCCCCTTGTAAATATTATTAACCAGGATAATACCTCCCTCGGTCATAATCTTACATGTCCTACCCAGATACTCAACAATAATGTTGTGTCTAAGTGCAAAAGAAATTGACACAAAACTGTGTATAGCACCTGAATCAAACAATGCTAAAACAGAAAAAGAATTAAGAAGAACCGAACCTGCCACAACATCTGCAACTGGCTCGATCTCGTCAGCTACAAGAGCAAAAGCTCTGCCCTGAACACCCCGCGGCTGGTAGTGCTGTACGAACCGCTGCTGCTGGGTTGGAAGTGGACCCCTCGGCAGCACTACAGGTACTCTCGCTGGCACCTTCTGAGCTGTACCAGTAATACGAGGGTTTACTGGATACTCCATCAACTCATGTCCTGTGCCACCGCAAAAGAGACACACTTCCAGCCTCTTTTGACAAACCACCCACACGTGACCAGGGTTCTTACAGAAGTTACAAGGAGCCCCATTCTGTGCCTGCCTCTGCTGAGTGTGCTGCACCTGCTGAACCGGTACTCTCGCCGGAACCTGCGGCTGGTAATGCTGGAAAGAACGATGCTGAAGCTGAAGGCGTTTAGCAGCCCCCGCGCTGCTAGTAGCCCCCGAAAAAATATTGCGATCCCTCTAAGGCTTCAAGCCCCACTCCCGCTCTACCATGCGGGCCTCCGTATAGATCTGGGTATAAGTCTCATAAAAGGAGGGAATGAGGATCTTGATATCCCATATCAGCCCCTCTCTGAAATGGCTTACCCTGATCTCTGGGTCACGAACCATGTACTTCGTATATCGGCTCAGACGGTCAAATACTGCGGCGTACTCCTCCACAGACAAACTGCCGTGCTGCAGATCCTGGAACTACCTCACCGGGTCATTCTTTTCTGTAGGAAAGAAGAACTTCTCCTTGAAGAGAAGCTTGAACTCGGCCCATGTATGGTCCTCCCAGCAAGGGCTGGCTCATTTTTGAACTAGGTGCGAGCAATGTCTAACAACTGCAAACCCACCACCTCGACCTTCAGTTCGTCTGCGAAGCGGGAGGCCCTCATCTGCCGCACGATATCCTCGAGCCAGTCATCGGCATAGACCACACCCTCGGTCCCGCTAAAGTCACGGGGCCCCAACTTTTTGAAGTCCTGAATATCGCCGTACCTCGAACGCGCCCCATGATGGGGAGCCCTCTACTCCATGGCTGCTAAGGCCAACTGATAGGCATCCTCTATGCCCTGACGCATCGTGTCTGTCTGCCTCTGCTGAGCCTCAGCCTGGGCTCTCTGAGTCTCCAGTATCTGCTGGAAAAAAGCAAGCATCTGCCCCATGTCTGTAGGCATAGGAGGCGAAGGTGGAAGTACATCTACAACTGGCAGAGGAATGTGCTGTATATGAGGAGGAAGAGTGCCCATATCAATCACTGGTGCTGCGGTAGGAACTGTCGTAGCAACCCCCGGGACAGTCCTTGAAACAGGTAGAGGAGCGCCCCCATTAGCTGCTGTCGACACTCTGACTGTGCCAGGAGTGTCTGGATCAGGTCCGCTAGTCACAACAGGCAACTCTATATCCGCGGCCTCAAGATGCTAGGATCTAGTCTGCACCATCCTGAAGATAGATTAAAGAAGGAAATCAATATGTCACATGAAATATTATATCAAGGGGGACAGTTAGAATGCAAGAATCAATATCAAAAAGGACAGTTAAAAGATCAGCAAGTAAAAGTTTTCCTATTTTGTAATTGAGTAACTTAGCCTATAGCCTATCCTAGATACGTACCGCAGGCTCGTAATAGCACTCTAAGTCGAGCGCCACTACGACATCGCACTAATTGTGACTTAGGACCTGCATGGGCCACCACTAAAAATGTGTCATGACCTGCACCCTAAGTAGGGGCACAAGTGTGTGACAGCACCCAGCCTACGACATAAAAACGACATAGAACGATGTAGGTCTGCTAGCTAACAAATAATATATAATAACCTGTCATCTCCGTACGGAGGAATATAATATAAAATACTGATAATACTCAATCGCAATCTAGAAGAAAGAATCATAGCACGAAAACTAGATAGATATAATCACAAAGTACAATATCCAGCTCAACAGAGAGAAAGAGAGTCAAAAAGTAGTATGGTTATACAATCCCAAATATAATATCATAAACATAAGTAGCAAGCTGGAGACAAGGTCCAGTCCAAAAATCTACTCTAACTAAACTAAGCTAGAGGCTCGTCGGGCGGAGCTAAGCCCTGCTGAACCAAGGTCTCCAAGTCTAAGCCCACTACGTCAACCGAACCGTAGTAGGTACAGCAATCCTTCCCACAGTCATCTGTAATATTTTGTCAACATATCCAGTCAGGATGAAATAAGCACAATCAACTAACAACAGTTCACAAGATATGACAAAAGCTATAAGACTGTAAATATAGAGTATATACAAGAAATCATGGTATGTACATGTGAGTATCATGGCAAGGTAACCTGTAAATCTAGAGCTAGAACAAGGCAAGTAAAACTGATCATGGCATGTACAAGAATCAAGAATCATCTATCTAGGTGTGTGAGTACTAGCTACAATATGTGGCCGGCTTGGGAACTTGCACAATATTAACAGGCCCAGCTAACCATACGTGGGGTGTATGATCAACACTCACAATCAATAGGTGCATAATGGGTGCACAATAGGGTTTGACCACATATCTATACTAATACTCCCTACCCCCGACTGGTAGAGTGGATCCAAGCAAGACACGTTACGATGCGGGATTCTACGAGAAGGGAGCAAGTCTCCTCGAGAATCGGTGTCCATATACTGCACAAGAACTACATGGGGGCTTGCACAATACATACCAAGATAACGAGGAATAACATCTCATGTCAGGATCCATGAATACTATTTCGTGTGACCAATGTGTCAAGAACAAGCATAGCTACACTAATTACATGAATTATAACAATCATCATAAATTGGAAAATTTATCAGAGAGTGTACTCGCTTGTGATGTGATGGATAAGTCGACTAAGTCCAAGAACAGTGCCTCGAGGACCTATAAATGGAATACTCTGAGTCAAACTAGGTCAAGACACGTCAAACTAGGTTAAACTAGATTGTACAGGGTCAATCTAAGTCGTATTAGGTGTAACTAAGTCAAACTAGGTCAATGTAAGTCAAACAAAATTAAACTAGATCGATTTAAGTCAATGGTTGACTTATAGTTGACTATTGGTCAACTGGTCAACTCTGGTTAACCCTAGGTCAACTCTTGGTCAACTTTAGGTCAAACTTGACTAACATTGACTAACAGTTGACTTTGGGTCAACTGGTCAAATTCTAGTCAATTTTAGGCTATGGTTGACTTTCGCTTGACTTTTAGTCAAAAATAGTCAACCGCGGTCAACCAAGGTCAAAACAAGTCCAAGTCCATTATTCCTAACCATTACCAACCATAAAATCCTAATTATAGCTATATCTTAAGGTATTAAACCCATATGTTATGAAATGGGTATTATCCTAACATGTACCGTTTACCCTTTCTAAGGTAAACCCGATCCTTAGCCGCTAACTCCGAATCTAGACCTTCCTACTTCATTCTAAGCTTTTCCCCACCCTCTACTATGGTATTTCAACCCACTCCTAGAATCTCGATACCGTATCGTAGTATCTTGATATCTAGAAGTCAAAAAAAGGTAAAATCTTATTACCTTAAGATAGTGGATATTGAGATACCAACTTGGTGTCTCAAGAATACCACATGACTCCGACTCTAGCTAGAATACTAAACTCTCACTCTCTAACCGATACTAACTCGCTATATAACTATATAGCATTCATTCTAATTTCTAACCACTATGCAAGCCACACTCTAACTAATATCCCCAACTCTCACACACTCTCAACACTACACAAAACTCACTCACTAACCCTCCTACTAATATCCCTCTCTCACACACACATAGGACTATTTAGGGGGATTTATTTAGATACTATTTATGGGTATATATATAGGTATATATGGGTATATATATAGGTATATATATATATGTATATATATGGGGGTAAATGGGGGTTAAAAGGGGGGTTTCTTGAATGCTACTGCTGCTATAGCTGCTGCAACTGCTGCATTATGCTGCTGCTGCTGCTACTTAGCATGCTGCTACTGCTATTTGTGGGGGGGGGGAGGGGCAGCAGCCCCTAATCCCCCCCAGGGCTGCTGTTGTTACTCTTCTTTCTCTCCCTCTCTAACTCCTCTCCTATGTCTCTTCCTCTCTAATTCCCTCTCTATATCTTCTCCTCTATCTCACCCACACACATGGATACATACATATATAGACCCACACACATGGATACATAGATATATGGACACACACACACACACAAACACACACACACATATATATATATACATATATATATATACATATATATATATATATATATATATATACATATACATATATATATATATATATATATATATATATATATATATATATATATACTATTTGTGGTTGGGGGGGGAGGGGCAGCAGCCCCTAATCCCCCCCAGGGCTGCTGTTGTTACTCTTCTTTCTCTCCCTCTCTAACTCCTCTCCTATGTCTCTTCCTCTCTAATTCCCTCTCTATATCTTCTCCTCTATCTCACCCACACACATGGATACATACATATATAGACCCACACACATGGATACATAGATATATGGACACACACACACACACACACACACACACACACACACACACACATATATATATATATATATATATATATATATATATATATATATATATTATATATATTTATATATATATATATATATATATATATATATATATATATATATATATATATATATATATATATATATATGGACACAAACACACCTATGAATATATATATATATATATATATATATATATATATATATATATGTGGACACACACACACATATATAAATATATATGGACACAAACAAACATCCTAGTTCTCCTAGGAGTCTCCCATAGGCCTCTAACCTTGACACAAAGGGACACAACCATGGGGTAAATCCTATGGGTTCCAAAACTAATTAAAATTCATATGAGAATGATTTAGAGGATAGGAAATTACCTTTTAGGAGTGAATCCTAATGAAACTCTCTCCGATACGAAGATCCTTATGGAAAGGACACTTTCACCTTGCACTTTTCTCCCAAACTTTGGTAGTACCCTCTTTTAATGGTGTAGAGAGGATCTATGGAAGAAATTTTAGGGAAAAAAGAAGATTTGGAGATGAAATCAAGGTTTTAGGCCTAGGTTTTGGGGAAGAACTAAAAAGGGGGAAGAAATTGTCACGCCCCAGAACCAGAATACTGGAGAGCGGGGGACAGACACAGCCAGCTACGTACATTGAAGTGAATCTCACATCGTAATACGGTCACGGCTGTCTAGATGCATGAGGGTTTACTACAAGCCATCAGTCTCTTAAGGTCAATAACAAGCCTAGTGTCTCAATCTCAAGCAACAAGTAGATATAACAAGATGGTAGATCATCAGGCATACAAGGTAAGGCGTCCCATACATTATATATTCAGATGATCATGAAGCTAGTCATATAAAATACGAAGACTAGCAAGAGTTTAAGTCATACATGATCAACCCTAGGATTTGTCAATCATGTTACAGCCCGTAGGCAGACAGTAAGTAAAGTTGCAAACGAGCTAACACTTGCTCGGCGGCTAAACGCCTCAAAAGAATGTTTTTACAAGGGAGTGGGAGAGCAAAATAAAAATCCACTCATTGTCGGGATTCCTTCTAGTGTTCACCATCTGGCAGAAAAGTTGGGAGATCCTCGGTAGCTGCTCCGAAATCTGGCCATACAAAACCAGCTGGGTCAGACCCCAGAAAGAGCAAATGCCACAAGGGGGCTTCACTTAAGAACTAAAACCAGCATGTCAGCACATAAAGTCATAGGTGAAATAACATAAGACATGAGTTAAAGAAAACAGGATGATAAACGATAAGATAACTAGAGGACTATTCCGGTACCCAAGTTACAACCCGTAAACCCAACAAGAACCGGAGTTGTAACCATTCACCTGAACAGAACTTAGCCTCCAACCAATTATCGATAAAGTAAAGCATAAACAAGCATGTCTGGAGATATCCATGCACCGGATCTAGGCAAGACTAGACAAGATAGGACTCCGTCCATCATTCACGGCCAAGCAAAGGGTACGGCTTGATACTTAACTAACTAGGGTTATCACAAGCTTAGTTACTAGCAAGATACAATGAGGTACGCCTACGGCCACAAGCCCTGCAGACTATCCAGGTTATCCAGACACAAGATTCAAGATTAGAGTTATCATGCCTTGTTAGGTGACTTGGATGCAACACATGACAGTGTGCATAGTAATCGTTTCATGTAGGGCCCCATATAACAGTGAGCTGGAAATGTGCCCTACTCGTCGGCAGGCTACAAGTCCATCAAGGAAGGTGCCCAGATAACGGGATTGCTTGTAGCCGTAGTCATTAACCTAGTCAGATTCGGTATGAATCCCTGACCGTGGTAACCAGGGATACATGTCCTAGACATGATGCGAGACAAGACTGGTTGCTTATACAAGCATATTCAATACAATCACCCACGGTGTCAAGAATTCACTTAGCATGTCAGGTTAGTCATCGCAACAGCGTATCAAGGTTATCATGTCGGGTTGCTTATCAAGATTACTTATCAAGGCAAGGGTGCGTCACAACGGACCACCATCAAGAATTATCATGTCAAATTATTTGTCAAGAGTGCACCACGACGGGTCACTAATCATGCAATTCCATCCCTAAGCCTTGTTCCGATTAACATTCATAAACTATGTCATGATCACATCGGGTTCATGTCGAGTTTACATCAAAAGGCGTAGACATTAAAAGGCGTAGATATAAAACGGGTACAAAAATCATAAAAAGGGGAATATGGGGACATAATGCGCCCAAGGGGGGGAGCAAGGGGTACTATGGCCAACAAGTGGTATTAGCCAAGTTGCGCCAGGGTAACAGGTTGCGCCAAGGCAAGTAGGGTCAGGTCCAGTTGCGCCTAAACATCAGGTTGCGCCTGAGTCAGACTACGCACGAGGTTAGACTGCGCTTGAGTCGAACTGCGCTCGAGTCAGGCTGCGCTCAAGTCAGGCTGCGTTCAAGTCAGCGTATGCAAGACATACGTTCCAAAAGGCAGCATATGTACTCCATACGACTCCTCATCAAGGCAGCGTATGAGATCCATACGACTCTTTGTCAAGGCAGCGTATGCAAGACATACGTCTCCAAAAGGCAGCGTATGTACTCCATACGACTCCTCTTCAAGGCAGCGTATGAGGTCCATACGACTCCTTGTCAATACAGCGTATGCAAGACATACGTCTCCAAAAGGCAGCATATGTACTCCATACGACTTCTCTTCAAGGTAGCGTATGAGGTCCATACGACTCCTTGTCAAGGCAGCGTATGCAAGACATACATCTCCAATAGGCAGCGTATGTACTCCATACAACTCTTCTTCAAGGCAGCGTATGAGTCAGACTGCGCTGCACTAAAGAGCGCGCACAACTCAGTGGTGCAAGCTAAAAAGCTCGCACACACTGCTCACTGTCTTCTCCAAATCAGCAAGAACTCCATAGTTTGAACCCAAAGCTTCAAAAGTCCATAACTTGGTCAAAACAAGTCCAAATCCAACTTTTCAAAGGTCAAAATTGAGTAGAATAAAATTCTCTACAACATGGAACCATCAAAACTTGAAAACAAAGAAGTTTGATAGATCAAAACTACCAAAATCTGAAAATAACTAATTTCTAGATCTATAAAAATTAAAGCCTCAAAATGGAAAATGATAAGTTCTAATGTGTCTTAGAAACATGAGGAGAAGCTAATGGAACAATAAAAATGGGCTCTCTTGTGGAAGCAAGTTGCACTTGCCTAAGGGGTGTTCTTGGTTGGTGGTGGGTTTAATGGAGACGGAAGAAGAGTTAATGAGAAAGTGGAGGAGAGAGAAAAGTTAGGTGGGTTATAAAGGGGGATGGTGGTAGGTTTAACATGATAAACCAAAGAATAAACTAAGCCAACCCAAAATAAACCAAGTTAAACCATTACATGCTATGATGAACCTAATCAAGACTAAACTGAAATTAGCTAGCCAGGCAGAAAAATAAAAATACATGTCAGGATTCCGCATACGTATACTAGAAATATGTAGAACGAAAAATGGGGGTGACAACTCTACCCACCTTAAAAGAATTCCGTCCTCGGAATTTAATCAAGAGGCTTGAGATGTCGAGCAAGCTATATCAATTGCAGGCAATATATGACTAGCAGTCAATCAAGCAATCATTCATGCAAGCAAGGAACTTAAGCATAAGGCATAAGAAAGATATTATACCTTACGAGTCAAATAGGTCGGGATATCGCGATCGGATATCATCCTCACGCTCCCACATTGACTCACCCAAAGAGTGATGACCCCAAGCAACACAAACTAAACTAATAGTCTTGTTCTTGAGTATCTTCTCCCTCCGGTCCAATATGGATACGGGTCTCTCCTCAAATGAAAGGTTGGTACCAACAACCAATTCCGAATGATCAAGGACATGACTCGGATCCGGGATATACCGTCGTAATTGGGATACATGGAAGACATCATGCACCTCATGTAACGACGGTGGAAGAGCGAGACGATATGACACATCACCTACTCTTTTAAGGATATCAAACGGCCCTATATACCTAGGACTGAGCTTTTCTCGCACGCCGAATCGAATGACGCCACGGGCAGGCGAAATCCTAAAGAATACGTGGTCGCCGACAGAAAATTCAAGAGGGCGCCGATGGGAATCGGCCCAATGACGCTGGCGATCTTGGGCAACTCGAAGATGATCTCTGACTTGTCTGACCACCTCAATAGTCCGCATCACCATCTCTGGTCCAAGCATTTGCCTCTCACCGATATCGTCCCAAGCTAAAGGAGATCTGCACTTCCTGCCGTACAAGGCCTCGAAAGGTGCCATCTGGATACTAGCCTGGAAACTATTGTTATACGAGAACTCTATGAGATGCAGGTGATCTTCCTACGAACCACCGAAGTCGAGTGTACATGACCGCAGCATGTCTTTGAGAGTCTGGATCGTGCGTTCTGACTGACCATCTGTCTGTGGATGGTAGGCTGAACTGAACTTGAGACGAGTCCCCAAACTCTCTTGAAGACTCCGCCAAAAGTGCAAGGTGAATCTTGAATCTCTGTCGGATACAATACTGACTGGCACCCCATACAATCTGACTATCTGCCTGAGGTACATCTCTGCAAGTTGATCCGTCGACTGACCGATTCTGAAAGGAAGAAAATGAGCTCCCTTCGTGAGATGATCAACTATAACCCAGATGGCATCTCTCCCAGCTGGGGATCTAGGTAATCCAGTTACAAAATCTATGGTAATGTGCTCCCATTTTCATTCCGGGATCGGTAAAGGTTGAAGAAGTCCAGCTGGTCTCTGATGTTCGGCCTTAATTTGTTGACAAACTAAACAACAAGAGACAAACCGAGCTATCTCCCTCTCCATGCCATTCCACCAAAAATGCTGCCGAATATTACGATACATCTTCGTACCGCCGGGATGAATTGAATACTGAGAACTGTGGGCTTCTTTCATGATTTTTTGTCGGATATCTCCACTGGGTACACAAAGACGCCTCCTATGCCGAAGTGTACTATCTTTATGAATGCATAACTCTGGTCTCTGTCCTGCCACATATTCTGTCCTAAGCCGCTGAAGCTTAGAGTCCGTGGACTGAGCTAACTTGATCCTCTTAACTATACTGGACTGAACTTGCATACTGGCCATCAATGCCACACTGGAAGGAAGAACAATTTCAATACCCATCTTCTGAAGATCTGCTAACAACTCTGGCTACGCCGTTAGAAAATAAACTCCGGCTCTCCTGCTCAATGCATCTGCTACCACGTTGGCCTTCCCAGGATGATACTGCAAGTTGATGTCATAATCCACAAGTAGCTCTAGCCATCTCCTCTGACGCATATTAAGATCCTTCTGGGTAAACACATACTTCAGACTCTTGTGGTCGGTGAAAATCTCCACCCGATCTCCATACAAATAATGCCTCCAAAGTTTCAATGCAAAAACTATGGCTGCTAACTCCAGGTCATGGGTTGGGTAATTCCTCTCATGGTCACGAAGTTGACGTGACGCATAAGCGACTACCTTACCATGCTGCATCAAGACACATCCTAATCCTTTGCCGGATGCGTCGCAATAAACTGAAAATTCTCCCGTCCCGTCGAAAAGAGTGAGAATGGGGGCCGTCATCAATCTCTGCTTGAATTTCTCAAATGAACTCTGACATTCTGCTGTCCAAGCAAACTGTACATCCTTACGGGTCAACTGCGTTAGTGGTGCTGAAATTCGAGCAAAGTCTGACACAAAGCGTCGGTAATAGCCGGCCAATCCGAGGAAACTCCGAACTTCTGCGATGGTGCTAGGTACTGGCCATGTCTCTATAGCCACTATCTTCTGGGGATCAACTTCCACTCCACCTCTGGTGATGATATGACCCAAGTACGAGATACGATCCAACCAAAACTCGCACTTACTAAACTTCGCGTACAACTAGTGCTCCCTGAGAATCTGAAGAACTACACGAAGATGCTGCTCATGCTCTACCTCGTTCTCGCTATAGACTAAGATGTTGTCTATGAACACTATCACGTACTGGTCCAAATAGGGCATGAAGATACGATTCATGAGGTCCATGAATACAGCTGGCACATTGGTTGCTCCAAATGGCATAACAAGGAACTCCCAATGTCCATATCTAGATCTGAATGCTGTCTTCGGGATGTCCTGCTCTCTGACTCTGATCTGATGGTACCCCGACCGCAAGTCAATCTTTGAGAATACTACCGCTCCCTTGAGCTGATCAAATAAATCATCTATCCTTGGTAAAGGATATCTGTTCTTAATTATTACAGAGTTCAAGGTACGATAATCAACACATAATCTTGATATACCATCCTTCTTCTTCACAAGAAGCATCGGAGCTCCCTAAGGTGATCCGCTAGCACGAATGAATCCCTTGGTTCTAAGTTCTTCAATCATCTTGTACAGGACCTCCAACTCTGATGGTGCCATCCTATAGACTCTCTCTGACACTGGTGCCGTCCCGGGAATCAAGTCGATAGTGAACTCTATCTCTCTCTCTGGGGGCATGCCTGGAAGCTCTTCGGGAAATACGTCAGGAAACTCTTCTACAACTCTGGAAAGCTGAACTGTTGCTGCTACGGCCATCCCCAATGCTGGGGAAGACGGTTCTACTCTGCCTCGAGAAAATAAAAACTCTGGCTCACCGAGAAAACTAAAAATAATCTTGCCAACATGGCAATCTATTCTAGTATACTGGTTCCTCAACCAATCCATTCCTAGGACTATATCGTAATCGGCCATCGGGAACTCTATCAACCTAACGGGAAACTCTCTACCGCTAACTACGATTCGACACGAGGAAAACACCCTATCTACACCCACAAGTCCGTTACCAGTAAGTATATTGAGCCTTACTGATAATGACTCGGGCTCCAGTCCTATCTGTGTCATAAATCGTACAGACATAAATGAATGCGATGCACCTGAATCAAATAATACGGATGCAGGAAAAGGGTTGACGAGAATGGTACCTGCCACCACCTCACCTGATGCCAACTCCTTCTCTACGGTCAAAGACATCGCTTGACCGTGCCCTCTGGGTGCTGGTCCCCTCTGCTGGAAACCTCTCTGGCGGTTCTGAACCTGAGCTTGGACCTGGGCATACTGTTGCGGTCGCTGCTACTGGAATACCTGAGCCTGAGGCGGCAATGGCCTCGGAGGCTGATACTGCTGCTGCTGTACTGGTACTGGTCCCCTCACCGAGGGACTAGTCTGGGCCGATGAGGATGAACCGGCTCTCTGTGGGCAGGACCCTATCATGTGATCCGGTTCCCCACAAGCCAAACACAATCCTTGTGTTCGACGATATTCTGACACTACCTGCCCTGGCTTCCCACAATGAATGCAGCCCATTGTGGAAGACTGCCTCCGCTTCTGCTGCTGAGGATACGTCGGAGTCGAATGCTGAACCGACGTAACTGATGCTGCCCTCCTCGAAGCTCCAATAGTCATGGCCCTAGTTGTCGGGGCTGGGGCTGAAGACTGGATCATCTGACCATGGGACCGCTTCCGTCCTCCAGTTCTGTCTACAATTCTCTGCGAGGTATACTCATGCCTCTTAGCTGCCCACAAAACAGCATCAAAGGTCTGATGCTTAAACTGCTCCACTGCTAGAATGATCTCTAGGTGGAGTCCCTGTTGGAACCACTACGCTCGATCAAACTCGGTTGCCACCAAAGTGGGAGCAAACCGACTCAGTCTTGAAAACTTGGCCGCATATCCATCGACCGTCCTGCTCATCTGCCTGAGATTGGTGAACATCGTCTGTAGGTCGTACCGAGCCACAGCATCGAAGTACTTGATCTGAAACTTGTCACTGAATCCCGCCCACGGAACAGGCGTTGCCATTCCAACCGCTATCATCGCCCACCAGGTGCGGGCTAGGTCAAATAACTGTAGACGTACCACAGCTACCTTCTCTCCTTCTGGAGTCTTGGCTGCATCTAAGATAATCTCAATGTCTTGGAGCCACGCATCAGCTGCAATAGCGTCTTCACTCCCATCAAAGAAGGGAGGGTTGAGGCGCTTGAAACTGCTAGCCGTACTGTTCCCTTGATAACCAACACGGCCCATGGCATCCTGTACTGCCTGGTGCAGGGCATCGCCCCGACGATCTTAAGACGCAAGCAATGTCCTGATGAGACCCACCAAGGTGCCATCGTCAGGCTCTGCAGGCTAGACTGGTTGAACTGGGGGCTCGGGATCCTCGGAATACATGACTCGGGAGGCCACTCCGGAGTGCTGGGCTTGGTCTCCAGGTTGCTGCTGGTCCACTGGAGGTGCTCCACCTTGCTGATCGGTAGGACCAGGAACAATGTCGCTGAAGGAAACGACATAGGGAACAATAAGAAAGGACCATGATAGATCGAGGATATAAACATGTGATCAGGTCAAGGATTCTGAAAGATCAGAAGGCACGAGTAGAGATCAAGGGCGAGTGCTGATTGAGACATCTATTCGGTAAAACCCTCACACATCTTGATTTACAATACCTGCATGGGCTACCACTTAAATCGTGTCATACCCCAGAACCAGAATACTGGAGAGCGGGGGACAGACACAGCCAGCTAAGTACATTGAAGTGAATCTCACATCGCAATACGGTCACGGCTGTCTAGATGCATGAGGGTTTACTACAAGCCATCAGTCTCTTAAGGTCAATAACAAGCCTAGTGTCTCAATCTCAAGCAACAAGTAGATATAACAAGATGGTAGATCATCAGGCATACAAGGTGTAATGCCTGTGGTTCGTATTACGTATTTTGGGATACGTATATGTATTTTATTCTGTATTGCCTGATTCCTTGTTTAGCTCTCGGCTTGGTTTAACTTTCGGTTTGGGTTGGCTTGGTTCGGCCGGCCCAATGCTTGGTTCATCATGGGCCAAGGGTGGAACACCTTAGCCTATGCTTCTCCTTCATTTCCACCACAACCCCCCCTCTTTATTATCCCCACCAACCTTCTCTCTCCTCCATAACTCTCATTTACTTCTCCTTCCCCCACCATTACTCTTCTCCACCAACCAAGAACACCATAGGCAAGTACAACTTGCTTCCACAAGAGAACTCCTTTTGATGGTTTCATTAGCTTCTCCTCATGATTCTAAACCACATTAGAACTTGTCATTTTCCATTTTGGGGCTTTAATTCTTGTAGATCTAGAGTCTTGCTATTTTCGGATTTTTGGTGGTTTTGATCTATCAAACTTCCTTGTTTTCAAGTTTTAAGGGTTCCATGTTGTAGAGAATTTTATTCTACCCAATTTTGACCTTTGGAAAGTTGGATTCGGACTTGTTTTGACCAAGATATGGACAATTGAAGCTTAGATTCAACTTTAGAGTTCTTGCTGTTCTTGCCATTTGGAGAAGACAGTGAACAGTGAGCTAGCTTTTTAGCTTATGCCACTGAGCTGTACGCTGCTCTTTAGCGAGCGTAAGCTAGCCTTGGTACGCTGCTCTTTAGCGAGCGTACGCTAGCCTTGGTACGCTGCTCTTTAGCGAGCGTACGCTAGCCTTGGTACGCTGCTCTTTAGCGAGCGTACGCTAGCCTTGGTACGCTGCTCTTTAGCGAGCGTACGCTAGCTTTAATACGCGGCCTGTTGGCAGCGTGTCTTTTGCGTACGCTAGCGTGAGCGTGCCCTAGACCCTTTCGTACGCTAGCTCAAGCGTACGCAGTCTTGAGCGTACGCTAGCTTGAGCGTACGCTAACCTATAGCTTGAGCGTGCCTTGGTGCGCTAGCTTAAGCGAGCAAGGCGTACGCTGGCATCAAGCGTACGCATGACTCGAGCGTACGCTGGCCTGAGCGTATGGCCTTTGGCTGACTTGGCCTTATGCCGGCGTGTCAGATTTGGTTTTATTTTCCTTATGCTTGGCTCTTCTATAGCCCTGTATATTGATATTTTATTAGATATTTTATGCCCATTTTATATCCTTACGCCTTTTGTCCTGAACTTGATAATCACGAATTTACTTGATATGGTTGGAATTGACAATTGAGCATGACCTGATAGTGACCCGTAGTAGTGCACTCCTGACATGAGTAACCTGACATGACTTGATAGTAGCCCGTCATGGCACACTCATAACAAGTACACTTGGCATGATAACCTGACATGATTGTCTCGAATAGCTGTTACGACGGCTACCTGACATGACATGACCTGTATAATAACCTGGACACCGTGGGCGATTGTGCTTGTATAAATAATCCAGTCTTGTCTTGCATTATGTCTAGAAGGGAACTCCTGAGTACCACGGTCAGGAGTACCTATTGAAATAAACTAAGGGCTAATAACTAGATTAATACATTAGTCATGAAGAAATTTCCCAGCTACAGGCAATCCCGTTACCTGGGCATACCTTGGGATCTGTAGCCTGCCGTCGAGTAGGGCACATTTCCAGCACACTGTCATGTGTTGCACCCTTCAAGCTACCTAAGGGTACATTCGTTTCCTGGACGATGTACCCACCTGAATTCAACTCTAATCTTTTAACCCGGGGAACCTGGATGGTCTGCAGGGCTTGTGGCTGTAGAATAATCTCGCTGCATCTTGTTAGTAATTAGGCTTGTGACAACCCTAGTTAGTTAAAGTATCGAGCCGTAAGTCTTGCTTGGCCGTGAAGTGATTGGACGGAGTCTAACCAGTCTAGTCTTGCCCTGATCCTGTTCCAGATCATTGAACGACCAGAATGTTTGTATTTATTTTATCGATAAATGGTGAGAATTCCAAGTTCTGTTCAGACGAAGGGTTACAACCCCGGTCCTTGTTTGGTTTACGGGTTGTAACCTGGTTATCTGAATAGTTCCATGGTTATCTCGTCGTATATCATCCTGGTGTATTTTCTTTATTTTCAGTTCGTACTTTTATTTATACCTTGTGTTGATTGCTGGTTTTAGTTCTTAAGTGAAGCCTCCTTTGTGGCACTTGCTCTTTCTGGGGTCTGACCCAGCTGGTTTTGTGTGGCCAGATTTCGGAGCAGCTCCAGAGGATCTACCGACCTTCCAGCCAGATGGTGGCCACTAGACGGAACCCTGGCAACGAGTAGGTTATTTTTGGCTCTCCCACTCTATTGTAAAAATTATTCTTTTGAGGCGTTTAGCCAACGAGCACCTGTTTAGCTCGATTGCATTTACTTACTATCTGCCTACGGGCTGTAACATGATTAACAGATCCTAGGGTTGATCATGTATGACTAACTCTTGCTAGTCCTGACATTTTGTAATGACTAGCTTCATGATCAGCTGAATATGTGATGTTTGGGATGCCTTACTATTGTATATTTAATGATCATACATCTTGTGACTTTTACTTACTTGCTTGTGATTGAGACACTAGGCTTATTCATGACCTTAAGAGACTGTTGGCTTGTAGATAAACTCTCATGTATCCTAGACAGCCGTGACCGTATAGCGAGATGGATTCCATTTTATATACGTAGCTGGCTATGTCTGCCCCCGCTCTCCAGTATTCTGGTTCTGGGGCGTGACATGGTTTAAGTGGTGGCCCATGCAGGTCTTGTAAATCAAGATATGTGAGGGTTTACCGAATAGATGTCTCAATCAATATTCGTCCTTGATCTCTGCTCATATCTTCTGAATTCCTGGATTCTTGTCCTGATCATATGCTTGTATCGTTGATCTGTCCTGGTCCTTCCTTATTGTTCCCTATGTTGTCTTCTTCAGCGGCATTGTTCGTGGTCCTACCGACCAGCAAGGCGGAGCACCTCCCGCGGACCAGCAGCAACCGGGAGATCAAGCCCAGCATTCCGGAGTAGCCTCCAGAGTCGTGCCTTCTGACGGAGAACCACCAGTCCAGCCAGTTCAGCCTGTCGAGCCTGATGATGGCACTTTGGTATGTCTCGTCAGGACCTTGATAGCTTCTCAAGATCGTCGTGGAGATGCATTACAACAGGCAGTGGCGGATGCTTTGACCAGAGGCGGTCATCCAGGGAACAACGCGGCCAACAGCTTCAAGCGCTTGAACCCTCCATTCTTCGACGGTAGTGAAGATGCTATCGCCGCAGATGCATGGCTTCAGGACACAGAGGTGGTTCTAGAAGCAGCCAAGACTCCAGAGAATGAAAAGGTGGCCGTTGTGCGCCTGCAGTTGTTAGATCTTGCCCGTAGCTGGTGGGCAGCGCAGGCCGTTGGATTAGCAGCACCCATTGCTTGGGCAGTATTCAGAGAGAGATTCCAGACCAAGTATTTCGATGCTGTAGCTCGATATGATCTGCAGACGAGGTTTACCAATCTGAAGCAGATGGACAGGACGGTCGACGGATATGCGGCCGAGTTTTTCAGACTCAGTCGGTTTGCTCCCACCCTGGTGGCAACTGAGTATGATAGAGCCCAGCGGTTCCAGCAGGGACTTCACCTGGAGATCTTGTTGGCAGTTGAGCAGTTTGAGCATCAGACTTTTGATGCAGTCTTGAGAGCAGCCCGGAGGCATGAGTATACCTCCCAGAGAATAGTAGACAGGGCCGGGGGTCGGAAGAGATCTCACGGCCAGATGAATCAGTCTTCAGCACCAGCCCCGGCAGCCAGGGCTTTGACTATTGGAGCTCCGAGGCG
Source organism: Iris pallida (assembly GCA_029216955.1). Lineage (NCBI taxonomy): Eukaryota > Viridiplantae > Streptophyta > Magnoliopsida > Asparagales > Iridaceae > Iris > Iris pallida. The sequence continues at coordinate 11,374,595 of JANAVB010021999.1, read as the reverse complement.
AGCGGCCTCGGTAACGTCGGTTCAGCATTCAACTCCGACGTACCCTCAGCAGCAGAAGCAGAAGCAGTCTTCCGCAGTGGGATGTTCTCATTGTAGGAAGCCAGGCCATGTGGTGGCAGATTGTCGTAGGGCACAGAAATTGTGTCTGGCTTGTGGATCACCAGACCATAGGGTTGGATCCTGCCCGAATAGGGGTGGTTCATCATCGTCTAACCTTTCTAGCTCTTCGGTGAGAGGGCCAACACCGGTCCAGCAACAGCAGCAGTACCCATTGCCGAGGCCCTTGCCGCCTCAGACCCAAGTGTTCCAGTAGCAGAACCCCCAGCAGTATGTTCAAGCCCAAGCCCAGAGTCAGAGCATACAGCGAGGATTTCAGCAGAGGGGACCAGCACCCCGAGGGCACGGTCAGGCTATGGTGATGACCGTGGAGGAAGGATTGGCACCAGGAGAGGTAGTGGCAGGTACTATTCTCATCAACTCCTTTCCAGCTTCAGCTTTATTTGATTCTGGTGCATCGCATTCTTTTATGTCTGTACGATTTGCGACACGGGTAGGATTGGAGCCCGAGTCATTATCAGTAAGGCTCAATATACTTACTGGTCACGGACTTGTGGGAGTAGATAGAGTGTTTTCCTCGTGTCGGATCGTAGTTAGCGGTAGAGAATTCCCCGCTAGATTGATAGAGTTTCCGATGGCCGATTATGATGTGGTCCTAGGGATGGATTGGTTGAGGAACCAGTATGCTAGGATAGACTGCCACCTTGGCAAGGTTGTTTTTAGCATTCCAGGCGAGCCGGAGTTTTCTTTCTCTCGAGGTGAGGTTGAGTCATCTCCTCCAGTATTACGGATGGCAGTAGCAGCAGTTCAGTTGTCCAGGATAGTGGATGAGTTTCCAGATATTTTTCCAGAAGAGCTTCTAGGTATACCTCCGGAGCGGGAGATCGAGTTCACTATAGACTTGATTCCTGGGACAGCCCCAGTGTCAGAGAGGGTCTACAGGATGGCGCCGTCAGAGTTGGAGATATTGTACAAGATGATTGAAGAGCTTAGAACCAACGGATTCATTCGTGTTAGTGGATCGCCTTGGGGAGCCCCGATGCTTCTTGTGAAAAAGAAGGATGGTACGTCCAGGTTATGTGTTGATTATCGTACCTTGAACTCAGTGACAATCAAGAACATATACCCTCTTCCGAGGATAGATGACTTATTTAATCAACTCAAGGGGGCTTCAGTATTCTCGAAGATTGACTTGCGCTCAGGATATCATCAGATCAGAGTCAGATAGCAGGACATCCCGAAGACAGCTTTTAGATCGAGATACGGGCATTGGGAATTCCTTGTTATGTCTTTTGGAGCAACCAATGCGCCGGCAGTATTTATGGACCTCATGAATCGCATCTTCATGCCTTACTTGGATCAATTTGTGATTGTGTTTTTGGACGACATTCTGGTCTACAGCAAGAGTGAGGCAGAGCATGAGCAGCATCTCCGTATAGTTTTTCAGATCCTCACAGAGCACCAGCTGTATGCCAAGTTCAGTAAATGCGAGTTCTGGCTCGATCGCATTTCGTACTTGGGTCATATCATCACCAGAGGAGGAGTAGAAGTGGATCCCCAGAAGATTGTGGCTATTGAGTCATGGCCAGTGCCCAGCACAGTTGCAGAGGTTCGTAGTTTTCTTGGATTGGCCGGCTACTACCGGCAGTTTGTTTCGGATTTTGCTCGAATTTTAGCGCCATTGACGCAGTTGACCCGCAAGGATGCGCAGTTTGCTTGGACAGTAGAGTGTCAGAGTTTTTTTGAGCAGTTGAAGCGAGGCCTGATAACAGCTCCTATTCTCACGCTTCCAGATGGGACCGGAGGATTCTCAGTATACTGTAATGCTTCAGGTAGAGGCCTAGGGTGTGTTCTGATGCAGCATGGAAAGGTAATAGCTTATGCGTCACGACAACTTCGTGATCATGAGAGGAATTACCCAACCCATGACTTGGAGCTGGCAGCAGTGGTGTTTGCACTTAAGTTGTGGAGACACTACTTGTATGGAGACAGGGTGGAGATTTTCACCGACCACAAGAGCCTGAAATATGTTTTCACCCAGAAGGATCTTAACATGCGTCAGAGGAGGTGGCTGGAGCTTCTTGTGGATTATGATGTCAACCTGCAGTATCATCCTGGGAAGGCCAATGTTGTTGCGGATGCATTGAGCAGGAGGGCCGGAGCTTATTTCCTAACAGCACAGCCAGAATTGATAGCCGATCTTCAGAAGATGGGTATAGAAGTTGTTCTCCCTTCTATTGTGGCATTGATGGCCAGCATGCAAGTTCAGTCCACTATAGTCGAGAGGATTCCGATGGCGCAGTCGGCAGATTCCAAGCTTCAGCGACTCAGAGCAGAGTGTGAGGCAGGACGAAGACCAGAGTTATGCATTCATGAGGATGGTACACTTCGACATGGTAAGTGTCTTTGTGTAGCCAGCGGAGATATCCGGCAGAAGATCATGTCAGAAGCGCACAGTTCACAGTATTCCATCCATCCCGGCAGTACGAAGATGTACCGTGACATCCGACAGCATTTCTGGTGGAATGGCATGAAGCGGGAGATAGCTCGGTTTGTCTCTCGGTGTTTGGTTTGCCAACAAGTTAAAGCCGAACATCAGAGACCGGCTGGACTTCTTCAGCCCTTACCGATTCCAGAATGGAAGTGGGAGCATGTGACCATGGATTTTGTGACTGGACTACCTAGATCCCCTGCTGGTAGAGATGCTATCTGGGTTATAGTTGACAGGCTCACGAAAGTGGCTCACTTTCTTCCATTCAGAGTTGGTCAGTCGACGGCTCAGTTAGCAGAGATGTACCTCAGGCAGATTATCAGATTGTACGGTGTGCCAGTCAGTATCACCTCGGACCGAGATTCAAGATTTACGTCACACTTTTGGCATAGCTTGCAAGAGAGTTTGGGGACTCATCTCCAGTTCAGTTCAGCCTATCACCCGCAGATAGATGGCCAGTCGGAGCGCACGATCCAGACTCTTGAAGACATGTTGCGGTCCTGTACACTTGACTTCGGTGGTTCATGGAAAGATCACTTGCACCTGGTGGAATTCTCGTACAACAACAGTTTCCAGGCCAGTATCCAGATGGCACCGTTCGAAGTACTGTATGGTAGGAAGTGCAGATCCCCGCTAGCCTGGGATGATGTTGGAGAGAGACAGATGCTCGGTCCAGAGATGATTGCTCAGACAGTTGAAGTGGTCAGGCGAGTCAGAGATCACCTTCGAGTTGCCCAAGATCGCCAGCGTCATTGGGCCGATTCTCATCGGCGCCCTCTCGAGTTTTCGGTCGGCGATCATGTATTTCTGAGGATTTTGCCTAACCGTGGCGTCATTCGTTTCGGCGTACGGGGCAAGCTTAGTCCTAGGTATATAGGACCGTTTGACATTCTGGAGCGAGTAGAAGATGTATCCTATCGTCTCGCTCTTCCACCGTCGCTAAGCGAGGTGCATGACGTGTTCCATGTATCCCAATTACGACGGTATATCCCGGACCCGAGCCACATCCTGGATCATTCGGAATTGGTTGTTGGTACCAACCTTTCGTATGAGGAGAGGCCCGTGTCTATATTGGACCGGAGAGAGAAGATCCTCAAGAACAAGACTATCAAGTTAGTCCGAGTTGCTTGGGGTCATCACTCTTTGGGTGAGTCAACGTGGGAGCGTGAAGATGATATCCGATCGTGATATCCCGACTTGTTTGACTCGTGAGGTATAATGTCTTTCTTATGCCTCATACCTTCGATTCCTTGCTTGAATGAGTGATTGTCTGCCTAGTTATAGCTTGCATGTGATTAATGTAGCTTGTCATTGCTCCTCTAGCCTCTTGATTAAATTCCGAGGACGGAATTCTTTTAAGGTGGGTAGAGTTGTAATGTCTGTGGTTCGTATTACGTATTTTGGGATACGTATATGTATTTTATTCTGTATTGCCTGATTCCTTGTTTAGCTCTCGGCTTGGTTTAACTCTCGGTTTGGGTTGGCTTGGTTCGGCCGGCCCAATGCTTGGTTCATCATGGGCCAAGGGTGGAACACCTTAGTCTATGCTTCTCCTTCATTTCCACCACAACCCCCCTCTTTATTATCCCCACCAACCTTCTCTCTCCTCCATAACTCTCATTTACTTCTCCTTCCCCCACCATTACTCTTCTCCACCAACCAAGAACACCATAGGCAAGTGCAACTTGCTTCCACAAGAGAACTCCTTTTGATGGTTTCATTAGCATCTCCTCATGATTCTAAACCACATTAGAACTTGTCATTTTCTATTTTGGGGCTTTAATTCTTGTAGATCTAGAGTCTTGCTATTTTCGGATTTTTGGTGGATTTGATCTGTCAAACTTCTTTGTTTTCAAGTTTTAAGGGTTCCATGTTGTAGAGAATTTCATTCTACCCAATTTTGACCTTTGGAAAGTTGGATTCGGACTTGTTTTGACCAAGATATGGACAATTGAAGCTTAGATTCAACTTTAGAGTTCTTGCTGTTCTTGCCATTTGGAGAAGACAGTGAACAGTGAGCTAGCTTTTTAGCTTATGCCACTGAGCTGTACGCTGCTCTTTAGCGAGCGTAAGCTAGCCTTGGTACGCTGCTCTTTAGCGAGCGTACGCTAGCCTTGGTACGCTGCTCTTTAGCGAGCGTACGCTAGCCTTGGTACGCTGCTCTTTAGCGAGCGTACGCTAGCCTTGGTACGCTGCTCTTTAGCGAGCGTACGCTAGCTTTGATAGGCGGCATGTTGGCAGCATGTCTTTTGCGTACGCTAGCGTGAGCGTGCCCTAGACCCTTTCGTACGCTAGCTCAAGCGTACGCAGTCTTGAGCGTACGCTAGCTTGAGCGTACGCTGACCTGTAGCTTGAGCGTGCCTTGGCACGCTAGCTTAAGCGAGCAAGGCGTACGCTGGCATCAAGCATACGCATGACTCGAGCGTACGCTGGCCTGAGCGTATGGCCTTTGGCTGACTTGGCCTTATGCCAGCGTGTCAGATTTGGTTTTATTTTTCTTATGCTTGGCTCTTCTATAGCCCTATATATTGATATTTTATTAGATATTTTATGCCCATTTTATATCCTTACGCCTTTTGTCCGGAACTTGATAATCACGAATTTACTTGATATGGTTGGAATTGACAATTGAGCATGACCTGATAGTGACCCGTAGTGGTGCACTCCTGACATGAGTAACCTGACATGACTTGATAGTGGCCCGTCGTGGCGCACTCCTGACAACTATACTTGGCATGATAACCTGACATGATTATCTCGAATAGCTGTTGCGACGGCTACCTGACATGACATGACCTGTATAATAACCTGGACACCGTGGGCGATTGTGCTTGTATAAATAATCCAGTCTTGTCTTGCATCATGTCTAGGAGGGGACTCCTGAGTACCACGGTCAGGAGTACCTATTGAAATAAACTAAGGGCTAATAACTAGATTAATACATTAGTCATGAAGAGATTTCCCAGCTACAGGCAATCCCGTTACCTGGGCACGCCTTGGGATCTGTAGCCTGCCGTCGAGTGGGGCACATTTTCAGCACACTGTTATGTGTTGCACCCTTCAAGCTACCTAAGGGTACATTCGTTTCCTGGACGATGTACCCACCTGAATTCAACTCTAATCTTTTAACCCGGGGAACCTGGATGGTCTGCAGGGCTTGTGGCTGTGGAATAATCTCGCTGCATCTTGTTAGTAATTAGGCTTGTGACAACCCTAGTTAGTTAAAGTATTGAGCCGTAAGTCTTGCTTGGCCGTGAAGTGATTGGACGGAGTCTAACCAGTCTAGTCTTGCCCTGATCCTGTTCCAGATCATTGAACGACCAGAATGCTTGTATTTATTTTACCGATAAATGGTGAGAATTCCAAGTTCTGTTCAGACGAAGGGTTACAACCCAGGTCCTTGTTTGGTTTACGGGTTGTAACCTGGTTATCTGAATAGTTCCATGGTTATCTCGTCGTATATCATCCTGGTGTATTTTCTTTATTTTCAGTTCTTACTTTTATTTATACCTTGTGTTGATTGCTGGTTTTAGTTCTTAAGTGAAGCCTCCTTTGTGGCACTTGCTCTTTCTGGGGTCTGACCCAGCTGGTTTTGTGTGGCCAGATTTCGGAGCAGCTCTAGAGGATCTACCGACCTTCCAGCCAGATGGTGGCCACTAGACGGAACCCTGGCAACGAGTGGGTTATTTTTGGCTCTCCCACTCTATTGTAAAAATTATTCTTTTGAGGCGTTTAGCCGACGAGCACCTGTTTAGCTCGATTGTATTTACTTACTGTCTGTCTACGGGCTGTAACATGATTAACAGATCCTAGGGTTGATCATGTATGACTAACTCTTGCTAGTCCTGACATTTTGTAATGACTAGCTTCATGATCAGCTGAATATGTGATGTTTGGGACGCCTTACTATTGTATATTTAATGATCATACATCTTGTGACTTTTACTTACTTGCTTGTGATTGAGACACTAGGCTTATTCATGACCTTAAGAGACTGTTGGCTTGTAGATAAACCCTCATGTATCCTAGACAGCCTTGACCGTATAGCGAGATGGATTCCATTTCATATACGTAGCTGGCTATGTCTGCCCCCGCTCTCCAGTATTCCGGTTTTGGGGCGTGACACAAGGTAAGGCATCCCATACATTATATATTCAGATGATCATGAAGCTAGTCATACAAAATATGAAGACTAGCAAGAGTTTAAGTCATACATGATCAACCCTAGGATTTGTCAATCATGTTACAGTCCGTAGGCAGACAGTAAGTAAAGTTGCAAACGAGCTAACACTTGCTCGGCGGCTAAACGCCTCAAAAGAATATTTTTACAAGGGAGTGGGTGAGCAAAATAAAAATCCACTCATTGCCGGGATTCCTTCTAGTGTTCACCATCTAGCAGGAAAGTTGAAAGATCCTCGGTAGCTGCTCCAAAATCTGGCCATACAAAACCAGCTGGGTCAGACCCCAGAAAGAGCAAGTGCCACAAGGGGGCTTCACTTAAGAACTAAAACCAGCATGTCAGCACATAAAGTCATAGGTAAAATAACATAAGACATGAGTTAAAGAAAACAGGATGATAAACGATAAGATAACTAGAGGACTATTTCGGTACCCAAGTTACAACCCGTAAACCAAACAAGGACCGGAGTTATAACCCTTCACCTGAACAGAACTTAGCCTCGAACCAATTATCGATAAAGTAAAGCATAAACAAGCATGTCCGGAGATATCCATGCACCGGATCTAGGCAAGACTAGACAAGATAGGACTCCGTCCATCATTCACGGCCAAGCAAAGGGTACGGCTTGATACTTAACTAACTAGGGTTGTCACAAGCTTAGTTACTAGCAAGATGCAATGAGGTACGCCTACGGCCACAAGCCCTGCAGACTATCCAGGTTATCCAGACGCAAGATTCAAGATTAGAGTTATCATGCCTTGTTAGGTGACTTGGATGCAACACATGACAGTGTGCATAGTAATCGTTTCATGTAGGGCCCCATATAACAGTGAGCTGGAAATGTGCCCTACTCGTCGGCAGGCTACAAGTCCATCAAGGAAGGCGCCCAGATAACGGGATTGCTTGTAGCCGGAATACCTCTCTATATGCTCTACTTGATCAATCTAGTCATTAACCTAGTCAGATTCGGTATGAATCCCTGACCGTGGTAACCAGGGATACATGTCCTAGACATGATGCGAGACAAGACTGGTTGCTTATACAAGCATATTCAATACAATCACCCACGGTGTCAAGAATTCACTTAGCATGTCAGGTTAGCCGTCGCAACAACGTATCAAGGTTATCATGTCGGGTTGCTTATCAAGATTACTTATCAAGGCAAGGGTGCATCACAACGGACCACCATCAAGAATTATCATGTCAAATTACTTGTCAAGAGTGCACCACGGCGGGTCACTAATCATGCAATTCCATCCCTAAGCCTTGTTCCGATTAACATTCATAAATAATGTCATGATCACATCGGGTTCATGTCGAGTTTACATCAAAAGGCGTAAGGATATAAAATGGGTGCAAAAATCATAAAAAGGGGAATATGGAGACATAATGCGCCCAAGGGGGGGAGCAAGGGGTACTATGGCCAACAAGTGGCATTAGCCAAGTTGCGCCAGGGTAACAGGTTACGCCAAGGCAAGTAGGGTCAGGTCCAGTTGCGCCTAGACATCAGGTTGCGCCTGAGTCAGACTGCGCACGAGGTCAGACTGCGCTTGAGTCGAACTGCGCTCAAGTCAGACTGCGCTCGAGTCAGGCTGCGCTCAAGTCAGCCTGCGCTCAAGTCAGCCTGCGCTCAAGTCAGGCTGTGCTCAAGTCAGCGTATGCAAGACATACGTTCAAAAAGACAGCGTATGTACTCCATACGACTCCTCATCAAGGCAGCGTATGAGATCCATACGACTCCTTGTCAAGGCAGCGTATGCAAGACATACGTCTCCAAAAGGCAGCGTATGTACTCCATACGACTCCTCTTCAAGGCAGCGTATGAGGTCCATACGACTCCTTGTCAAGGCAGCGTATGCAAGAAATACGTCTCCAAAAGGCAGCGTATGTACTCCATACGACTCCTCTTCAAGGCAGGTATGAGGTCCATACGACTCCTTGTCAAGGCAGCGTATGCAAGACATACGTCTCCAAAAGGCAGCGTATGTACTCCATACGACTCCTCTTCAAGGCAGCGTATGAGTCAGACTGCGCTGCGCTAAAGAGCGTGCACAACTCAGTGGCGCAAGCTAAAAAGCTCGCGCACACTCTCACTGTCTTCTCCAAATTAGCAAGAACTCCATGGTTTGAACCCAAAGCTTCAAAAGTCCATAACTTGGTCAAAACAAGTCCAAATCTAACTTTTTAAAGGTCAAAATTGGGTAGAATAAAATTCTCTACGACATGGAACCATCAAAACTTGAAAACAAAGAAGTTTGATAGATCAAAACCACCAAAATCCAAAAAAAACTAATTCCTAGATCTACAAAAATTAAAGCCTCAAACTGGAAAATGACAAGTTCTAATGTGTCTTAGAAACATGAGAAGAAGCTAATGGAACAATAAAAATGGGCTCTCTTGTGGAAGCAAGTTGCACTTGCCTAAGGGGTGTTCTTGGTTGGTGGTGGGTTTAATGGAGAAGGAAGGAGAGTTAATGAGAAAGTGGAAGAGAGAGAAAAGTTAGGTAGGTTATAAAGGGGGATGGTGGTGGGTTTAACATGATGAACCAAAGAATAAACTAAGCCAACCCAAAATATACCAAGTTAAACCATTACATGCTATGATGAACCTAATCAAGATTAAACTGAAATTAGCTAGCCAGACAGGAAAATAAAAATACATGTCAGGATTCCACATACGTATACTGGAAATACGTAGAACGGAAAACGGGGGTGATAGAAATTAAGGGTGGAGAAGAAGTGAAGTGGAGAGAGAGGGTCTCCCCATGTGGACGGCCATGTAGGGGGTTTGTGTCACAACTCGTACCCGCTCTTCAGATGCGAAGCGTGTCCAAGCCCAGACTACGCAGTAGTGTCGGCGATAGTACGCTGTCTATACACAAGTCACGACAATCTAGAATCTATGGTAATCTATATCTCATCCACGAAATAATCAAATCATAATCAAGATCAATGAATAAGACATAAAACTGGACAATAATGAATATATCTGAATATCAAGAATTAATGTCACGTCCGGTGGACACAAATCCACTACCAATAGACGGAAAGAGAAAAGTACATGAAATACACTAACTGAATACAACCTGCTAATCAAGACAACCTCAACTGCAAAGCTCCATGGTCTGGTGCTGACTCAACCGGCTCAACTGCTCCTGACTCAAACTCGGCTAACCTGGAAAGATCATCAGGTCTTCAGAGGACTAGCAAGATACATAAAAATGAGCCTTTCTAACAGTTTATTATATATGGTGAAAAATACATTATAAACAAGTAAAACTGAGCAATGAATAAAACACGAATTTGTACACTGACTACACATAAATGAAATGCTGAACGAGGACGAGAGAACTCATGTCAATATGTCAACGGATAACCAAATCGAATACTCAAACCCTTGTCCCTAGTGTGGACTCGCAGGTTTGATCAACTACTAGCCCTCGCCCCTAGTGTGGACTCGCATGCTAGCATCACCCCCGCCTCTAATGTGGACTTGCAGGTGTGAACCATATATTACTAACCCTTGCCCTAGTGTGGACTCGCAAGTTAGCATCACCCTCGCCCCTAATGTGGACTCGCAGGTGTGGACCAATAACTACTAACCCTCGTCCCTAGTGTGGACTCGCAGGTTAGCTTAAGACATAGATAACTACTAACCCTCGTCCCTAATGTGGACTCACAGGTTAGCTTCAAGATTTCAAGACAAGGAGGTATAACAGCTCGGTTTATGACTTCTCGACCCATGGTACGACTCAATCAAAGCTCAAATGAATACATCCAAAAAGACACAAAGCTAACGGTGAACACGGTCTATATAGTAATGATATAAATATACAAGCAGGATATGAAAGATACATGTCAATAATATGAGAAAAAAATGGATAACAATAAAAAGACAGTGCATGTAAATAAAGCTGTGTAGAAAGGCAAGGTATACTTGCCTGCAAGTTGTCCAAGTCCGCATGGGGTCTTCAAATATCAAGGCCTATCCAACAAATACACATGTAAATACACATATACGTACAAAAAAATTAATATTCTCATATATATATATATATATATATATATATATATATATATATATATATATATATATATATATATATATATATATATATTTTCTATGTATATTATATCTAATTATTTGTTGTTAACTATCCCATTATAATTAGTATCTCTTTTTTTTCCTTTCTTTTTCCCATTGCACCTAAGAACAATATTATAGGAATTTATATGCAAAAATCTTTCATATGCATATTCAGAGAAAGAGCCACATACTAAACATGTTGTACTTGTGTGTGGGGGCAACTTATATGTAAAAGTGTTTCTTTGATTAGAATAGAACAAAAGAAGACATGGGGCCCGCACTTATTTCTCTATTTCCAGGTGAATGGTGCTTAGTTATTTAACAACCAAGTATTGCTTAGTATAATATTATAGTTATTAAATTTGGCCCATGCCTTAACAAGTCCGTTCAATATTTTTTTCCATGTACACGAGCCCACCCACTCCAGATGGTGAAAAAGCATGTATACACACGTTGCTGGTGCCGCAAGTGCAATAAGCAAGTTTTCCTATTACTTGTATATGTGCACAACGTCGGTTCTCTTTTTATGGGAGGTGCCAGAGAACAACTATATGTGCACAGGGACGGTTAGTGCATACAACGTTGGCTTTTGAACAGTATTCCTATTATGCATGCTAGAGTCACTTATCCTCTATATTATGCTAATGCTATTTCTTAGTCTTCTTCTCTATTTGCATGTAAGAACAATATGAGCGTTTACTACTAATGTTGTTGTAAACAGAGAAAGCAGAGAGTAGTTCAAGGGTTACAAGAGAATTTATGAGGCGTCGTCAATGAACGGCTCAGCTGTGCTAGCAACCGATCAAAATATGGCGACTGATAGGCGCGCGCCTCCTGACGTCTCTAAGAAGGACGGTTTACGAGAACTCGACGCATCGCTGGCCTAGCATTACGGAGCGACGAGGACAGGGAAAAAAGTGTTCGCGTGCGCGGTAGGTGTTGGTCCATCTATCGTCGATGATCACGGAAAAGCCTCAGAGAGAGGTATCTGAACTCAAAGGAGTTCGGTTACTGCTATGTAGATATATATTCTTTCGGTAGACATATATATATATATATAGTTGACAAACTTGAGTCTAGCTAGGGATTGGAAGAAGAGGCGTGAAGCGATAAAGACGAGAGAAAATAGGAGTAGAAGTCCAAAGATGAAGTTGCTAAAAATAGCTTCAACGTGGAGTCAGCACAATGTTATTCAAATATTTTGATAGTTAATTGAAATTTCTATCTTATCAAATTGGATGGCCATTATTTAACTATATATGTATAGTGTTGTCTGAGATGGACCATGGGTTAACTTATGTATATCTATAAAAAATTTAAAGTGGAGGAAGATAAGATCTTAAAATACAAGTTGTTACAAGTATGGAGTCGGCACATGAAGATTTTGAGTGTAGCCACATCTGCCAAGGGATTTAAATATATGTAGAGACATAACTTATACCATATGATTTTAATTTATATACATAATATTTCATTAGTAAAGCTATATCATAAATTTTCTTTAATTTAATCCAAATAAAATAATAAATAAATAAAAGATTGGGGGTTTACATCCTACCCACCTTAAAATAATTTCGTCCTCGAAATTTCATAAAGCCACAATCTACTAGAAAGAGTAGTCTATCATATTGCTATAAAAATTATTGTGAATACTCGCAAGTCAAAATTGAATATAGTACCCATTAGCAATGCTATTACTATAATCTACTGAAAATTTCTGCCATTTGCTCCTTGTGGTGTCGTCGCATCCTCTGTAATCATGGCAAAAGCTTGTCCATCTTGTGCGGTTAGTAGTGGTGGGACGCTCGCGTTTCACTTTGGGCAATTTCGAGATAAATGTTGGTTGGATCCACAAGTCCAACACAACCCTAGTTTGCCACGACGATTTTCTTGAATGTCGCCTTTCTTCGAGCAATACTGGCATGTGGGAATATCTTAGACTTGAGGTGGGGCTGCTTGTGGCTGCTGCTGTGCGAAGGTCTTCCCTGGAACGTTGGGACATTTTGCTAGTGCTGGTTGGATGTTGCCTCCTCCAAATGCGTCTCGATTCCTCTTCGGCTTGTGGCTCAGCTCTTCTTCTACAACTTGGGCGACCTCTAGAATCTCTTCGTAAGTGGCAGCTCGACTGGTGGCGATGGCTAGATGAATCTCGTAAGATAGTCCCTTCCTGAATCATCGCGCCTTATCTTCAGGGGTGCTGACCAAGCTCTCGGCGAAACGACTGAGGCAAGAGAATTCGGATGTGCACTCATCGACGGTGTGGTTGCCTTGCTCTAAGTGCTCGAACTGACTCACCAACGCCTCTCGTGCTACGTATGGATAGAATTTTGTCTTGAATAGTCGTTTGAATTCCTTCCAAGTTATGTCTGGAGCAAAAAATCGAGGCTCGCCTTGGTACCACATTCGCGCGAGTCGAAAAGTTGTCCACTAGCTGACTCGAACTTCAGATCTTCTGGGACTCGGGCCATCTTCAGGTATCATTTCACATTTTCCAACCACTCATCAGCGTAGAGAATCCCTTCTGTTCCATGGAATTCCCTGGGCCTGAGGTCCATGAAGTTCTTGGAGGTTCCAGGACGATGTTGGGGAGCATCTTTATTCTGAAGAGCTTCTCTCAAAGTATCGCGGAACATGTTGGCTTACTGTTGTATGATCCCGAGGAGTGTGACATTGTCCAGTGCTGGTGGCGGAGGCAGAACAGGTGCTGGATACATCATAGGAGCTGGATACATCATCGGTGTTGGATGCATGGGGAAAGCTGGATACATTACTGGTGCGGGGTGCATGGCTGGTACTGGATGTGGAACTCTTGCTGGATGAGTGGCTTGTGATGGTGGTGGAACATATGTTGGGGGCAGAACGGGTGCTAGTTGTTGAGTCTGCGTAGGAAACTGTGGAGGTGGTGGAATGTCGTCTCTGTGAAATCTCGAGAGCTGCGGCTATGGCGGATTGCCCACATGAGTAAGCTGGCCTCCTTGCGTTGGTGGGGTCATGTAGGTGAAAAAGCCTCCTGCAGTCGGCGGAGTGTTCAGGGGAGCGTTGTTCCTGTCTTGAGAGTCCATCTTAACTGTAACAAAAGAAAACACTTTAACCGTTGAAGAATTTCAAGTAGGATGCAAGTCAAGGATTTAATGAATAATCAAGAATAGGGATCAATAAGAAGTCAAGACACGTGGATGAGATCCTATGAGTCTAGTCTTATTTGCAGGCTCACGTCGGTACAGTAACTTAACCAAAGTGATTAACATAGACCTGTATAGGCCACCAAAAAACTCATTACGACCCGTATCCGCTTTTCGAAAACGAAGCGTGTCTAAGCCTAGCCTATGCCGCAGTGTCGGTGGTAGTACGCTGTCTATACACATGTCACGGCAATTTAGAATCAATGGCAATCTGTATCTCATCTACAGAATAATTAAATCACAATCAAGATCAATGAATAAGACATAAAACTGGAGAATAATGAATATAACTGAATATCAAGAACCAATGTCACGTCCGGTGGACACATATCCACTACCAATAGACGAAAAGAGAAAAGTACATGAAATACACTAACTGAATACAACCTGCTAATTAAGGCAACCTCAACTACAAAGCTCCATGGTCTGGTGCTGACTCAACCTGCTCAACTGCTCCTGACTCAAACTCGGCTAACCTGAAAATATCATCAGGTCCTCAGATGACTAGAAAGATACATAAAAATGAGCCTTTCTAACAGTTTATTATGCATGAAGAAAAATACAGAATAAACAAGTAAAACTGAACAATAAATAAAATACGAATCTGTACACTGACTACACATAAATGAACTGTTGAACGAGGACGAGAGAACCCATGTCAAGATGTCAACGGATAACCAAATCGAATACTCAAACCCTCGTCCCTAGTGTGGACTCGCAGGTTTGATCAACTACTAGCCCTCGTCCCTAGTGTGGACTCGCAGGCTAGCATCACCCTCGTCCCTAATGTGGACTCGCATGTGTGAACCATATACTACTAACCCTTGCCCCTAGTGTGGACTCGCAGGTTAGCATCACCCTCGCCCCTAATGTGGACTCGCAGGTGTGGGCCAATAACTACTAACTCTCGTCCCTAGTGTGGACTCGCAGGTAAGATTAAGACAGAGATAACTACTAACCCTCGCCCCTAATGTTGACTCGTAGGTTAGCTTTAAGATTTCAAGACAAGGAGGTATAGCAGCTCAGTTTATGACTTCTCGACCCATGACACGACTCAATCAAGGGTCAAATAAATACATCCAATAAGACACAAAGCTAACGGTGAACACGGTCTATATAGCAATGATACAAATATACAAGCAGGATATGAAAGATACATGTCAATAATATGAGAAAAAACTAGATAACAATAAAAAGACAGTGCATATAAATAAAGCTGGGTAGAAAGGTAAGGTATACTTGCCTGCAAGTTGTCCAAGTCCGCGTGGGGTCTTCAAATATCAAGGCCTATCCAAGAAATACACATACGTACAACAAAATTAATATTCTCATATATATGTATATTTATTTTCTATGTATATTATATCTAATTATTTGTTGTTAAAATCCTATTATAATTAGTATCATTTGTTTCTTTTTTTCCCATTGCACCTAAGAACAATATTATAAGAATTTATATACAAAAATCCTTCATATGCATATTCAGAGAAAGGGCCACATACTAAACATGTTGTACTTGTGTGTGGGGGCAACTTATATGTAAAAGTGTTTCTTTGATTAGAATAGAACAAAAGAAGACATGGGGCCCGCACTTATTTCTCTATTTCCAATTGAATGGTGCTTAGTTATTTGACAACCTAGTGTTGCTTAGTATAATATTATAGTTATTAAATTTGGCCCATGCCTTAACAAGTCCGTTCAATATTTTTTTTTCCATGTACACGAGCCCACCCACTCCAGATGGTGAAAAAGCAAGTATACACACGTTGATGGTGCCACAAGTACAATTAGCAAGTTTTCCTATTACTTGTATATGTGCACAATGTCGGTTCTCTTTTTATGGGAGGTGCCAAAGAACAACTATATGTGCACAGGGAGGGTTAGTGCATACAACGTTGGCTTTTGAACAGTATTCCTATTGTGCATGCTAGAGTCACCTATCCTCTATATTATGCCAATGCTATTTCTTAGTCTTCTTCTCTATTTGCATGTAAGAACAATATGACCGTTTACTACTAATGGTGTTGTAAACAGAGAGAGCGGGGAGTAGTTCAAGGGTTACCAGAGAATTTGTGAGGCGTCGTCAACGAACAGCTCGGCTGTGCTAGCAACCGATCAAAATATGGCGACTGATAGGCGTGCGCCTCCTAACGTCACTAAGATGGACGGTTTACGAGAACTCGACGCGTCGCTGTCCTGGTATTACGGAGCGACGAGGACAGGGAAACAGTGTTCGCGTGTGCGGTAGGTATTGGTCCATCTATCGTCGATGATCACGAAAAAGCCTCAGAGAGAGGTATCTGAACTCAAAGGAGTTCCGTTACTGCTATATACATATATATTCTTTCGGTAGAAATATATATATATAGTTGATAAACTTGAGTCTAGCTAGGGATTGGAAGAAGAGACGTGAAGCGATAAAGACGAGAGAAAATAGGAGTAGAAGTCCAAAGATGATATTGCTAAAAATAGCTTCAACGTGGAGTCAGCACAATATTATTCAAATATTTCGATAGTTAATTGAAATTTCTATCTTATCAAATTGGATGGCCATTATTTAACTACATACGTATAGTGTTGGCTGAGATGGAGCATGGGTTAACTTATGTATATCTATAAAAAATTTAAAGTGGAGGAAGATAAGATCTTAAAATACAAGGTGTTACAAATAGGGAGTCGGCACATGAAGATTTTGAGTGTAGCCACATCTGCCAAGGGATTTAAATATATGTAGAGACATAACTTATACCATATGATTTTAATTTATATACATAATATTTCATTAGCAAAGCTATAACAAAAAATTTCTTTAATTTAAGCCAAATAAAATAATAAATAAATAAATAAAAGATTGGGGGTTTACATTTTGGGGGTATTTGGCAAATGTCCAAAATGCCTTCCAAGCCTCCTTTAGGCCAAAATTGACTTAAGTAAAATTTTGGGATTAGAAAGGCCAAGTTAAAATCTATAAATTGATCGATTAAGTCATGAGGGATTTGTCTAAAAGTACTAGACCAATTATTAGGATTTATGGGCCTTGTCTAACTTAAGTTTGGGTCCCGATCAGAGTCTAAGCTACCCGGGTCCCCGATAAAAGTCGGAAAGAGCTGAAATTCGAACCCGACTCTAAAAATCCCCAAATAACATTATATTTAAATAAAAAATTATAAAATTCCCAATAATACAAAAATGTCCATTTTACCCCTATTTATGAAAAGTGAGAGTGACAGCAATTGAGTATGCAAGGAAATACAGAGCATTGGTCCTATTAATCCACCATCATCTTGAGGACATCGGTTTATCCTAACTATGACTGATTATTTCTCAAAATGGGTAGAATATATTCCCCTCGCTGATGTCAAAACAAGCAGTATCATCAGCTTCATCAAACACTATGTGATCTATCGATTCAGCGTCCCTCGAAGAATCATTCATGACAACGGACCTCAGTTCGTAAGTCAAGCATTTACTCGATTCTGTAATGACACCCGAATCAACAATATTGCTTCTACAACTTATAATCCCACAACCAACGGTTTAGCAGAAGCATTCAATAAGACAATCATCAAGCTTCTCAAGAAGTTCATTTCTGCTAATAAACACAATTGGAGCAAAAAACTTGGTGAATGTCTATGGACATACCGTACTACTATACGTATCCCAACTGGTTGTACACACTTCTCTCTATTGTACGGATGTGAAGCTGTATTACCGTTGGAGATTCAAAGTCCATCCTTGAGAATAGCTATCGCCAACTAATTAAGAGCAAAAAATAATGGTCGCCTTCGACTTCAAGAACTTGAAGCGCTCGATGAGAAATGGTTGCTTGCTCAACAACACTTGAGCTATATCAAGCCCGTATCTCAAAAGCTTTTAATCGTAAAGTCATAGTACAGGTTTTTCAAAAGGGTGAAGTAGTCCTTACTGTAAGACGTCCTATGACTATGTCGCACATGAGCAAGGGCAAGTTCGAGCCAAAGTGGGAAGGTCCCTAGGTCATAAGTAAAGTCTTTTCTAACGGGGCTTACCAGTTAATCGGAATGGATGGTCGAATAGCAATGGTGCCTATCAATGGCAAATTTCTGAAGAAATACTACGTTTAAATGTATGTATTATATTTTCTATCAAAGTATTGCACATACCCAATATTTGAATTATTATCTTTTATTCATTCTTTCGTGAATAAGCCCATAGATAATAAGTCCTCAAAAAATCTCCAAAAGAGTCGCCATTTTGTTTTTTGCAAATACGCAGGTGCTACGAATCAGGTTGGAACACGCTAACTAGCAAAGCAACGTTCGTGTTTTGAAGCTTTGTCCATGCGTTGAAGACTTTATATGAACCCTTTTGAAGACTCTCTACAATAGTCCAAAGATGATGTCATGACTCCCTACCATTCCAGGTGGTTTGTAAATACTTGTTGTACAAAGAAATGTAATGTATGGAACGACTATCTCGTCATCGTTCGTTTTGAGTCAAGTTTGTAAGCCCGTGCGGCATCAAGTTGTAATCGAGTCATGTCAATGATGTGTATTATCAATAAAATAAAGTTTCTTCTTATCACATGTGTTGTTCAATTTCTCTACTTATTTTCTATTTTTATGCTTCGGATAACCTTATGACTTGCATTGTACGGACGCAAATTAGGTTCGTACGGCATCAAGTTCAGAGGACGGCTATCGATTCTACAGAATCGGGACATGACATAATGGTATCAGAGCACGACTTTACGTCTTTGGCATCCCGTCTCGAGTCTTGAACCTTTGACCTCGTGTCGATGATATAAGTTCTTCCATACAGGGATTCCATAATATTTTTGAAAACTAATGATAGTTGTCTTCTTATTCCAGAAGTTGCAGAACCTGTGGCAATGAGCGAAGCAAGCGCTTCTAGTGGCTAGAGTAGTTTCGAACCCATGCCTTCCGAACCCGGGCCTTCCGATAACCCTATGGGGAGGATGTTGTATATGCTGGAAGTGCAACAGAGACAGGCTACAGTATACCAACGTGAAAGCAAAAAGCTACGCCTACAATCCGAGAGGTGATAGGCCTAATTTGAAGCCAGGTTCGAAACATAGTTCAAGATACAGCAACAGCAGCTTGACACGCTACGACAATTAGTGCAAACATTGGTGCCAACAAAAATTCTGCAACAACTCATACTGTCGAACCTGTGGCCCGACCTACTAAAGTCGTACCAAAGGACCCAATGCCTCAGCCTTCGAATGTTAGTATATAGTACATGATATACCTTATACCTATACATGACTGCTAGTATATCATTATACTATACAATATGTCCAATTACTTGACTGCTACTATATAGTACATGGTATGCCTTATACTACACATGACTGCTAGCATATCATTATTATATACCTTATCCCTGTTAGTATAGTATACATGGTATGCCTTATATCTATACCTGACTGCTAGCATACCATTGTCCTATACACTTGACTTGATAGCCCTA
This sequence comes from Iris pallida, assembly GCA_029216955.1. Classification (NCBI taxonomy): domain Eukaryota; kingdom Viridiplantae; phylum Streptophyta; class Magnoliopsida; order Asparagales; family Iridaceae; genus Iris; species Iris pallida. Next base: position 11,355,127 of record JANAVB010021999.1, on the reverse strand, counting down.
TATGCTCAAAGATGTTCTTATGCATGAATCATGTAGCTAGTGTATATGTCAGTTATTCTCCTTATTTATCATTAGTTTATGTTATATCCTGTGATACTCTGTTATGATTTAGTTGAGCTACTATGTCCTTTGCTCTGTTTACTGACAGGATTGTTGATTACATGTGAGACTAATCATTTAGTTTACCCAAAGTGCTATGGCCAGCAGGGAGACCTAGCAGAGGAGCTCACTTCGGATGCTCAGTAGGATCAAGATTATATTCCTGGACTTTAGATTCATATATAGGATTGATGATATGACGGAGTGAGATTGAGGATGTGTTGCAGGTTTAGATAGCCTTTATATTTATTATCCGTTTTGTACCCGAATATTTATGTAAAAGGCTGTAATAACTGCATATAGTGATCTATGATGGCCTTTACATTCATTATCGGGTCATGACAACATTGTCGTGTACTGGCGATCAAAACCAGCCCTCTCGCCTAAACCAACACTAAGTAATCATGTGAGTAAACATGCATTAACATTGATCTTTCTATTTGGGGCCTAGAATCAGTTTACATTTCATGTAAGAAGCAACAGTAAATCATGGGCAACATGTATTCTCACACTTCACTCTTATAGCAACAGTTTAGTATGTATGTCATGATTGAATTGTGTTTATAGCAAGCCATCATTGTAGCAGCATTGTAATTAACATATTAAGCATGTCATAGCAACACTCATGGAAATGCATCATTATAGGATAATATATTGCACATGTTAAATAGTAAAGTTGAATTAACATGCATGATAAAGGTATCATATTTAAGTGATTTGTTATCGATAGCTGACTCTCTCGTACCTGCATCTAATACAGGTTATATGATATACTTACTCTGCCTATACAAAATATTTATTAGCTTCTATTCAACTAGTGGTCGTTGGTGAAACTGTACCATAAAGGACTTTTCAACCGGTATTATGATGCACCTTTCGGGGTGGGTTGCAAGCCAAGTCGAATGTACCGCAATACGTCGTGCTATCATAGAACGAATAATGTTTTCTCCCTGGTCGAATGGGTCCCCAGTGCCCGAGGTACCGTTCGAGGAAACTTAATCAGACTTGTGCATAAGTATGTCCATGAGCATGCGAATGCGTGTCCGACTCGACAAACAAAAAATGCATGGTAAAATAACTGAAAGTAAGTAAAGCCAACAGTTCAACATCTCATCTCAAATCCAAGTCATGTTCAACAACTAATCATTCCCATCATTCATATTGTTTCCACACTTGGTGATCTCCATGATCCCAAGCATCATCATTTTACATTGTTATTTCATCACATCACAATATTAGTCACATTATTCCTTTCAAAAAGGAATAAACAATATCTCAAATCTCATAGGGATATTTCTTATTCATTTATTGCTTATAAAAATAGGTAGCATTTCACATCATTACAATAATTATGCAGAGTGTACATGATTCAAGTGTCTCATTTATTTTATCAGTATTGAACATGGGCAACAATATCAATTTATTTCTAGGCATCAATTCACATGAGCAGTTCAATGTTCAAGTAGTTATCATTCAGCAGTATTCATATTAGCATCTCAATTATTCAGCAACTACGGCATGGGACACTTAGGGAAATATTATAGCAACACAATACTCCATTTTATTAGGCATGAATGAGTAGGAGAGAAGGAACAGTTCTACTCACATACAAAAAGGGTCTTCCTGTTCCAACTACATATATTTTCCACTAGACATAGCCCCAACAGCGAGCCATGTTCCATAACTCATCCCATCTGGCCAGCATAAAGAGACTGCATCGTTCTTGACCTCTTAATTTCCAACACAAGTCATGGTCCAATACTTTGACCGCATCCAACAAGCCAACCAAATGCCTCGTACGGAGCGGGACATTACAGTCATCCCCCATGTATGATACCGTGCGGCCTAAATTGCACTCGCATAAGGCAGTCACATAAGGTTATCCAAAACATAACATGTAAGAGAGTACGTAGAAAATTGAACAACACATTTGAGATACAAAGAAACTTTAGTTCATTTATAAGGAACATCATTTATAGGGCTCCTTTACACTTATCGTGCAGGCTTACAATTCGACTCAATTACAAAATGAACACTGATGAGATAGTCATTCCATATATTACATCCACTTTTATACATACAAAACATTCAAACACCTGCAATCGTTGGGAGTCGAGCTATCTTTTATGAACTGAGTGCAGAGTCTTTAATATATTATAGAATTGCTTTCACATACTAGCAAGGCTTCAAATTTTGTGGGTGTCATCTTCAGTTCCTTAGCACGCCTTCAGGGTTCGAAGCACCTGGGTTCGAATATCTATAACATGCATCCAACAATCGCCCTTGTGCACAAGTTGTTCATAGCCGTGCTAAGCTAAACTAGTTATTCAAGGTACGTTTTATAGTTTCATTGCAACATTCATTTAATCGATTCGATATTTGCTTAGCACAGTTCTATATAAGCATGGTATTAAGCAAGCACGTAACAGTCATATGATAAGGAAGTTCTATAGTCCGTATACGTGAGATGTCGCACAATAGTTTGTTGGAAATAAGAATTAGTGTTGTTGCATTTATATCTAGCATAACATATTTTTGGTGTCGTCGATTGATTGAAGAATAAGTGGGGCAAAGGTAAAGAAGGGTCAGCCACTTACCTTGATTGTTTGAGGTAAGAGGGAAGAAAGTCTTGCTGCGCTAGACGACGCCTATACTATCACATAAAATGTACTAGCAATGCATCAGCATTCTACCCTTCGATTTTGAGTTTGATATGAAATACGAGGTTCGAAGAACGCAAGCAATAAAATCCATCAAAATCATTGATAAAACGCATTCAGAAAATCCAAAGACAAAGAAGTAAGTACGTCATAAAAAATAGAGCGACGAGAGGTCTCTTCCGACTTAGCTGTAGAGTCCATCCTCGAGGCACAGCCTGCTGAATATGGGACTTGATTTCGAAGAAGCCATTCTATAACGAGAAAAGGATCTTAATTCAATCTGTGCTGACCAATCGATAGCGATATTATTTCATAACTGCATTTCCCACATCGCAACGGAGAATAGGACACGAAGTTAGGATGGGGTACTATAGTTTATTTGATCCATGAAAGCAGTAGGGGCATTCGTTAGGCAGAACGATATTACCAAAAACCTATAGCGGCCGTAACGAGTACGGAAGGCTGACCTTGGCATATCATCTGGCATGATCTTGAACTGATGATAACCCGATCGAAGAACAATTTTTAAAAATACTAAGGCACCTTGTAATTGATCAAACAGGACATCGATGAGGGGCAGTGGATATTTATTATTATGGTGGCATTATTTAGTTCTCAGTAGTAAATGTACAAGCGCATCGACCCATCCTTTTTCTTTATGACCCATGGCGAGATAATAGGCCGAATGAATCTTCGTTTGGGTAGATCTTTCAACTAGACCTTGAGCTCATTCAATTTTGCAGGAATCTTCTAGTATGGGGCTTTGGTAATTGGTCGGTGTAACACCCAGTTTTCCAGAAGAGGGTAATTTTGAAATTTTGTATTTATAATTATTATTTAATGGTATTTATTTCATATTATGATTTTTAGTAATTTTTAATTATTTTTAAATTATTTAAATTCATGATTTATGATTTGGTGTCTAGCTAGTGTTCATTTCCAGACTGAGGGGTATTTTAGTCATTTTTGTAATTTTAAGAATTATTTGGGATTATTAATTATTATTTAGATTTAATAGAATTTATTTCAATTTATGGGAATTTTTAGGAATTATTTTGGAATTGTTTGGACTAGATTGATTTTGGCTAGTTTGGACCCATGTAGACCAACCTAGGAACTAACCCTAGTTAGTTGGGCTTGGTTAGGTTAAGTGACCCTAGTCTAACCTAGTGTGACTCAAGTTAGTGGTTAGTAATTCATAGAACTTGAATTAGGAATTTAGGAATCAAGTTATTTGATAAATGGCTTGTGGTTACACAAGTCATTTTGTGACTAAACTAGATAGGACGAGCTAAACCTAGCTCAACCCCACCCAAACCCAACATGGCTGACCAGCTAGGTTTAACCTAGGGATTCCCCCTATTTAATCCCTCCTAGTTTTTAGGGCTAGCCTCTTTTAAGGTTCTTTCAAAAGTTCTAAGGAAAGAGGTGAGTCCCATCTTCCAAAAATCATTAGAAATCCATTTTAAATCCTTTTTCCTTCAAACCAATTTCATTAGGACCTAAATTTCATCCTCTTGCTACTGGAATTAATTAGTTGCAGGAAGAAACAATTTGTGAGACTTGGAGGCTTGAGGAGTTCATTTCATTTGAGGACTTTTCTACCCATTGTTCTTCAAGAGGTATCTCCTTCATTTCTTCATGAAACTTCAGTTAGTTTTCATGTATAGGAACCCCTAAGTGTCCCCCTAAGGTCAGTATAGGATTTGTGTCTTGTGTCGTATGATTCGTGTCCATTTTGGACACGTATCAGAAGACTGGACAGGTGTTCGACCAAATGCCACAGAGGGCAGGTCGATCATGTTAGCCTGATATTTTTGAATAGGAAATAAGTTCTAGATCTAGCTTTGTGATTCATGTCCTTGTATTTTGATTTTCGTGTCGTTTCGTGTCAGTTTGATTGTGTGGACACGCGCGTGCACACGGCCGCGCGCTGCTACAGGGATCCCCCTGCTACTCGGGCCCTGTAGCGGACACGACACGCCACTATTGGACACGAAACTCGACACAGGGCAAGGGGCAGTGACTGACACGCCACGTGTCAAGTATCACTTGTCCCCGTGCAGTGTCGAGAGAGTTATGAATCCCGCATGGGGATTTGCTTAGGCAGTACACAGTAGATTTTCCCCACTGACACGAGTCTCGTGTCCGACCCTGACGCGTCGTGGACACTGGCCAGTGGGCCCATGAGGTAGCCCTATAGGTGGGCTACCCATGTGTGTCACCACGAGATACGTTCGTGTCTTGTGTCGTGCACACGACACAAGTGTACGTGTGCACGAGACAGTTCACTGTCAGTGCACTATATGTGTTTCTCTTTGTGTTTCTTGCTATGGACACACCGTGTCGGCCCTGGTGTGACACGAGATGATGTGTGGGGTTGTGCACGAGGGGTGTTTACATTGTTCCAATTATTAGATCATGATTTATTAGTTGGTTATTCGATTTATATTGAAAAGAATCAATGTTCTGATACTAAGTTCTTAACCTGTCATTTTCCAGTTTTAATTTGGATATTGTTTAATGATTTAAATCATAGTGTTGATGTTAACTGCTAAGTTTAAACTCTAATCATGTGTCCCTTATGTGCATTAGCTTACCATGGTTAGATTTTGGTATTGAATTGATTAGGTGGACTGTAAATGGGTTAAGGTATCATATCTAATTTTTGAGTTTTTTATTAATGTTCATCAATGAACTGGAGTATTAGTTACTGTCTAATGACCCTTCAATTGATTTGGATTCCTAATTAAGTCCTGCAATGAAATCTAAAATTTGATTTGCCATGTTGATCCTTACATTGTCTTATTACTGTCAACTTTGTTTTCAAGCTGCTATGTTAATCTGGAATGCATGAGCTATTTTGGACTGTTGGGTAGGTTTTTCCTATTCCTTTACAATTTGATGATTGAACTGTTAAGTTGGATTATTTATGTGATTCCCATAATTTTCCAGATTTCATTGTTGAACTATGAACTGAGATTTGGGAGAGAAATGAATTGGGTTCCCTTAAGACAGTTTCCAGTTTTACTTTAATCTGAGAATTTCATTTGCCATGACTAATCTTACAGTGTTACATTTTACTGTCAACCTTCATTTCAATTCCTATTTTAACCTGGAATGTTCACTATTAAGTATATTAAATATGGGATTATGAGACTGTCAAGTATTTGTTAAAACTGAGAGTAATTCCCTTCACTGATAACAGTGGCTTGATACATTTTTCCCTGTTCTCAACTTGATTGGGTGTGTTTATTATGTGGGTTACCCTGAGTTAGCAGGATATGAATTGATTTCCTTGCCTTTCCTTTTCTTGTTATTTTCCTGCAAACATTTCCACACACCCTGTTAATACCCTTCATGTCCCAGATTTTGGTCACTGTTGAGTAGCTACTGCTTTTACATGTGACACTGCTAACTGTTGGTTCCTGCACACCATATACTGTAGGCTAGTATATTTTTCTTGCACTTGGACACATCACACACACAGTGTTGGTCTTCACTGCTCATTGTTTAGAGTTTCCTGTACACTGTTAGCCAATGCACACACACTCAACTCTTCACATTGTTCACTGTCACATTCTTTGTTCCTGCACACTCTTTAGCACAGAGTACACACACACACATTCATGTTCTCTTACACACGCCCTCTTTAAATGCCTATCCTATTACCTAATGTATGTATCTATATATATATATATTGTAAGTTTTGTGTTTTATATATAAGTTAATAATGTTTTGTGAATGTAATATATATATGAATATCTAATTGTGTATGGATATCATATAGGTATGTAATTTATAGTGTAATGAATATATATATTGTGTATGTATTAAGGCAGGTTGGTTTAGAGCCTAAATGCATTATGAGTTTGTGGCTATGTAGCCTATGGTAAATTGAGTGTGATAGTGGATGCTGGCTTGGTAGAGTTTGTGTACTTGATATTAGTCTAGTTAGCTAGTGTAGCCTTGTTTAGACCATAGTGACCTAGTTTAGACTTGTTTAACTTAGTTGACCTAGTTTGACTTCTAGGGTTGGCCAGAGTTGACCAAGAGCTGACTTTGGTTTAGATTGACCTAGAATCATGTAGAATGCATAGTAGGACTCCATTATACTATTCTAGACTTGTTGTGACTTGTGCTGTTCTGATTAGGAGCCAGACACCACTCCTCGAACGGTACTTTTCATATTGGACACTCAGATACAGGCGAGTACATTCTCTGATCGTTTTATACTTGTCACGACTTATATTCTCGCTCTAGATTACTTTTACTTGATGCTGTCACGTTATTATCACGGATTGGTACTATATGGATCTCTTCTTAGGATGTTATCCCCCTTAGCGGGCGCATCGGATACCTTATGACATGTGTTTCATGTACATCATGTATTCCTTGCTTCTGCGTTATTCATGTACACTCATGTTCTCTCATGTTCTTACATGTACGTTCATGTACTCTCATGTTCTTTCATGTACGCTCATGTTTGCTCATGTTTTTCTTGTATAACCAAAACATCATGTCCGTAACGTAACTTGAACAGATCCTTGTGTATTGATTGTGGGTAGGGGTAAGTATAAATAGTCATGTGATTTACCCATCATGTTCACTCTGTTACTTTTCATGTACAACACAGCCTTATTGGCTGATGTCCTACATGTTCACTCATGTACATCATGTACAACCTAAGCCAATTATATGCCATCTCGTACTCTAAATCACTAGTCACTTACAGTTCTTACTTATCATGTATATATATATTTCCAGTTATCAAATATCTCTCCTGTTTTCATGTACATCTTCTTACAGCATTTCGTGTATTTTATTCTATTGCCTGCTTTATATTTCTTGACATGATATGAACTGCATGAGATGTATTGTGCTCACTCATGTCCTGACTGGACCCGTTGAAAATATTATAGAGGACGAGGAGGAGGTTGGTCTGGATACTTACTACGGGGCAGCCTTAGATGACACCTATGAGCTGGACCCTCAGGAGGACCCAGCTCTAGCTGAGGATATCATCCAGTTTGCCTAGATTAGATTAGTGAGGTTTAGTTTCTTTTATGTAGCCTTGAGGCATGTTTAGCTAGACTTCATTCGGAGTTCAGAGATGTATATTCTTTCATTCTGTATCTGAGACCTTGTACTTCTGGATATTTGCTGGGATTATCTTATACTACTTTTCATCTATTTGTTTCCCTGAGTTCTATTCACATCGTGCTATCTCTTCCTTAGCTGTGATTGAGTTTATTACTACTATGTCACCCCCATTCGGGGAGTATAAACTGTTTAGATAGATATTGTTAGATGTATGTTGACCGAGGACAGCGTTCTACCGCCGACACTGCGGCGTAGGCTGGGCGTTGTTACGTTCTCGTACCCTCACAGTGGGTGCGGGTCGTGACAGTCGGATGTCAAATAAGGTATCGTTGGTGAACTCAACTTCTCGATCAGGTGGTACGTCGAAAAGCTCATCTAGAAACATGTCGAGGAATTCTGCCATAATGTCAATTTGACCTATGTTTGTGCCATCATGTCGAGTGTCACAAACATATGGCAAGTATCCTTTGCAGCCATAATAAAGCATCCTCAGAGCAGACATCGCTGAAATCACCATGCAGGCCGTCGAGCTTGACCACACGAGTAGCATGTAACACCCACTTTTCTAAAATGAGGGTAATTTTTGAACTTTTGTAAAAGTTTATTATTTAATAATAAGATTTATGATTTATGGGAATTTTTAATTAATTTAATACTATTTAAAATTGATAAATTATAATTTTGATGTGTTAGTTAGTGAACCCTAGAACTGTTGAGCCTAGAGATTAACCATGACCATGGGGACCTAACCATGTGATTAGAATGACTATTTACAAATTTTTAGGCTAAGGGTATTTTGGTCATTTTGTGACTTTTGAATTATTTAGGATTTTGATTAATTGGTAAATTTTAGATTATTTTAATAATATTTAAATTGATGTATTATGATTTTGGTCATTTTTTATATTTTAGGAAAATTTTATATTTTTAATATTGTTTTTATTGGATTTGTTTAGTCGGGTTTGAGTTTCGTCTCGTTCCGACTTGCATTGTGACCCGGGTAGCTTAAACTCTAGATGGGACCTAATATTAAGTTAAGCATGGCCCACAAAATCCAACATTTAAGTTAGTTAATTAAACTAATTTTTATCATGTTAGAATGGTTAAGTTAGAGACTCAAAACTAGATCATTTTGACCCCAAACTTGAACCTAGTCTAGACTTAACCATATGAGACTAGAGAGGGGCAATTAGGACATTTTCCATTAGCCCTAATGGACTCTTTATGGCAGCCACCTTTAGGGGAGAATGATTCATTTCATTCATAACAATCTTGCCTCTTTTATTTTTCTTTTGTTCTTCCCTAATTTTAGAGAGCCTTCCCATTGATTTGATCTCCAAATCAAATCATTCCTTCACCAAACCTTTCCTCAATCATTCCCATTCTCCAAGGGAAGGGTGCTACCAAGGATCGGAAGAGGAGTGCAAGGAGGAGTGTCCACTTTGAGGGATCTTCGTATCGGAGCCGTGTCCTAAAGGATTTTATTGGGATTCCACTCCCAATAGGTAAAATCCATCATCTAAATCGATTTCCTTTGCATATAAATTAGTTTTGAATTAGTAGGTTCCATCCTCATGAATGTGTCCCATTTAGATTCAAATTTGAGACCATTTGGAGCTCTTTTGAGGATTTTAGATATGTGTCTTGTGTCCTACTTGATAGATCCCAAATTAGGACACCCCATGTGTATGTATGTATGATAATAGTTTAAATAGATATTTAAATTCAGTTTTAGAATGGGTTAGAGAGTGGATTGATCTTAGTTAGGATGGTTAGAATGATTTTCATTTGGATACCTATGTTTGTATCCAAGTATCTTGGCCTATATGTGTTCTTTTGTCCAAAACAACTCAAATTCGTCATAATATTCATCCACGTTTTTATTAACCAAAGCAACTTAGAAATGTCATAACTTTTAGCTTAGAACTCCGATTTATCTCCTAATTTATTAAAAGAACCATATCGAAGTTAGCTTTCCAAATATATATTTTAATAAGCCAAATTCTTTCTGTAACTTTCTGTAGAATTATTTGAGTGTTAGCTGTACGAAAGACGAACGTGTTTCGATATTTTTGCAATTTCGGGAGCTTCCGGACACGAAAATGCGATCCGATTGAAGTTTCGGAAAGCTAGCACGAAGGGCTACAACATAGTTTAATCCTAGAATTTAGTAGAGGCCCAATTGGTACAGTATTAATTTTAAGTAGACGAGTGACTATACGATATATGTATTTTGTGCAACCTATGATCCTATGTAGTATGGGTATTAAATGAATATAGAGTATGTAATACATGATATGTAAGATGAATGAAATAATATATATATGATATATCTTCTTTCCATTAATGTATATATATGGTTGAATGCAAGCTTGTAGGAATGCAATTAATATAATGTATGTAAGCAATGCATAAATGCATGAATGAAAGAATGATATACAATGTATGCATAAAAGTATATAATGAATGCTAGATATGAATGCAAGGTATACATGTAATGATAGATATGAATGCATAATATATAAATAATATAATGTAATATATAATGATAGCATGCATGGTAATGTAGAATATATGATGCAAGCATGTATATGTCCACTGTTTTCCCTTTTTCTCACATTTTCCTTTCCTTCCCTTTCCATTTCAGTTTTTCCCTTTTTTTCCTCTTCTATTTTTACATGTTATATACAATGTATATAATGTATAGATGCATGTAAGTATGTAATATGCATGAATGAATGTCATATATGAATGAATGCATCAATCAAAGGTATAAGTGAAATATAATGCATTGTAATGAATGTTAACATATATAATGTATAAAAGTATGTAGTAAATGTGCATGAATTTATATATCTATGTAACTATGTAAATATGCATGATGTAACATATGCCTATATATATAAATATGTATGTAATATGGATATGCATGTATGTATGAAGGTATGTATTTATATATTTATCTATTTTATATTATGCATTGTTGTGATTCACATTGTCTTGTGATTGTGTGAGTGCTATCCTAGGCTTGGTTAGGCCTAGTGAGACTTGTTAAACTTGTTTGGGCTAGGACTTGACCTAGTTGACCTAATTTGACTAGTGTGGTTGACTAGAGTTGACCAAGTGTTGACTTTAGTCTAGTTTGACCTAGACAGCATGCAGATGTATTGTACATTTCATTTATCATCTCTCGTATACATCTTGACCTATGTTGCTCTAAATAGGACTTTGTGGCTTCAGTTTGGACCTCTATACCTATCAGTTGTTCGGATTATCACGCGAGTACATTCTCTGATAGTTCTCTTATTTATTTGTCAATTACTGTACTTCAGTTCTAGTTAGTTGTATGTGATTCTCTGTTACAAACACGTATTGTTATTACTGAATCCATGTATACGACACACATACTTACTCGTTTTGCCTCTATTATTCGAATTACCGTACGAATCACTATTCGAACCACCTATTCGTATCTTCATGTGCTGGTTGGACTTGTATTCGATTGATGTGTTGGATTTTGGATTCATCTTGTATTAGATTGGGCATGGAAATACTGATTAGACATGTGAACATTCCCACTATTCGAACCACCCCCTATGAATGATATTCGAACGATATCCATCCCTCACCTGATCAGTGCGTGATGTGCCGGATTTACCTATAGCCGTTTACATGTCGATCTCAGTATTTTAAAACACACTTGGAGAATTTATTCAAATCATTGTTAGATCATCATATGAATCACTATTCGAATCACCTTATTCGTATTACCTTATTCGAATTACCTTATTAGAACAATGATTAGAATCACATTCGACTCATCTTATAATAGACTCACATTGGAATTATACTCGACTTATATTGTACCGTCTGGACTCATCATGTTACTCTAGTTCAGCTAGATTTTATTTTACAGTCTTTATTGCCATGATTCTTCTCTTGTTTAGTTACTTACTTTCCTTGTACTTTATTTGTCTCTCTATACCATCACCTGAATATAAACTGCCATGTTCATCAATACAACTGTTTATAACTGTTTTATAGTTCTCTGTCATTTACTTGGATTTTCTAGATGAGATGTGCTCGTTCCTGTCCTGACTGGACCTGTTAATAAGTTTTACAGATAGCTTGGAGGTTGCCTGCTAGCCTAGAGGAGACACAGTAGAGGTTGTATAGATAGTTATTTTATTTGTCTTGAGTTGTATTTACTTTATGGATTACTGTATTTGAGATTTGAGATGTTTTCTGGGTTTGTGTATCTTAGACACTTAGACTTCTATCTGCGGTATCTCTTTGTGGATTTCATATTTTATCTATCTTTTATCATGCTCTACCTTAGATGTGATTGAGACTGTATTTGCTATATCACCTCCATTCGGAGTGTATATACTGTACATGTACCTTTATATTGTTAGATGTTTGTCCTAGGACAGTGTTCTACCGCCGATACTACGGCGTAGGCTGGATGTACCCACTTCTCGTGCCCTTACTCTAGGGTGCAGGTCGTGACACATTTTTAGTGGTGGCCCATGCAGGTCGAGTTTGTGTATTGGTATTCGAACTAGAGTACCACTACAGCCTGCAGTAGGATTAGGATATATTTTTGAATGTACTCAATCACAGTTAGGATCCCTTAAGAGATTCCTGGGATGACCCTTGAGAATCTTATTATAAAATATCTCGAAATTGGATTCTAATAGTTTATATTTATCTTTTTTGGTTAGTTAATGAATTTGATTTTTCGGTATCCATTGTTGATTTAATTTAATTTTTGTCAAGATGAAATTATATGGGCTAGGTCATCTAAGTTATGGAATCTAGTCTTCTACAGTCACATTAGCCAGCATGGTGTGGACATATAGTCTGACTTTGGATATATTTCTCGGGTGTGGGAATTTAAGGTTTTTGCAGTCAAGCTAGTGACATCGTAAAAATTTTAAATACCATAATTTTAGAGGTATCTGCCTAAGTCGAGGACTTTGTGATTATGTAACCTTGCTTACTAGTATGATGAGGATTTAGAGTACCATGATTTTGGATAGACGCATATGATTATTAGATTGTACCTTAAATGTTCTTGAACATGTTTTCTCTACTTTTGTTTCAGTCATTCTAAAAAAAAAGAATTATTGTTTATTTTGCTTATCATTATTTAACTTAGGAGTAGCTTTAGTTGTATTATAAACCTTGTGTAACTTCTTACTATGAATTTCTTCTTAATACAATAAATCGATAATTTTGCTAGACCTTATCTTGGATTTGATATTATAGCTCTGGTTTCAAAATGGTTCTTCTTTTAAACAGATAAGCAGAACAGATTTTATCGTTATTTTCTTATTGCTATTATTCTTGTAATAATATTAATAATAATAAAACTGTCTTGATTACATCAATCACCTACTTGCAATCTTGGTAGGAATCTAAATGTTGGTCTTGATATGAAATTTGATTTTTATATTGGGACATGAGAATATATATATATAGCGGACACAGACACTTTGTCTGACACGTATGCATGCTACACTTTGATTACCAACCTATCTAAATACATATTAATATGCTGTTGATGTTAAATTCTCAAAACCCTAATATCTCTGACACAATACAGTATCAGAGAATAGTTCTCTGATATTTTTTTCAGTTTAAATTCATGATTTAAATATAAATTTCATATTATTAGTTGTTGTTTACATCACTGCACATGTATGTTATATACAGGGTTTCAATTCTTAAAGAAATTGGTTAAGTTTTGTGTTTGAATTTGTCAAATCTGATACCGTGTGCATATTAACCCTTTAACACTGGATTCTAAGTGATTAGTTCAATTTGAAGTTTTTAAATGTAATGTTTTGAGCTATTATGTAGGGATATAATGTTAGGTTTCATACTCTTACATGTTAGGTTGTGGTTGTGGTGAACATTGGGTTGGTTTTGATGTTCGAATTTCACCAAAATCCTAAAACTGAATGCATGTTAACATTTTTCACATTGATTTTAAATGTTTAGTTCAATTTCAGATCTAATATGTAATGTTAAACTGAAATGAATGATTGAACCATTCATTTTAAGTTATAACCCCTGTACTCTTGACACTCTACACTAATGTACACTAATGTTCACAACTGCCATGTAAACCTAACCCTTCATCTCTATGTTATGTTCATATATCTATATAGGTATATATATATATATATATATATATATATATATATATATATATATATATATATATATATATATATATATATAGTTTATGCATACTGTTATAATGTATATAGATACATAACTAAATCTCTACCTCTCTATACATATAGATATATGTATGTATATATATGGTTAGCCATGCATGTTATGAGTAAATAGGTTGTACATTGTAGATTGTTTAACCAATATGCCATGAGTAGTGTAACTTGATAGCTATTGTTTTGAAACCCAAATCCTCCTATACACTTTCATGTATATTTCACACACACACATATGTCTACTATCTAACCCTATGAACATGTCCACATACACCCATACACATACTAACCACATAACCTTTACATAATGCTAGCTTTTCCCCTTCTAACACTCTCTCTATATAATATTGTGATTGGATTTTAATGCTCGACATTTGTGCTTTAAATTTTGATTTTGATTATGCCTTAAAGCCTTGATGATTTGTTATTCGGTATCTTTTCCAGTTTAACACCCCTGATTGCTTGTAAGTTTTGATACCCTATGATTGTTTTGGTCTAGTGTAACTAGCATACCTAGATGAGACTTACACTACCACCGTATGCTATGACCTTGTATGCCATTCTTTTAAATTGTATGATTTAGGTAAGTTCTGAGACTTTGATTGTTGGGGACGAGACTCTAGAAGAAGTACGACCATCTTAATTTCGAGGACGAAATTTTCAAAGGATGGTAGACTTGTAACACCCACTTTTCTAAAATAAGGGTAATTTTTGAACTTTTGTAAAAGTTTATTATTTAATAGTAGGATTTATGATTTATGGGAATTTTTAATTAATTTAATACTATTTAAAATTGGTGAATTATAATTTGGATGTGTTAGCTAGTGAACCCTAGAACTGTTGAGCCTAGAGATTAACCATGACCATGGGGACCTAACCATGTGATTAGAATGACTATTTACAAATTTTTAGGCTAAGGGTATTTTGGTCATTTTGTGACTTTTGAATTATTTAGAATTTTGATTAATTGGTGAATTTTAGATTATTTTAATAATATTTAAATTGATGTATTATAATTTTGGTCATTTATCATATTTTAATATTTTAGGAAAATTTTATATTTTTAATATTATTTTTATTGGATTTGTTTAGTCGGGTTTGAGTTTCGTCTCGTTCCGACTTATATTGTGACCCGGGTAGCTTAAACTCTAGATGGGACCCAATATTAAGTTAAGCATGGCCCACAAAATCCAACATTTAAGTTAGTTAATTAAACTAATTTTTACCATGTTAGAATGGTTAAGTTAGAGACTCAAAACTAGATCATTTTGACCCCAAACTTGAACCTAGTCTAGACTTAACCATATGAGACTAGAGAGGGGCAATTAGGACATTTCCCATTAGCCCTAATGGACTCTTTATGGCAGCCACCTTTAGGGGAGAATGATTCATTTCATTCATTACAATCTTGCCTCTTTTATTTTTCTTTTGTTCTTCCCTAATTTTAGAGAGCCTTCCCATTGATTTGATCTCCAAATCAAATCATTCCTTCACCAAACCTTCCTTCAATTATTCCCATTCTCCAAGAAAAGGGTGCCACCAAGGATTGGAAGAGGAGTGCAAGGAAGAGTGTCCACTTTGATGGATCTTCGTATCGGAGCTGTGTCCTAAAGGATTTCATTGAGATTCCACTCCCAATAGGTAAAATCCATCATCTAAATCGATTTCCTTTGCATATAAATTAGTTTTGAATCCGTAGGAAGCATCCTCATGAATGTGTCCCATTTAGATTCAAATTTGAGACCATTTGGAGCTCTCTTGAGAATTTTAGATATGTGTCTTGTGTCCTACTTGATAGATCCCAAATTAGGACACCCCATGTGTATGTATGTATGATAATTGTTTAAATAGATATTTAAATTCAGTTTTAGAATGGTTAGAGAGTGGATTGATCTTAGTTAGGATGGTTAGAATGATTTTTATTTGGATACCTATGTTTGTATCCAAGTATCTTGGCCTATATGTGTTCTTTTGTCCAAAACAACTCAAATTCGTCATAATATTCATCCACGTTTTTATTAACCAAAGCAACTTAGAAATGTCATAACTTTTATCTTAGAACTCTGATTTATCTCCCGTTTTTTTAAAAGAACCATATCGAAGTTAGCTTTCCAAATATATATTTAATAAGCCAAATTCTTTCTGTAACTTTCTGTAGAATTATTTGAGTGTCAGCTGTACGAAAGACGAACGTGTTTCGGTATTTTCGCGATTTCGGGAGCTTCCGGACACGAAAATGCGATCCGTTTGAAGTTTCGAAAAGCTAACACGAAGGGCTACAATATACTTTAATCCTAGAATTTAGTAGAGGCCCAATTGGTACAGTATTGATTTTAAGTAGAAGGGTGACTATACGATATATGCATTTTGTGTAACCTATGAGCCTATGTAGTATGGGTATTAAATGAATATAGAGTATGTAATACATGATATGTTAGATGAATAAAATAATATATATATATATGATATATATCCTCTTTAAATTAATGAATATATATGGTTGAATGTAAGCATGTAGGAATACAATTAATATAATGTATGTAAGCAATGCATAAATGCATGAATGAAAGAATGATATACAATACATGCTTGAAAGTATATAATGAATGCTAGATATGAATGCAATGTATACATGTAATGATAGATATGAATGCATAATATATAAATAATATAATGTAATATATAATGAAAGCATGTATGGTAATGTAGAATATATGATGCAAGCATGTATATGTCCACTGTTTTCCATTTTCCTTCCCTTCCCTTTCCTTTTCAGTTTTTCCCTTTTTTTTTCTCTTCTATTTTTACATGTTATATACAATGTATATAATGTA
Source organism: Iris pallida (assembly GCA_029216955.1). Lineage (NCBI taxonomy): Eukaryota > Viridiplantae > Streptophyta > Magnoliopsida > Asparagales > Iridaceae > Iris > Iris pallida. Next base: position 11,338,189 of record JANAVB010021999.1, on the reverse strand, counting down.
TAGATGCATGTAAGTATATAATATGCATGAATAAATGTCATATATGAATGAATGAATCAATCAAAGGTATAAGTAAAATATAATGCATTATAATGAATGTTAACATATATAATGTATAAAAGTATGTATGTAAATGTGCATGAATGTATATATCTATGTAACTATGTAAATATGCATGATGTAACATATGCCTATATATATAAATATATATGTAATGTGGATATGCATGTATGTATGAAGGTATGTATTTATATATATTATCTATTTTATATTATGCATTTTTTTGGTTCACATTGTCTTGTGATTGTGTGAGTGCTAGCCTAGGCTTGGTTAGGCCTAGTGAGACTTGTTAGACTTGTTTGGGCTAGGACTTGACCTAGTTGACCTAATTTGACTAGTGTGGTTGACTAGAGTTGACCAAGTGTTGACTTTAGTCTAGTTTGACCTAGACAGCATGCAAATGCATTGTACATTTTATTTATCATCTCTCGTATACATCTTGACCTGTGTTGCTCTAAATAGGACTTTGTGGCTTCAGTTTGAACCTCTATACCTATCAGCTGTTCAGGTTATCCGGCGAGTACATTCTCTGATAGTTCTTTCATTTATTTGTCAATTACTGTACTTCAGTTCTAGTTAGCTGTATGTGATTCTCTGTTACAAACACGTATTGTTATTACTGAATCCATGTATACGACACACTTACTTACTCGTTTTGCCTCTATTATTCAAATCACCATACGAATCACTATTCGAACCACCTATTCCTATCTTTATGTGCTGGTTGGACTTGTATTTGATTGATGTGTCGGATTATGGATTCATCTTGTCTTAGACTGGGCAGGAAAATACTGATTAGACATATGAACATTCCCACTATTCGAACCACCCCCTGTGAATGATATTCGAACGATAGCCATCTCTCACCTGATCAGTACGTGATGTGCCGGATTTACCTATAGCCGTTTACATGTCGATCTCAGTATTTTAAAACGCACTTGAAGAATTTATTCGAATCATTGTTAGATCATCATATGAATCACTATTCGAATCACCTTATTCGTATCACCTTATTCGAATCACCTTATTAGAACAATGATTAGAATCACATTCGACTCATCTTATATTAGACTCACATTGGGATTACACTCGACTTATATTGTACCGTCTGGACTCATCATGTTACTCTAGTTCAGCTAGATTTTATTTTACAGTCTTTATTGCTATGATTCTTCTCTTGTTTAGTTACTTACTTTCCTTGTACTTTATTTGTCTCTCTATACCATCACCTAAATATAAACTGCCATGTTCATCAATACAACTGTCTATAATTGTTTTATAGTTCTCTGTCATTTACTTGGGTTTTCTAGATGAGATGTGCTCGTTCCTGTCCTGACTGGACCTGTTAATAAATTTTACAGATAGCTTGGAGGTTGCCTGCTAGCCTAGATGAGACACAGTAGAGGTTGTATAGATAGTTATTTTAGTTGCCTTGAGTTGTATTTACTTTATGGATTATTGTATTTGAGATTTGAGATATTTTTTGGGTTTGTGTATCTTAGACACTTAGACTTTTATCTGCGATATCTCTTTGTGGATTTCATATTTTATCTATCTTTTATCATGCTCTACGTTAGATGTGATTGAGGCTGTATTTGCTATGTCACCTCCATTCGGAGTGTATATACTATACAGGTACCTTTATATTGTTAGATGTTTGACCTAAAATAACGTTCTACCGCCGATACTGCGATGTAGGCTGGACGTACCCACTTCTCGTGTCCTTACTCTAGGGTGCGGGTTATGACATAGTAGAATTCAGTCTCTTTTGGTAGACAGAAGATAGATTTCTTTACTGCATAGTCGATGGTGGCCGAGCAAGCGCCGAGGTAATCTATTCCTAATATGATGTCATAGTCCTTAAGATTTAGAACTATCACATTAATAGACAATCTTATATCTTTGATATAAATATGGCCAAATCTATAAACCGAGTGTGCAGGAAATTGTGTGTCCGATGGGGTACTAAAACTAAGATTTAGACCTAGCGGTGTCATAGGAATTTGTGTTCCGCAGCGAAGTCCATCGATATAAACTACAGGTAGCACTGGAATAATATAGTACACGAGTAGGCTTATGATTGAAAAGTAGTATACCTGTCACGACTATATCTGAGGGTAATACCTCGTCTCGAGTCATGGCGTAGACACGTCCTTGTGCATTGGAACAATGGTCTTGGCCATTTTGATGTTCGGCCTGAGGAGCTCTGGGCACCTGGCCACGGTTCTCTGGACGATATTGCTGCTACTGAGGCATATTTGGGTTAGGTCTTCCAACGGGCAGTTTGTACATAGGTGGCCCATCATACCACAATACCTGCATCCATCGTTAGAGACTTGGTATTTGTTGTACCTGGTGCAACGAGGTCCTAGGTACCGTCCTTAATAGTCGTCGTTGTTTGGACACTTTGGAGCATTGTTGCCTTCCGTGTAGCTAGGGTGCTTGTGATGGAAATTATACACAATATCGACAACGACTAGAGGATATTGGAGCTAAAGGCGGAGGGCGTGATTGAGTGACTCGCCCATCGTTTGGTATCCTGACAAGTTTACAAGAACAAAAATGGAGGGTCGTAGGCCCATTTTGAATCTTCATGCTCGACTCGTGGCTATAGGAAAATAGGTGCTCATAAATCATACCAACTTGTTGAATCCAGCAGCGTACTGAAACACCGCCATGCTCCCTTGCTTTAGCTGCATAAACTCGTTCTTCTTTGCTTAGTGAATAGTTGGGGGGAAGGTACTCAACTTTCAATGCCTTGCGAAAAGTAGCCCAAGAGATCGGCATTGATGAGTTGTCGCGACGGATCACTTATTTTTGTACGGCCCACTAGTTATCGCAAAATTGAACAACACATTTGAAACATAAGGAAACTTTATGGCATTGATAATGAACATCATTTACAAGACTCTATTATGATAAACGTCGCACGGGCTTACAAGCTGACTGAAAATGAATGCTAGTGAGATTGACGTTCCATACATTACATCCCTTTATACAGCCAATTTTTTTTAAAATACCTGCTATTTGGGAGAGTTGAGTCATGTTCGTTGGACTAATGCTAGGAGCTTCAAATGAATTGATTAAGCCTTCGACACACAGACACGGCTTCAAAACACTCGAGCGTCGCCTTCAATTAACTAGGACACCCTTCCTCGTTCGCAGTACCAGTGGAGAGCGAGGATCGGTATATTACTGTGTTATGGTGAGTGACTAATTATTATTCCATGCTCTCATTTGTTCAAGAAATTATGTGAAGCATGCAATATATTTAGTGATCTTTCTAGCCATCCTACGAAATTGCATGTAAACATTTGATAGGCATAATAACATAAACTACGTTACAACTTAGCTACGACATATCTTATGCGCTTGTATAAAACATACCATGTTCTTTTCTGTCATTTCTATATTAGTAAGTAAATAGTGTTTAGGTGGAGGTCACTAGCAATTCAAGCCATCCTAGACGTACAACTTAAACTTTGATCTGCTATTCCAGGCACCCAAAAATAAAACCTATGCTCTTGGAAATGTAGTAGTGTGAGTAAGGATCATTTTCACGGAGAGTAATTAGCTTAGCTTTGTGCTATATGAATAATAAAAGGGGGGATTTAATATAATGCAAGTCAATTAAGAAGAGAAAGTAGAATAACACAATAAATCAAAATAACAAACATTGGTCTAAGTCAATGTCTACCATCGTAATCTTGAAACTAATCATAGATGCAAACAATATTGATATGGAATATGAATATTCATCGTTGGAATTATTTTTCTATCTCCTTTTGCCACACTTAATTAGAAACAAACGACCTAATTAGCCTTACACTACAACAAATAGGGCATACAATAGCAGTTTATCTATAGCGTTCAAGCCTCCCTGCTATAGAATGTCATCATCAATAGCGTTCCTTCCGCAGAGCTATTAAAATAGAATACAATAGCAGTTTATCTATAGCATTCGAGCCTTCCTGCTATTATAATATAATCATCCATAGCGTTCATATTGAAGTGCTATTAAACGTTCATACAATAGCAGTTTATCTATAGCGTTGAAGCCTCTCTGCTATTAGAATGTCATTATCAATAGCGTTCATTATGCAGTGCTGTTAACAGAACTTTATATAGCGTGTTATGAACGCTGTTAAAGGTATAGTTTTTTCTGAACGTTTCTATGCCCGTATGTCTAGGGGTGAGCATTATTCAATTTTTGGACCAAAATCCGAAACGAACCTAACCGAATAAGATATTCGATCGGTTTGGTTTGAAAAAAATTCGGTTCGGTTTCGGTTTTGGGATTCGGTTTCGGTTTAAAACCGAAAACCGAATAAGATTTATGTAATTTATAAATATCCTAATTCTATGTATATTTAGTGACTAAAAATGCATATATTTGAAAGCAAAAATTCTATGTATATATTTTGAAGTCCTACTTTGGATATATTTTTGACATATAACAAAAATGTGTACAAACTTATAATTTCTTTAATATAATTAAAATATGATTTCTATTTATTCTGTTCAATCGAATAAACCAAATAACCGAATAGTTTATTCGGTTGGGTTCGGTTTCGGTTTTGGAGTTTTAAAATTTCGGTTTATTCGGTTTTGACTATTTCGTTTCGGTTGAAACCAAATTAACCGAAAATAAAAGGGTCATAAAATGTTCCAAAAATCTCAAATCATCCCGCTTTCTTTTTTCACTTCCCCACTCTCTTTTTTCATTTCCCCCGAGCCCTAACAAAAGACTCCTCACTCTCTCTCTCTCTACAAGTCTCATTTTTTGGTTCCCCTCTCCCCTTCTTCTCATTCTCCTCCTACTGCTGCTCCTCCTCCTCCTCCTCCTCCTCATCTACTTGTATTGATGCGGATGATAATGGTCGAATAGGTTGTTATAACTAGGTTTAGGGTTAGGGTTTGTTAGGATCTTAGGATTTAGGGTTTTTCTATTCTTCCTCATATAAACGTTGGGGCCCCTTGTATGGCTCATTTCGGCTGTCAAGCATCGTCGTGCCCTCAACTTCGGTGGCTCCGTCCGCCGTCACGGTCGCCGTCTGGAATGGATCCCTCCATTGCCGGCGTCTGGAATGGATCCAACCTAAATCACGTCCATATATCACTACAAAAAAAATAGACTTTTGGGACGACACTATTTGGAACGCTAGTCTGAAACATCCTAAAAATTTAGTTTTAGGGACGACAATTTTTTGGTAACAAAAATAGTATTGTTTGGGACAGATTGAAAAATAGATCTCTTATTTGCAACTATTAAAATTTTATGTCTCAAATAAATTATAAGACCGTCCCAAATAATCTCGACGGAAATACCAAATCACTACAAAACAAAATGACCAAAAAAAGCTCTGAACAAAATTTTATTTCCCTCCAATAGTTCCCTCCTCTATTTCACTGGTTCTCCTGCCTCCCTCCCAAATCATCTCTTCTCATTCTATTGGCATATTCTATCTCCTCAAATTATAACTCATTCTCCTACATCCCTAAACCCTCACCCTAGAAACCCCATCCCGTTCCTCACCCTCTGAAACCCTAGATCAACTCCCACCCCTACTCCTACCGCAAACCCTAGACAAGCCCCTCGCTTTCATCGACACCCATGACGGCACCGACCGTGGCGCCTCTGGAGGCAACGAGGATGCCACCAGTTCCAACTGTCACCACCACTCTAGCCTTATTCTTGTTCTCTATTTGATTTAACAAGAAGGTATGACGGTCGCTATCGCCACTTTCGACGCAGGGGAGGCACCTCCTTATGATTGTTGTAAAGGAAGGCACGATGGTCGAAGCCTCTTTCTTATGCTCCATTTGATTTAGTAGTAAGGGAATTTGGTTTGAAGAAGTCTGAGGTGCACGGACGCGGTCGTGCTCGTGGACGTGAGCATGAGCGAGTGGCACGGTATGTGTTTGTGGTAATTCCTCACCTAACCCTTGCTTCAAAAAGATGAAGATGGCCTATATATATTCATATTTTAACTGTATTGGTTGTTAACCATTCATGGTTCTCTTCCTATTGCTGCTAAGCCACATGATGCATAAGTGCAACCAAGACAACGAGACGTGCTTGGTGTTTATCTACTTTAATTTCTCCATAGATGACATTGTGAAAATACCATTCTTTATTCATGGTTAGGGTAGAAATTCATTTCTATCGCATATCAGGCAAGAGTTTACCATTTGTTGTCACTTTTTAGCTCTTTCTCTATAGATAAAATTTGAAAACTTAGATTGTCATTCATGAGAGATATATGAGATATATGAAAGTACCAAACTTTTTATTTTCTTTTTAGATCAGTGGATTTACATGGTTACATGGGTTATTGTAAAAATGTTTAACACAAAAAATAATTAGGTACATGCCATTGTACATACACCATTCTCTGTGATGATTTGCATCATAATTCATTATAGCATATATCACAGAAAAGATTGTCAGCTTTTGTCGCTTTATTGGCATCATCTTTTTTCTATTACCTAACTAAAAGATAGGATAAGAGATATATGCATTTGTTAGAAGCTCAAGGTTGCAGATAGGATGAATAGGCTGAGATTGATTGAACATGTGCAAAGAGGAATAATATACGCTCTGGTTAGCAGCAATAGGATTTTAGTTAACTAGAACTAAGGAGTAGGTTTAGACATAAAGAAACTTTGGTTAATGCTCTAAAGGATATGACATTTGCTAATGTTGAGTCACTGCAGGAGGAAGAGAGTCATCCTCAATGGCATCAACTCTCACTATGTTTCTTTATATGTTTTTAGTGTTGTAGAGAACAAAGTCCCGGCTAGAGGAACGCCCTTATTCCTACCGATCTCAGCATCGCCATCCCGATGGAACCTAAGCTGGTATCGGTGAGTATCCCCCATGGCCACGACATGTTTGATGAAATGCGTGTTTAATTTGATGAAATACCAAGGAACTTAATTTGATGCAGTTCCTCCAGTATGCCTGCTACTAGGAATACCGGCAGCACCCGTCGATCGTGCGGGTCACCCATCCGTACCGACTCAATAAGGCATGCCGCCTTTGCTACAAGGCCAAGCAGGTCCGTTGTCTTCTCAACCCTAGTCTGTTGTCTTCTCAACCCTAACCTACCATTCAATGTAGACATTTAATCTAGATTTTTTTTTAAAAAATTAATCTCATTTGACATCTATGTACCACGAATCCTGATATGGGTACTGACTCAGGGACATACAAATAGAGTTTAGGAACTATATGCTTTTTGGTTTATATCAATATAGGTTGACGGGGATGGAAAGTACTGTTGTTGTATGACAGCCTTTGAAGGACAAAAAGAATGCACTGGAAGCTTATGTCTATGAAGTTCGCAACAAGGTAAAGCCAAGTACATTTGACTTCTTTGTTAAAAAGTTTTATTTCTGATATGATGGCTGAAATGATATGTTGTTTTAGCTTTTTGAGAGTTATCGAAGCTTTGCATCTGAATCTGAAAAGGAAGGCATAACTGTGAACCTACAAGAAACTGAAAAATGGCTTTATGATGAAACTGAATCGATATACACGAGCAAACTGGAGGACTTGAAGAAGGTATATAATTCATATTGCTCTTTATTTATTTGCAGGGTTTTATTTCTGTACATAAACTTAATAAATTATCGTTGCCAGTCCACAATTCCATCATCCACACAACACCACTATACATACATGATCGATCTTAGCCAATATAAAACCCAAGTTTTTTGTGTGTGTCTTGGTGCAGAAATAGGCAAGATGAATGGAAATGAGAACCTAAGGGAGAGTGGTAAGAGTAATTATTGAACAAGATGAGCGGCAATCTCAGTGTGCTTCTTATGGAAAACAATGATCATCACCTCAGTGTGCTATGGCACTCTGGTCATTATTAGGAATGTGGGATGTGACACATAAGATGGATACCTAAATACAAAGTAGTCAAAATTAAATTATATCTCAGGAAGTCCAAACATTTTTGCATTGTACTTGGTGCTGGAGCAAGCATAATGCAAATATCCTTTCTTATGTATGGAAGAGAGTGGAATCACATAGAAAGATTTGATGTCTACAGTAGAGCAACATTTTCTGCATCTGGACTCAGATGTAACCTAATTTAAGTTAATGGCTTTCTAGGGCTTGATTTTACCTTGAATTAGGCATAATACTTTTAGGTATGTTTGGCTTGGTTATGTATCTTTTTGGATCTTAGACATACATTGAATACATGATCCATAAAACTAACTTTAGTAATGTATGCTTGACAAAAGAACCTATGGTTATGCGAAACTATATAAATATATTTTTGGGTGTTATACATACAGTTGAAAACTGCAAGACCTTGTGGATTAATGTTTAAGAGTTTAATCATTTTACCACATTGGTCATTCATATTTTTCTTCTCATTAAAAGTTTATAGATATGTTAAATTCTCTACATAGTATTCTTTTTCATTTCATTGATGACCCCTTAACAAATCTTGCATTACTTGGATGCCAATAGCTCATAGATCCCATTGAAAACCAATACCGAGATGAAGAAGTCAGTGTGCAGGTAACCAGAGAGGTTAACCAGAGAGGTGTTGAAGTGCATAATTGACCATAGAATGTATGTGAAGGTAGTGGCAACGTATGAACGAGATGCCGTAAGAGTGATGATGTCCTGCCTTGCTTTGAAACTGGAATTCCTTTGTTACTACAGTGCCTTCGACAAGTTCCAGATGCAGACAATATGAGCAGTAATGTCCTTTTAATATAGAATGTGGCATCTTCTTGTTAACTTTTTTTAAATGAATTTGTCACCGTGCCTTCTTTCTTCAGGTTACTATCATAAAATTAGAATTAATTGATCTAGATATCTAATTATACTAAGTTGGTTGAAGCTTAATGTTTTCTTTATTGTCTTAGGTTCAATAAACAAATCGAGAATCTCTCTACTCTACTAAGGAAGCTTCAGGTATAATTTTTTATTTCCTTGAAGTTCTATATATATGTCTACAACATTTTGTAAAGATATCAAAGTTTGTTACCATTGTTATGAACTAAATTGTCTTGTTTAGTTATTTCTATTGTATGTTGTACGACAATCTAAAAAATGGGGTGGGATTAGAGGAGGCGGTGCCGGAGCAACTAAATCAAAATTAGTTGCGCAAGAGAATCATTCTCAAACAGTAGTTCGACTGGAAAACAAAGGTGCTACTCTTTACAGAGGTACAGGTGACAAAACAATCCCCGAGTAAATAAGTTGATATTTAGAAGCTATGTCAATTGCAAGACAAGTAATGAATGTAAATAAGGAATTATAAGGTAATTCAATTAGTAGGTGTTCTCATATCAATTTTGGTACCTTATTTGGAAATTCCCATGTCAAAATAATTGTATACTCTCTAATTATTCTGATTACTTTCCAACTTGTGGTGAAAGTATATAGAGAAATATATTTTGAACAAATGAAAAGGGATATTTTATATTTTCTGTTTTATTTTTTGTTTGATGTGATACACTGTTTAATCAACTAGTTTCAATATTGTTCCATCTTCATTTTTTTGATTGAAGATATTTAGTGGACTGAACCTGTCTTATATTTGTGTAGGTTGGATGAAGTAAGAGAATGCTTTTTGAGGAGCTTTGGTTGTGGATAGTCTCGAAGGATTCGAGCTAAATTTTGGATACGCAATATTTTGGGTATATGTATGGAAACAATTAAACGCTTACTACGTACGCTGTTAATGTTAAATTTTTGGACATGTTTGGTACCACTTCGTTGTTCTACATGGCATATATATATGGAAACAATTTTTGGACATATGTTTGGATATATTTTTGGATATATGTTTGGTACTACTTCGTGTATATATGCAATAGATATCTGTGGCATTTTGTATATTTGCAATATTTTGATGTGCTGCAATACCATATCTGATGTGTTGATACTAATGTGATGCAATACTATTGTGCTACATTCTGCATTCTACATTCTGCAAATATATAAATTACATTAATGCAATCTGCAATAGCATTCTGATATGCTATTACAGCACATATAATAGTGCAAAAGAAACGCTATGAAAATGAATATAACGTTGTTAAGAAACTATAGCGCTCGTAAATGCTATGTAAACTCTATAGCGTTCGGCACTGCTATAATTAGACTATAGCGTTCATGTATGCTATAATAAATCCATAGCGTTCATCTATGCTATTACAATAATATAGCGTACATAAATGCTATAACATTTGTATAGCGTTCCAAAATGCTATAAATGGCCTATAGCGTTCCTAAATGCTATAAACTCACTATAGCGTCATTGAACGCTATAGACCATCAATAGCGTTCATGAACGCTATAACTTTATAGCATTCATGTACATGGGGCAATTATAGCGGGGGCATTTACAGCCGACGGAATACGCTATAATACGCATTCTATAGCGTTTCGCGCACGCTATCGTATCCCATATCTGTTGTAGTGAATTAACTGCTAAATAATCCAACACAATCGCTAAAGGTTTAATCTAGTAGCATATGAAAATCAATGAGATCGATGAAGCAAAACAACACAAGCACAAGCGGATGCATTTAATTTAGTCAAATATTTTTTCCTAAGATTTAATAATACAAATCAGTAATTTATTAAATCTTGCTTGCTTCACAAATTAGATGGATCAAATGATTTTGAATTCGATATCTAATTTAGCAATAGATTGTCAAGAATAATAAACTAGTATGCATCATAGTAATTAAACAAGATAATCATAAAAATATGTATAAGAAAACATTTGATACTCAACACACAAATCAAACTTATAAACACAAATAAGATCTCACAAGTTTTTATTATTCAGAGGCTTCCGTATCCTTCGACAAATAAGACTTTAGCCATAAATGTTCATGAAAAAAAAAAAGTTGGAGAAGAAGAAGAAAAGTTGTGTGTTGTTCTTTTCTAATGGTTGCTACCCCTTTTATACACTCTAAATTGGTTGTTTGAAGCCCACAATATCTTCCCCACAAAACCTCTAAAAGTCACAACTTCTCAAACAATAAAACTAAGTCATAGAACAAGTAGAAAAATAGTTATTTTGGTTCCTATTTTCGTTCACAACATCTTTGACCCAAATTCAAGCTTGATTTTATCTATGATGCAGCCTGAATCTTGGAACATTCAAATATGAAAATTGTAGATCTTTGTCTTAGCTTTCCAAATATTTTTGAATCACATCAATTGTATTTTGGATGAGAGAGTTATGCCCATTTTGCTAAAAGGTGTCAAAACTGTCCAAATTTGCTATTTAGCTCTATTTTGCACTTCGTGTCTCCAATTACATACTAAATCAAAATATAAGAATAATGAGTACCTTTATTCATGAAAGCGGCATAAAATAGTGAACATTAAGGGATAAAAATATAACATTTTATGCTCTCAAGCCATGTTCTTCCATGTCATTTCTATATCATTAACTAAACAGTGTGTAGGTGGAGGTCACTAGCAATTCAAGCCAACTTGGACATACAACTTGGTTTAGACGGTGAATATTTATGCGGGTAGCGAACCGCTAAAAGTTTTCGAATAACCCGTGATAGTATCCAGCACAGCTAACTTGCTTTCCTCCTAGGTCGAATCAGTCCCGTAGCCCCGGGCGGCCATTCGAGGAAGCGAAACCTTGTGCACAAGTTATCCATGACCGTACGAGACTAAATCAGTTACTCAAGCATGGTCTAACTAAGAAACTTAGCCATTTTTATCATGTTTTGCCTTATCGTTGCAATAGTTATTTCCTTGATTGAATCATTGCGTAGCACAGTTCTATAATAAGTATACATAAGTAAACATGCAACAGTTTCATGGCATAACAGTTCTACAACAGGTGTAAGTAAAAAATCATGCAACAGTTCATTGGAAATAAGCATTTGTGTACTTGCATCTTCATCTAACATTTTATTTATATTGGTATCGTCAATTGATCGGCCACTCACATTGATTGATTGAGGCAAAAGAAAAAGGTCTATTATACTACACAGCACCTATGTGATCACCTACAATCACATAACCAATGGATTAGCACTTTACCCTTCCCTTGAGCATTCGATATAAAATGTGAAGGTCGACGAACGCAAGAAATGAAATCCATCGTAAACATTCACGATAATGCATTCATAAACCGACGCCAAAGAATGAATTGCAGCATGAGAAACATAGCAGCAGGAGGTCTCTTCCGACTCAGCCGTATAGTCCTTCCTCGAGGCGCAACCTCGCTGAATATAGGACTTGATTCCGAAGAAACCAATCCATAATGAGGAAAGGATCTTGATTCGATTTTTCCCAATCAATCGATAGCGATAACATTCCTTAACCATGCTTGCCATAAACGAGGAAGGGGCACGATGTTGGGACGGGCACAAAATCATCTGCGTACGTTCCAAGTCTTTGTGACATGGAGCCAAAATTGACTACAATGTCGTATGGACTTCTAAGGTAAGGTATTGCTTGTTTATGAAGAATCAAAGTCTTTTCGGTACATAGCGCATAAAAAGAGGTGCATAGTAGATTTTACTGAGTTTAACTATTTGAAGAGTTGCTCCAGCGCATAGCCATTATGCGCCTAGACTTGAGTTTTTATGCTTCTATATTTAACTGCATGGTATATTGGATTTCCCTAGTGGTGTATGCTTTATTTGTGATATTGATATCAATAGGTTTACTAATTATGGATGGGTAGTTGGAAGTCTCAGTTGAGAGTTATATCTGATTAGATGTGATTTTAATTATTCCTTGTTGAATTAGTTTTAATGATTAAGGATAATTTTAGCAGATTAAGATAGTATTGGATAAAAACTCTAATTTATGAAATATATGCCTTGGTTGGGTAATCAATATGGAATGTGTATTAAATTGTGACTTGAATTGATTGGATTAAGTTCTAAGTGAGTGCGAGAAATTTATGGTACAATTGAAAGTTTATTTGGTGAATATACAAATGACCCTAAGGATTTAGGAATTTTATTGCTCGTCGATCTAAGATAGTATAGGATTATTTAGCCTTAAGTGTGGAATGAGTCGATCTTATATCTTTTTTGCAGATAGCATTGGTTGAAACAAATTTGAGTTTAGCGAATGGATATTTTCCTAGTTATATATATAATTAACGAGCCTGAGGTGTATTGATTATCAACAGAAGTTGACTCATAGATATTGCGGCTGGACGAATGATGATTATGTAGCATATTGAATCATTGAAACATTATCTTGCTTGATCGTAGCTATATGAACTATTAATGGATTAAATAGTAGTATTGGAGTTTCTTATGACTCTGTGGTAACCCTGAGAATGACACGAATGGATATTAGTTCTCAGATTAGCGAATGTTAGGAATTCCTTGTGATTGATTTAATTGATTCAGAGTAACAAAATTGATACATTATAAGAATTTTTTAGACGACCTAGAATTTGCCTGGAATGGATTTTTAAGTTTGAAACAATATATAACTACGAGAATTATTTTGACCTGATGATTGGTTTTAAGTAGATTGTTACTACAAAAATAAATTGGACGCATATGAATTGAGCACGAGTTAGATTGGAATCGGGAGCAAGTTTTGATTGGTGATTGAGATTTTATGACTTGTGATTGGTGATATAGATTTGCATCTTTGGATTGGTGCAATATATCATACATATTTAGGATTTATATTATTAGTTCGATTGATTCGTCGATTATGATCTAGCCGAGAATATTTGTTGGGTGTAGTTACCCTTGTTGGCTCCAGTCTGGATTAGGTAATAGGATATTTGTGTGGCCCAAATCTGGTAAAATTTTGATTGGTACGATTTGGAATCTGCATTAATATTTGATTTGGTTAGATATGAACGTCCATAATTAGTGCTGGATTATTTTAGGATTTCATATTACCTAAAATTGGTTCTCTTAATTTAGTAATAGGATTTCATATTTTAGGGTTTCCTATTTTAGGAATTCATATGACCTAAAATATAACTATATATATGTGTAAAGGGTGGAGGCAATAGGAAGAGCAAAAGGTAGGATATTCAGGGTGTTGGTCCACATGAAATCTGAAAAAAAGTCCATACTTTGATCTTACGACGCGTCATCCGAGATAGAAGAAAGAGAAGATCTGATCGAGGAGTCGTCGTCCCTCATTCATGGAGATTGCTACGAGTAGTATTAGACCCCAGGATTTTAGGGTTTCTTTTAAAAAAATTAAATGAATTATTTTCAATAAATATTTTATTATAATTTTTTGATCATTAAATGTGCTTTTCCGTGACTTTGATTTTTGGAGCATCAGAAATGTTAATCTCAAGAAACGTCCTTCATGAGTTTTGACCTAGACAGGTTTATCTTCATTTTGATATAGCATATCTCACTCAAACTTGTTCTCTTGTATTCTATTTACATCGCACAACTTTTGGGTCAATTTAAGCCGTTTGACCATCTATCGTAAAACTTGACCTAATTTTCAATTTAATTTTTGGGCTCGACATTTATCCAATCTAATCGACCCAATATATGGTTTTAACCTACTTTGAGCCTACTAAACATTTGCCACTTGTGTGCCATCCAGTTGAGCTTCTGCATGCTATTATTTCATCAATGATCATAAATGACTTAAATTGTAGTTATGATCACACCAAGCCCAAGCCTAACACAATCGAACCCAAACACCCAACCCAAATTCATATGGCCACTCTCATGACACACCCCAAACATACAACACCACTCACCCTCTACAAAACACCAATCACCTAGCCAATACACTCACAAAATCTAATGGGCAACCACATTAACCATATTACCTAAATATGATTTAACCAAATGAATACACCACCATCATTCATTTAATGTTAACCGAAAAGGGACCAACCAATTGGTGGCTATTATCCCCTCACATGTCATCCTCACACACACCATAGGTCACTCATACATTACTCATGTGTATACCTACACACACCCTCACATGCACTCCTCCACTCACACACTCAAACTCTCTTTCTTACTAGATATACACTCCAGCCCCTTCCCTCACTTGGCCGACCAATAGCCCCCTCTATACTTCTTCTTCTTCTTCTTCTCACTCTACAAACCCTAAAGAACTACAACTCCTCCCTCTTCTATACTTTTCTCCTTCTCCTATTCCTACTATTTTTTTCATCTACTCCTTTATCTTTTCCTCCTCCGCTCCTTCCTCTTCCTATTATTGATAATGATGCCCCCCATTTGGGCTGTTGCTGCTACTGCGGATAGTCCTCCCATTTCGAGCCATGCCACCCTGGCGTGTTGTGCCCTCGACGGCAGTCGCCTTGCTGACCCCTGGCCCCGGATAGCAACCTATTGCTGATGTTGCTACTGTTACAGCAGCGTAGTTACAGCCGCTGCTACTGCAAGCATGCCGGCAAGCTCCTGCTGCCTACTGCTATGTGAGCCATGTACCGCCCTGTGCGCCTCCCAGTCCTCACCTTCGTGCGCCACTCCTGGTCAGCCCCTATACGGGCCCCCTCGTACCTACGCACCTTCCCGCATGTGCGACCATGGTCGCACATGTCATCGACCACTACAACCTGTCCCGCTTGCTATCCAACATGCCCTCGGTAAAACCCCGCCCTCTCCGACGATTGCCGTAGGCAATTTCTGTATTTTGGATCTAATCCTGTCGACGCGCACGAGGAACGCCAAGTCAGAATTTGTGCTTCAGGATAGCAACTTTGCATGTATTTTCTGGGCGATCTGACCGTTCGATCGTAGAACACTTTCTTTCATCGAAATATCGGTATATAGATCTACCTCCACCTAAATTTTAGCCATTCATTTTATCATTTGATAGGTCGAAATCAGCCACCACCAAGTTGCTTGATTAAATTATATTTATTTTGACAATTTCATGGAGCCAACTTCGTAAATTTGTTTCTCCATTGTTGCAGGTCCGTTTGACGAGCCACCAGTTCTTGTGCATATCTGGTATAATCCTCTTCTCGTGATAAATTTTTTTTCTATTGTGTGGTCGTTTGATTGGTTGAATTTGAAGGCAAAGTTGGTCGTCCGAATTCCTAATTTCCTACTTGTAAATTTCTAAATTTGGACCCGGGACTCCAAATTCCAATTCTGACTCCACCAATAGAAACGTGGCATCATTCTACCCAAAAATTATATATAATTTGCTGAATTTGGAGCATCGTGGCCCCGATACGCATTTCGGTACAAATTATATCCCAAAGTCCGAGTCAACAGGTCATTTAGAGATCAGCTCATAGGAATCCAATTCTAGATACACCACTGGATTTGTATCTTTATTCCGGACTCGTGGATATATAGTTTGCTAGGTTTAGAGGACTTTTATCCTGGCACATTTTTGGTGCAAAATGGATCCAACGGTGGACCACATTTGACCCAAAATTATCGTTTTGGCCATGTGTCCAGAATTGGACTTATGGGTAGTCTATCTTAGCTATTTTCTTTATTTCGAGAATTTTGATGATGTTTGTTTCAGCATCCGTAGACGTTTGCGAAAGTCCTACTATTGCTGCTTTTCTTTGGCTTAACGATTTTGCCTGCAGGACATCAGCAGATCATCGCATTACCTCATACTTGCTATATTTAAATTCTATATCCATTCTTGTGTTGTTGTTGGCGAAACTGGTAGTGTGCATCCGAGGATGACTTGGGTCCTATCGATGATGGTACCGATGTTATGGGTGTGTGTGTGACTTAGAGTTAGCAGACGTACCCGGAATGGTGAATTTATCTTGAATAACTTCTATGATTTATCATGAGACATTACACGACACTATGAGTACGGATTTATTGTGTTGGCACGAGCTTACGCATTCGACTGATCATCGGTGCGAGTGGTTCGTGTGTCGGTAAATATAGAGTTAGATGGTGTCTAGGTTAGAGACTTGCATTAAGATATGAATTATCTGAGTCGTAGATACGACTTGCACTATTCAGGGGTAGGAAAAACAATCTGTAGGCGTATGGGACATACAATCACTTTAGCCTCAGTATTTTTCGATTATGGGCTATGGTTACCCGGTTATGTTTTATGGTTACCCGATTATGGGCATGTATGTATACTAGGGGATATATCCGACATCGGCCACTAGCTGCACAGAAGGTACGGTTGGGAGGTATACTAGTATACGTGCGATTATCGGCTCGTGATTCGACGTCGGCTCGTGCTCCGGTGCTATATCCTTATTTACCTACCCATACGTTCCAAAGTAGTCTACAATATGCATTCACATAGAATGGCCAGTTCATATACCCATATCGGACCATATCACGGGACAATATCTTATCGTAGAGCGGTGTGCCATCCCTTGTTCTTCATGGGTTGTGGATGAGGTACACTTCTTTGATGACAGGATGCTGGATCGAATTATGATCTTGATCATTCATTTATATTTACTCAGTTAATATTATGGTATGTTATTTCTGTATCTTGCTACGTTCTTCTGAGGACCAGGTGATCTCTCCAAGTATTTGCTAAGCAGTTAGTACAGAGCAGTTGGTCAGGTGTTTTGTGCTGCACTGGGATTTCAGGTATATATATATATATATATATATATATATATATATATATATATGTGTGTGTGTGTGTGTATGTATATATATATATATATATATATATATATATATATATATATATATATATATATATATATATATACATACACACACACACACATATATATGTATATATATATATATATATATATATATATATATATAAATATATATATATATATAAATATATATATATATATATATATATATATATATATATATTTTTTTAAATATATATATATATATATATATATATATATATATATATATATATATATATATATATATATATATATATATATATATATATATAAATATATATATAAAAAAAAAAATATATATATATATATATATATATATAAAAAAATATATATATATATATATATATATATTTTTTTTTTTAAATATATATATATATATATATATATATATATATATATATATATATATATATATATATATATATATAAAATATATATATATATATATATATATATATATATATATTCTCTGGTATTTCTATTTACTCTTCCACGTATACATTTCATCATTATTTGATTCACGCTGCTATACAATCTATTATTTGCAAACTTATTTCTTTCTCGAGCTTGTTCGAACATATATATTATTGGATGGCCAACTTTAATTGTCATGCCCCGGTCTCGTAGGACCGATCGTCCTCGCTAAGGCGTAATACCGCGTGAACCTAGGTTACGCTCATACAAGGCGGGTTCAATAACGACCGATTACAGGCTAAGCGACGGGGTCGTCGCACAAAAGTCCCAAGCAGAAATATTGAATAACACCAGTAAAAACTTGAAGCAAAATACAAGTCATTCAAAATAATCTTTATTGATATTAAAATAAAGGTTACAATGTGGCATGAGGCCATGATTACAATCGCTCAGTCTCAGTCTTCTCACAATACAAATAGCTCAGCTCTCTCTCATCTCTTAGTACAATACGATGAGCCAGCGGATGCTTCAGATAGGTGATGTCCATACATTATGTCTCGTATAAGTCCAGACTCTATGCGAACGCACGCCTCGAAAAGCCAAGGAACTCTGTGCCTCGACATATTCAAGCGAGCTCCGTGCCAACGAGCTTCTACCTGTACCTGTACATAAAGACTGTGTGGGTGTCAGTACTCAACTGTACTGGTGGAGTGAGCTCCTCGCCCACCCATACAAAATCAACACGTTCATTTACTTTGTGCAACATAGTCTTTTACGATTGTCTTTCTATTCTTGCCTTAGGATCAGTTTTAGGACATACCCATTGCCTATTTATGACTATAGACCATCGTGCATGTACACCGATAAATTACTTACCTTTATGCCTCTAGTCCATTCTCGTGCCAACAACGTCATCTTATCGACTCGTGCTTGTCTTTCGGCCCTTATTTGGTACGCAACAACTTGGTCATGCCATAAACTATATTCTGCTTCAATATAATTGAGGTAGTGCCACCCCACTTAGTTTTTTGCTTATACACGAGTCATAACAACGTAAACGTGCCATAACAAATCGAGGCCATACCTCGCAATTCAACATGACTTAATCGAACTTGTCATATGGCCCTTTTTGACTTAACTCGAAAGTACTCAATTCCAACTTATGCAACTCTATGTCGACGACTTATTACTCGATGCCACATCTCGTGCCGAAGCACGTGTCCGTACTATAGCTGAATCTTAGGCCCATAATGGTGTTGCAATCATGCACTCTTTTTTAACTTAATCATGTCGTGCTTGTACTTTCTTTAATTTCACCGACACCATGCATCTAGATTGCCACTCAGCACACCAACTTATCTATATGAAATTCATCGGCATTAACTAGCCATCATGGACATAGCTCGGGTAGGCGACGGGTCTTTCGATGCAAGGTAGCTAGCCCCATAGAAAGCTCCCGACTAACCACGCGGTACAATCTATCATTGCTATAACGTCTTCCCCCTAGGTTGACCTGGCCCCGGCGCCTCGACGTAATACTAGTCGAGAAAGAAATCCTTGTGCACAAGTTGTCCATGACCATGCACCTACGGAAACATCTAGACTCACGTAAATGCATGACCTAATTTGCAGGACAACTTGAACCATACTTAGTAAAATGTGTTTTGGAACCATACTATACAAAACCTGTATAGGAACCATACTATGCAAAACGTATATAGGAACCATGAGACTCCCAAACGAGGGACCGTCTCGGCGACAGACGGTCGCATGGACTTTGCATTCTTTAAAAACCCAGGAAATAAATATTGCATAGCCTTCCTATTTAACTTGAACAAAACGTGTTCCTTAAGTGCCATAGACCGTGGCTAACTTTACGTCGAGCCAACCGTAGCTCGTGCCTTAAACTAACTCGTGTTCTTTGTGACATTATCGTCCAAGTCATACTTTATATGACGAGCCTTGAGATAGTGGGACTATGTGACTTAGCAACCGCAAAAAGCGTGAGACAGTGCTTAGAATGACTTCGACAGCCCAACAAAACTTTTGCCTAACTTATCGTACAATAACTTAATTTGTAAGACGGGAAAAGGCCATGCCAATTCTTGGACGATGGAACCGTGCATGCTATATCAAGCATTTATGCGTGCGACGTCTATAACCTAGGCTAAGTTCACAGCATTTTGGCAACTTAAACCAACTTCCTTTTTCCCAGCCACGGGATGAAGGACCTAGTGTCATTTTGAAAGCACGTCGTACAACATTTCTAAGCCGACCGTGGGACCTTTCCATATTCTAACTCAATCCAACCCTAGTTGGAATTATTTTCTTAGCTATGTGGATTCGTCTCTTTTATTATCAAACCTAATTATGCATTTGAAAACTTTTGTTTTATTAGTGCGAAGGCCAAGCTGAGGCAAGTTCACCGAAGCCACCCACCTTACCGAGGAGTCACCTCGACCGAGCGGGACATCGAGCAAGCCGTTGCATGGCTAAGTCTGAACGTCGTTGGTATTTCGATTCCTTCGATTGAGCTGAGCAGGATGGGATATTACATTATACACCACTCAGAAAAAGTTTCATCCTCGAAACTTACTGAGTACACTTATTGACTTAAAACTTGATTTAATATCCAATGACTCTCACACACATTCCTCCTATGCGTTTCTTCAATCCGAGCCACGCTCGTGCTTTGGTTATCTTTCGACACAAACAACTATATCTCAACTTGGGTAACTTACACTCGCAGCACACACGGACAATCTCAGTTCTAGGCAAACCACCCGATCAACCAACATTCAAGTTCGTCTTAAATCTAATGATCGTACTACCATCAATATATTTTCGAAACACGATTTCAAAATCCTCGATACTTTGTCGTTCTTCTAATCTTACTTGAATTCTACATATCACTTAGTTGGATCGTGCACATATTCCAGGCGTCCCTAAAATACGTATATTTCAGCCAAGCTTCGTGATAGAGAATCCTCCATCACAACTCGAGTTGGATCGTGCACATATTCAAGCATCCCTGAAATATATGCATTTCAGCCAAAACTCGTGAGAGGTGCCTCCATAATTCCTATCTCTCCGCACCATGACGTCTGTCTAACCGCTAGGCTATCCTTCCAGGCAATAGTCAACCGTCAGTATTGGAATCATAGTTTTCAAACAATAATATCAACACTGACCCAAAACCTAAGGTCAAACCAAAGTTGATAATACAAGTTTTCTACCCAAGCTCGCATCACTCTGATTTCTAAACTTTGAGCATAGATTCCTCCTATTCTCACTTGTAACACTTAGTCCAAGGGGTCCGAGTCGCTCAGCAAAGCTATCCTATCGTAAGTTAACTCAACCAATTCCTCGACATATTAATATTTTACGACCAAACAAGCAACTTGTATAGTCTATCTCCTCAAACATGTTCGATATAATCTACCTATCCATCCTATCCCAGTCAAGTTCACCACAAGATGATTTGTCACTAAACTATAAATCTCATTATTTATTCCCTAAGTCGTTTATCATAATTTATGTAATCGATCACAAGGACGTCTAGCTTAACAATATGTCATGTCCCAATCTCACACAAGTCGGATCATCCACGATGGTCATGAAATTACCATGCATTCCAACTGGATAATCGTTCTTATCAGGGTATAAATCTTGCTTTGAATTTAGACTAATTCAGTTTTGGCATGTAGATTGGACTACTCAATCCTCAAGTTTACTTAATCATCAATACAAGTCCGACCAATCCTCGAATTCACCTTCGTATCAAACCATATGTCGAAGTAATCAAAATTGCCGCGCCCTGATCTGTCGAGTTCGATCATTCCCGCGATATGAATTACTATGTCAGCGCTCACGCAAAATGATCGCCCTAAATCCGACGTGATGCATGTACATGTGCGAGACTGGAGTTGTGCTCGCGCAAGATAAATTATCAACGTTGTGGTTATCATCGAAGAAATCAAGAAACGACCATTTTTATCCAAGCATTCATTCTAATCAAAATCCTAAGTATAGCATCCATCAAAACAATAACACATTAGACGATCGTCATTCCTCGAATTAGAGTACCCCCGAGTTATCGCACATCGATCTTTGATACGCCTCAATACCATTGATGATATGCATAACCTGACGATCTTTATTTGCAATAAATTTTGAGTCGTGCAACTGATGCTATCATCAGAATTGGATATACCACCATCTTTTCGATATCCAAGATCAAAAATTCGATCATTAATCCCGAACTAGTCATATTATCATTTCGTTCAAACCCATAATCACGTATGGTCAACTATCTTATCTTAAGTTATCGAGCAACATCTATTCCAATCCTTTGAGTCATTCTCAAATATTCGAATCATTTCCATGCACGCTATCATCCAATCGTGCTAAGGAAATCGATATAAATATATCGATTTCCTCGATCTTGTCAACCGTTCGTACACCTTGACTTTTTCTCGATTCAGTTTTACCTACTCAATCGTTTTTGCATTTCATACTTGCGTAATCTCAATCCCATACGTGTTATTTCTAGTTTGTTCGAATCAACTTATCAAACTTCAAGACTACAACTTACTCAATGATACTCAATCCAAGGCTTTGCGTACTCGTCGCTTGCTGATCGACACATTGGCACCCCGCATCCTCAATCGATCGACATCCCCGAGGCAATCCCATACACCACTCAGGGATGAAGTCATTTGACAAATCATCAAAACTATCATTCGATTCATAATCAATTACTTTGAATCTCCGTTCGAACCATTCCTCAAATTCCAAGCATGCTCATCTATATCGCATCGACGATAACATCGTCTGATGGAACCCCTATCGATAGTCATCCTGAATTCTATGTATCAAGTTAAACTCGTTCCAATCAAAATAACTCGATCGCACACAACTTGCTATTATCGATACAATCTTGGTGTATATGCCCAGCGAGACTTAGCCAATTGTGCATTACGTGAACCATCTTTTGTTTTTATCAAAAACTATTCTTATACGATTTGCAAATTACATAGACTTATTGTATAGACATCCTGCAGAACATTGAAAGAGAGCGCACTAACAATATTAATCGTGAAAACAACATTAGAGTTTACGGAAACAACATCAGAGTTAAAGAATTCAATCAAAAGTTCAAGGACATAAAGTCGTCCTCTGATACCATTATGTCACGACCCGGTCCTGTAGGACCGATCGTCCTCGCTAAAGCATGATGCCGCGTGAGCCTAGATTGCGCTCACGTAAGACGGGTTCCATAATGGCCTCCCAAGCAGAAACATTGAATGACAACAGTGAAAGCTTGAAGCAAAATAAAAGTTATTCAAAATGATATTTTTTGATATTAAAACAAAGGTTATAATATGGTGCGAGGCCATGATTACAATCTCTCAGTCTCACTCTTTTCACAACATAAGCCACTCAGCTCTTTCTTATCTCTGAGTACAATGCGACGAGCCAGCGGATGCTTCAGATAGGCGATATCCATACATTATGTCCCATATAAATCAAGACTCTATGCGGCCGCACGCCTCGAAACGCCAAGGAATTTCGTGCCTCGATGCATCCAAGCGAACTCTGCGCCAACAAGCTTCTATATGTACCTGCATATAAGCAATGTATGGGTGTCAGTACTGAACTATATTTGTGCTTCAATATAATTGAGGCAATACCTCCCCATTTAGTCTTTTGCCTATACACATACCAATAACATATCGAGGTAGTTAATCGCAATTGAACATGACTTAACCGAACTTCTCCTACAGTCCTTCTTGACTTAACTCGAAAGTACTCAATTCCAACTTATGCAACTCTCGTGCCGAAGCGTGTGTCCATACTATAGCTGAATCTTAGGCCCATAATGGTGTTGCAACCGTGCACACCTTCTTAACTCAATCGTGTCGTGTTTGTACTTTCTTTAATTTGACCGACACCGTGCATGCGGACTGTCGCTCAACACTACAACTTATCTATATGAAAGTCACTGGCATTATCTAGCCATCATGGACATAGCTTGGGTAGGCGGCGGGTCTTTTGATGCAAGGTAGCTAGCCCCATGGAAAGCCCCCAACTACCCACGCGGTATAATCTACCGTTGCTATAACGTCTTCCCCCTAGGTAGACCTGGCCCCGGTGCTCCGACGTAATACCAGTCGAGGAAGAAATTTGTGTGCACAAGTTGTCGATGACCAAGCACCTACGAAAACTTCTAGACTCATGTAAATGCATGACCTAATTTACGGGACAACTTGAACCATACTTAGCAAAACGTGCTTTGGAACCATACTATAGAAAACGTGCATAGGAACCATACTATGCAGAACGTGCATAGGAACCATACTATGCAAAACGTGCACAGGAACCATAAGACTTCCAAACGAGGGACCGTCTCGGCGACAAACGGTCGCATGAACTTTCCATTCTTTAAAAACCTAGGAAACGACTTGCAGAGCCTTCCTACTAAACTTGAACAAAACGTGTTCCTTAAGTACCATATATCGTGGCTAATTTTTTGTCGAGCCAACCGTGGCGCGTGCCTTAAACAAACTGGTGTTCTATGCGACACTATCGTCAAAGTCATACTTTATATGACGAGACTTGAGATTGTGAGACTATGTGAGTTAACAACCGCAGAAAGCGCAAGACAGTGCTTAGAATAACTTCGACAGCCTAACATATCTTTTGCCTAACTCAATCGTACAACAACTTAATCCGTAAGACGGGCAAAGGCCATGCCAAGCCTTGGACGATGGGACCATGCATGCATTATCAAGCATTTATATGTGCGACGCCTATGACCTAGGCTAAATTTACAGCTTTGTGGCAACTTAAACCAACTTCCTTCTTCCAAGCCTCGGGATGAAGGACCGTGTCATTTTGAAAGCACGTCGTGCAACACTTCTAAGCTGACCGTGGGACCTTTCCATATTCTAACTCAATCCGACCCAAGTTAGGATTATTCCCTTAGCTATGTGGATTCGTTTCATTTATTAGCAAGCCTACTTGTGCATTTGAAAACTTTTATTTTATTAATGCGAAGGCCAAGTTGAGGCAAGTTCACCGAAGCCACCCACCTTAGTGAGGCGTCGCCTCGACCGAGCGGGACTTCGAGCAAGCCGTTGCATGGCTAAGTGAATGTCGTTGGCATTTCGATAACTCCGATTGAATTGAGCAGGAGAGGGCATTACATTAATATATTATGTTCATTCTTGACATTTGTTTCATTATTGTGGATTGAGATATAGTTAATTAGTCATGTTAGTAAGCCTGACAGTGTATTACATCTAGGGTAAGTCCATTAAATTGGAAATTTATCCTAGATCGTATTAGCTGGCATGCTCACGTTGGTACTAGAGCGTGACAAGTACGATGAATGATTTCAAGTTGTAATCTCTGTCTTTTCTTCTTGAGTGTGTTGTTGGGTTGAACATATTAGGGAAAAGGGTTCAACATTAGTTTTTGTCAATCTTGTAATTTCACTTCAGTTATATATTGAGATTTGTCCAGGTAACATAGACACTGACCATATATGTTGTCTTTACCTATGCTTGGCGTTCGTTGGATAAGGGTTTGTTATATCGGGTGGGTTGGTCTATGTTTTTGTTGTAGTCATATTTCAAACTCACGGAACCGGAGCGCATGCGGGGCATGTCCGATCCCAACATATTTTATCAGAGCGAGGTTCGTTCGTTCATTCTGGTCTGGTACCAACATCAATTGGTATCATAATTTTCATGTTTGCGGAAGGAAGATGCAAATTTGATTGGGGTGGAAGATCAATGACATGGGGGAGATGGAACATTATCGTAGGATGAAAGGCATGGAGTCCAGTTGAAGAGCCATAGAGTTAATACCTTTCATCAGACTGAAGGAGAGTATGTTCGATCCAGTCTAGATTTGGTAACAACATATTTGTGGAGCCCAAATCTGGTCAAATATTTGATTTGATGCAATGTGAAAATCTTTGTTAAATATTTGGTTTGATTAGATTTGGACATCCATAGTTAATGCTGTACTATTTTTGGATTTCCTATTACCTAAAATGGGATATCTTATTTTAGTAATAGGGTTTCCTATTTTAGGAGTTCCTATGACCTAAAATATAGTTTCTATCTATATATATGTGTATTGTGGGTGGAGGCAATAGGAAGAGCACATGGTGGGAGATTAAGGGTGCTTGCCTATATAAAATCTAAGATAAATTCTATACTTTGCTCTTATGGCTCATTGTCATGACCCGCTCTCGAATAATCGGGTATGAATGGAACTACGCCCAGCCTACACTGTTGTGGACAACGGTAGTCAGTCGTCTCAACACTATTAATCATCAAGATAAATGTGTGGATCACTCATCACAGCTCTAATCACGTACCCTGTCATTCAATAACCATAATACACTATCAGTATTTAGTACATCATACATGTATAATCTCCGGAGACAAATCCAGTAAACTATATCCATAAAGAATTAATGACTCATCTCATACATATGTCCATAAAGAATCTATTTCGGTCTTCTAGAATTTTCCAAAAGTCGTCGTCCAATCAAATGTCATCCTCATGCTATAGTCTAATATGTAAACGATCCAGTCAGGAAAGGAGCAAAGTACAATATACACAATAATGCTCAACAACATGATGCAATAATATAATAATTTTAAATGCAATTGAAACAAATAATGTACCTGGCTACATGCACTAGCTACGTGTGACACGTGCAATCAGAACACCAATAAGCATGTAGGGACTAAACATGTATAAGACATATCGGAAAATGATATGCTAGCAAGAACGCACGTAAATAGCATAAGGCACATCTTACGACAATACAAGCAGTCACATATGAGTTTGGACATAAGGCACGCCTTTCGACGATGCTAGCAGTCACGAAAATGTCCAAGGTCAGGTAAACTACATGCCACATGAGTGTTCTCCCTCCAGACACGACACAAAACACGATAAAAATGTACGAGACAAGTGTATATCATGAAATACAATATTGTTAAGTAAAGTTGAGAAATATGTACTTGCCTTTACCGAAGGGTGAAGTCGTCTCTAAATCATCTATAAAATAATAGGGAAGAATTAGGTTCTATTGTCAAAATTTTCCTAAACTCAACAAAAATGGTTTTTAACAACTTTCTAAATCACCACTAACTTATTAAAAATTATCAACTAACCAGCAAACCTTCTAACGATTCTTGGTTTACTATAACTAACTAATAATTATTTATTAAGGAATAAACAAACAAATTAACACAAAACTAATTAACTAACAAACTATTTAATTACTAATTACTTGAACCCAAAAATCTAGCCTAATCTCTAAACATGAGCCCAATAGGCCCAAAGCCCACACTAATCAAAATCATTAAAACCTATTAAAATCAAATTTTCGTAAATAAATCTACATGGCCTAGGCCAATAATCAAGCCCATGAGTCCTCATTGGTGATTAATTAAACAAAACATATAAAATTCTATTAAACCCACTAATTAGCACACAACCGGGCCCTATATCTCACTGAAGCCTATACAATACTTATGACAACCAAAGAGAAACGAAGAGAGAAAATACAGGAAAAAATTTGAGAAAATAAAAAAGGAGGGAAGCATGAAGAGCATAAGAAGAAGAGGAAGAAGAAGAAGAAGAATCGAGAAGAAGGAGAAAGAGAGGGAGATGAAGAATGAAAAGAGAGTAGCAAAGCAGAGATCAAGAGAAAATGGTTTCTCACCTGAGTTGTGCGGGTACGGCAGGATGAGCTCTGGATCAGTGGAGCAGAGGTCAGCGCATGTTGGGAATGAAGCACAAAAAATGTTCCCCCCAAACCAGAGAGTCCTGGGAGAGAACTGAGCAAAAGCACACAAACAAAAAACTCTAAACACAAATCGCAGACAGAGATATTTCTGACGTAGAAAACCCAAATGGGAAAACCACAGAACGATCAGAGTCCAACCCTGAATAACCTCTACTAATGGAAAAAAGAGAATATACCCTCTACAAGCTCCTTTTGATCCAAACGGATCACCACAACTCACTTGAGAGAAGAAAATTTAATTGCGGACTCCGAAGAGCAAGAGATGTCGAAAAATTATTCGAAGGATCTCTTCTTCACAATAGTACTCAATCTTTTCTTTCTCAAATATTATAAAGCACTCTTTCTTAATTTTTGAGATATTTTTTATGGTGAGGAAACACCTATTATATATAGCCTCAAACCCACAACTAATTTAGCTATTCTAATATATATAGGAATACTCAAAGTAAACCATTGACGTATTTATAATATGTATAGAAATACCCAATCCAACTCCATTGAGATATTCCTACTATATATAGAAAAACCCAATCAAAATCCATTAGAATATTTCTATTATATATATAGGAATACCCAATCCGACTCCGAGGTATTTTCCACTTAGGTTGGGAACCCCACCCACTCCAACAAATCTCCCCTTCACGACTATGTGGAGGAGGTCATCATCCTGATGATCCTCCTGCAGTACTTGAACTTTTCCTTTGGAAGAACCTTTGTGAATATATCTATTTCGTTGTCATCTGTATGAATCTTCCCAAGCATCACGTCCTTCTTCTCAACCACAACTCGTTTTCAATGATACCAAGTCTCAATGTGCTTGGTCCGACTATGAAATATCTGGTTCTTCATAAGGTGAATGTCACTCTTGCTATCAAAAATTAAAGGATACTCCTCTTGCTTTAGCCCTACTTCCTGCAGTAGCTTCTTTATCAACAATAACTCTATGCAAGCCTCTGTCGCCGTAATGTACTCTTCCTCTTTCGTCGACAAGGCAACACATTTCTGCAACTGCAATTGCCACGATATCGCTCTACCAACAAACATCATCACATAGCCCGAAGTCGAGCATCTCGTGTCTACATCTCCAGCCACATCAGCGTCAGCATACCCGACCAGCTTTGGCTTGTCACCACCAAAGAAAAGTCTCCAATCAGCAGTGCCCTGAAGGTACCGTAGAATCCACTCGACTTCACTCCAATGTACCCTTCTAGGGTTGGAAAGATACCTACAAACTGTGCCAACTGCGTGAGCGATGTCTGGCCTTGTACACACCATAGTATATATGAGGCTTTCCCATAGCTGAAGCATATGGAACCCGCTCTATATCTTCATTCTTATCCTCGGTAGATGGACACTGCTCCTCAGCAAACTTAAATTGAGCTGCAAGGGGGTTACTCACTTTCTTCGACCCGTCCATCCCGAAATATTGAAGTAGCCGATGAATGTACTTCTTTTGGGACAAGTGTCACAACTTGGACTCTCTCACTCTCTCTCAGCTGATCTCCATCCCAAGAATAGTCTTCGTTGTACCCAAATCCTTCATAGAGAAGGCCACCCCAGTTGGCGCTTCAACTCTGCTATCCTAGTAGAATTCCAACCCACCAGTAGCATATCATCAATGTAGAGCAGTAAAATGATAAAATTATCCTCGACAAAGTACCTCACAAATACACAGTAGTCCGATGCCGTCCGCACATAACCATGCTCCCCTATAAACGACTCAAACTTTTTGTACTACTACCTCGGAGCCTGCTTCATACCATACAAGCTTTTTCTCAACCGGCAGACCAAGTGTGGCCTTCTCACAGAATCCCTCTGGCTACTCTATGTACAACTCCTCCTCAAGATCACTGTAGTCGAATGTCGTCTTCACGTCCATCTACTCGACCTCCAAGTCGAAACTAGCTACCAATGCTAGCACTACTCGAATAGATGACTGTTTGACGACTGGAAAAAAGATCTATCATAATCTACGCCTTTTCGCTGACCGCAGCCATTCACTACCAGCCTTGCTTTGTATCGAGGGCGAGCAACATTATATGTCTACTTCACTCGGAACACCCATCGATTTTTTAAAGCCTTCTTGCCCTTTGGCAACCATACTAGATCATAAGTGGAGTTGGCCTATAATAAACTCATCTCCTCCTATATAGCCTCCATCTACTCATGCCTATGTTTATCGTTCATAGCCTCTGCAAAACTTTCGGGCTATCCTCCATCAGTTAGTAGCACATATTTATTTGGTGAGTATCTCTTGGATAGTCGATGCTCTCTGTCGTTCCTCCACAACGAAACCAGTGGTGCTGGCTATATATCAACAGCCTCCTCCCCTTCAGGAACTACCTTTTCGGCATGCTCATCCTTCTGAGGGTTACCCTGACCACGATCAGCAGGCTAACGATCAAGGTTGGAAGCAACTCCAAGTACTGGCTCCCCTATTACTGGATCCTTTGCGATGTCCTCTGGAAATACTCGAAGCGAAATGACTCTAACTCAGGCAATTCCTCGGCCTCAGAAGGTATCTCAGAATCATGAGTATTAGTCATAGTCTGATCCTCGATGAATGTTACGTCCCTACTTCTGTAGAGCTTTTTTCCTACGGGGTCGTAGAGTCTATAGCCAAACTTATCCCTACTGTAGCCGACAAAGGCATACCACCTCGTTTTCGGCTCAAGTTTGGATTTTTTTTCCTTCGGTACATGCACAAAGGCCTTATAACCAAACACTCGTAGGTAATTATATAGTAGCTCTTTGTCATACCATACTTTATCAGGCACATCACCCTACAAAGGAGCACTATGAGAAATTCAAAGCAACAGTATAAAGATCCTCAACCTAATAATTTTTTGGTAAGTTTGCCTCTGATAGCAAACACCTTACCCTCCCTATCAGTGTCCTATTCTTTTGCTCTGCAACACCATTGAGCTGAGGTGTCTTGTGCGGAGTCTTCTGGTGTCATATCCCTTGCTCTCCACAATAAGCATCAAAGTGACCAATGTACTCGCCGCCATTGTCTGACCGAACACATAGCAGCTTATTGCTCGTCTTCCTTTAAACAGAGGCTGGAAACTCTTTGAAAGTGGAATGCACCTGATCCTTGGTCTTTAAGGCATAAACCAAAACCTTCCTAGAACAATCATCAATAAACATCATAAAATAAGAAGCACCATCTATAGATTTTACCTTCATAGGACCACAGACATTCGAATGAATAAACTGGAGCAACGATGGCTTCCTCGAACTTGGGTGACTTTGGAAAGACACCTTATTTTGCTTTCCTACTAAATAATGCATGCTTTTATCCAATTTTGTAGACTTTAGCCCTGGAATCACCTTCATGTTCACAAAGTAGCTCATCCCCTTCTCGCTGATACGGCTGAGCCGCCTATGCCACAACTCGTTAGATGCATCACTGAGTGTGTTTACCTTTTATGTCCTCTATGCGCTCCCCACCATATAGTAGAGTCCTGAGTTCTTGCTTCCTTTGGCAATCACCATCGAACCTCTGGAAAGCTTCTACTGACTGTTTTCGAAGAGATTGAAGAAACCTACGCCATCCAACCTTCTATCCAACACCAGGTTGAAATAGATATCAGGGACATGGCGGACATCTTTAAGAACAAAAACTACACCCGTCTTCGTCCTCTCATACATATCTACAATGGCAACCGCCTTTGACACAACTCTATTGCCCATCTTCAATACTCCACAATCACCTGTCATATAAGTAGAAAATAGTGCCTTGTTGTGACATACGTACGCTGAAGCATCGGAGTCCAGCAACCAAGAATTGTTAGTGCAGACAAGGTTCATGACAACCTCATCACCTCTCACATCGCCTCCATGTGCCGAGGCCGCCTCTGTAGTGTTCTGACTTTGCTTTCCTTTGTCACCCTTCTTCTCTCTCTTTTAAGCGAACAGTTTCACTTAATGTGGCCCTTCTTGCCATAATGGAAATACTCCGAGTCCTTGTACTGACCCTTGGAGTTGCCTCTGCTCTTCTCTCTGCCACCACCTAGATCCTTGCTTATGCCCCTTTTGCAGCTCTTTGAAACTAGTGCCTTTGAGTGGGATATGGATGAAGTGCCCTGAGAATTTTTTTGCATCTTTTCATTCATTAGCCCGCTCTTGGCAAACTCCAGACTAACCATGTCTTCCCGAGCAGAAGCGATCATAGATATTTGTACGGTCTCCCACGAGTCTGGCAATGTACATATCAACCAAAATTCCTGAACCTCGTCGTCGAACTTGACTCCCATCGAGGATAGCTGGTCAAACATGCCTTGGAACTCACTCAAGTGATCCGTAATAGATGTACCATCTTTGTACCATAGACCCATCATATTTCCGATCATGAATTTTATTTTTGCATACAAAGATTTTAGCTTATCCCACGGTGTCCTTGCGTGCTCAATACTGGCAACGTGATTATACACGTTCTCATCAACGAACTGCCTGATTTACCCATACACCTGTATATGCTCAAAATTCCAGTCCTCTTCGAATTTACTACTGGGCCTCTCGAAAGCAAATACCGGCAGATGCAATATCTTGAAAAATAGCAAATCCTTCATCTTGCTCCTCCAGTAGTGATAGTTGGTACCGTTCAGGTTTACCATGCGCATCGGCTTCACATTCATATATGTTTCCTAGTTTGACTGTCAACTCCTGACACTTCTCTGAACCCAAAGATCTGATACCACTCTATTTGGAATGAAGTACGAATAATGTTCCCCCCCCCCAAATCAGAGCGCGAATAATGTTTCCCCCAAATCAGAGAGTCCTGCAAAAGAACCGAGGAAAAGCACACAAACCAAAAACTCTAAACACAAATCGCAGACAGATATATTTTTGACGTAAAAAACCTAAATGGGAAAAACCACAAGACGATCGGAGTCCAACCCTGAATAACCTCTACTAATAGAATAAAGAGAATACACCCTACACAAGCTCCTTCCGATCTAAACGGATCACCACAACTCAATTGAGAGAAGAAAATTTGATTACGGACTACGAAGAGCAAGAGATGTCGAAAAATTATTCGAAGGATCTCTCCTTCACAATAGTCCTCAATCTTTTCTCTCTCTTAATATTATAAAGCACTCTTGCTTACTTTTTGAGATTTTTTTATGGTGAGGAAACACCTATTATATATAGCCTCAAACCTACAACTAATTTAGGTATTCTACTATAAGTAGGAATACTCAATCTAAACCATTGACATATTCCTAATATGTATAGAAATACCCAATCCAACTCCATTGAGATATTCCTACTATATATAGAAATATCCATTCCAAATAAATTAGAATATTTCTATTATATATAGGAATACCCAATCTGACTTTGGGGTATTTTCCACATAGGTTGGGAACCCCACCCACTCCAACAAATCTTCCCTCTCCTTCACAACTATGTAGAGGGGGGTCGTCATCCCGACGATCCTCCTACAGTACTCGAACTTTTCCCTTAGAAGAACCTTTATGAACATGTCTGTTCCATTGTCAAGTGTCACATCCTTCTGCTCAACCACATCCCATATCCTATGATACTGAGTCTCAATGTGCTTGGACCGACTATAAAATGTCTGGTTCTTCATAAGGTGCATGGCACTCTGGCTATCACAAAGTAAAGTATACCGCTCTTGCTTTAGCCCCAATTTCTGCAGCAGCTTCTTCATCCACAGCAACTCATTACAAGCCTCTGTCACCGTAATGTACTCTGCCTCTATCGTTAATAAGGCAGCACATTTCTGCAACTACAACTGCCACGATACCACTCCACTAGCAAACATAGCCCGAAGTCGAGCATCTCGTATCTATATCTCCAGCCATATCTGCGTTAGTATGCCCGACCAGCTTTGGCTCGTCACTACCAAATGAAAGTCTCCAATCAGCAGTGCCCTGAAGGTACCATAGAATCCACTTGACTGCACTCCAATGTACCTTTCCAGGATTGGAAAGATACCTGCTATCTGTGCCACCAGCGTGAGCGATGTCTGGCCTTGTACACAGAATAGCATACTTGAGGCTTTTTTACAGCTGATGCATATAGAACCCGCTCCATATCTTCCTTCTCTTCTTCGGTAGATGGACACTGCTCCTCAGTGAACTTAAAGTAAGCTACAAGGGGGTTACTCACTTTCTTCAACCCGTCCATCCTGAAAGGATAAAGTACTCAATGAATATACTTCTTTTGGGACAAGTATAGCAATTTGGACTCTCTCTCACCGAGGCTTCAGATTGGGGTGGCTCATCGGCAGCAGTGGAAGATCTAGGTTGACATTCGACCATGGGCACAATTATAGGGGGTTTGAAGACAATGTCTTATAAATTGAACATATAGTAACAAAGTGTAGAACTAAAAATGAACACAAATTTGGTCTGATTCTTAATACAAAAGGTAATAATTATTTTTATGAGTTTTCGTACATTAAAGCATTATATCTCATAATTCCACAAATCTTCAATTAAAAAAATATATTTCCACATTCATACCAATTTCATAAATCAATTCTACAAATACAAATATAGACATAATTTCTAAATTAAATACATCACAAATATATAAAATTAATTCACATCACAATAGAAATCCAACATCCCAACAGAAACAGAAACATGAATTTGATCTAAAATAATTTTGATCTAACCTAATTTTGACTTAATTTACTTTTAAATTTTGATTTTGCAGTTAGAGGTTTCTTTCCTTCCTCCATGAACTACGTCCTCCAGCTCTTCCAGCAGCAGCTCCTCTTTGTAAAATAAAGTTTTTGTGTAGGCGCGACTAAAGAAGAAAAAAAGGAAAAGGCGGTATTAAATAGAAAGAAGCAGCAGAGGAGTTGCTGACTTGCTAATGCAGATTGCTTGGGACTTTGTGTGTGGGGTGGGCGGTTGGGCCCCAAATGCCTGCAGCTTTTCCAGCAATAGCTCATCTTTGTAAAATAAAGTTTTTGTGCAGGGGCGACTAAAGAAGATAGGTGCGGCTATCCGTACCCCACCACATGCTAAGCACACCCCAAAAGTAAAAAAAAAATTACTATTCTACTCCTCCCTTCCCCCGAACTGCTCAGCACACCCCACCCCCTCCCAACCCCCTTCCTCCTCCTCCTCCCGCCGAGCCTCCTCCTCCTCCTCCACCAATCCCGACCCCTCCTCCTCCGACCTTCGACCCCGACCTCCGACCCCGGAGGAGAATGAGGGATCGGGAGGGGGGAGGAGGAGGAGGGTTGGGAATAAGAGGAGGAGTAGGGTCGACCGGTGGAGGAGGAGGGGGAGGAGGTGTAAGGGAGAGGGTCGGGAGGAGGTGGAGGAGGATCGGCGAAAGGAGAGAGGGGGGTCGGGAGGGAAGTGGGAGGAGGAGGCGGAGGGGAGAGCGGGGGGGGGGGGGGAAGGGGGGTGTTGGGAGGGGAGCGGGAGGAGGGTCGGCGGGAGGAGGGGAAGGGTCGGGTGGAGGAAGAGACGGCGGGGGGAGGAGGAGGAAGGGGGTCGGGAGGGGGTGGGGTATGCTGAGCAGTTGGATGAAGGGAAGGGTAGAATAGGAATTTTTTTTGTTTTTGGGCTATGCTTAGAATGTGGTGGGGTGCGAATAGCTGCACCCTAAAAAAGAAAAGGCGGTATTGAAAACAAAGAAGCGGCAGAGGACTTGTTGCCTTGCTAATGCTGATTGCTTGGGACTTTGTGTGTGGGGTGGGCGGTTGGGACCCAAATGCCTTAGTAAAATTTGTTTTTGTTTCAATTTTTTTCACCGCCCAGCCCCACACATTCTGCTGCTGCCTACTTTTTTATTTTTTTACTGGGGCCCACCGCCAGTGTAATACACAAGCGCCCACACATTGATTGCTACTTTCTTTTTTTATTCGGGGCCCCGTCCCTAGTGTAATACACATGCATCCGCCCCTAATCAGCAGGGCTCTGAGATCAACGGTGGCACTCGGTAGTATGTTGCTTTGGTGGTGCTCGGCCACCTGAGACCAAGGATTGGTGACGCTCAGATTTGGAGGCGAGAGTACTAGAAGCTTGAGGAACCCTGGTCGACGATGGTCAGCTTTGACTAGGGATACAACGGCACGATACGACACCGACGAGGAACTTGCAGTTCTAAACAACGAAAGATGGCGAGGAACTGGCAGTTCTCAACAACAGCACAACGGCTTCAGGTGGGGCTTGTCTGGACACGGTGGCAAAAGGCACTATGATCGGCGGCCAAAACATAGACGTATGAACAAGGGGGGGTGGAGGCGATACGGCCAGGCAGTAGTTGTATATGTTAAGGTTAGGTGTGTCCGTGTCCTATGGGTCGAACCCGGGGACACGAAGAAGCTGGTTAATTTTGTAGATTTTATGGGTTTGGAATATCGTGTCATGTCGGACGCGGGAATCGAGTTTGTAAATTATAATAGAAAAACAAATAAATGAAATATAGTGGACAACCGGAGTCAAACTCGAGGTCGACACGGCCAACACGGATCTTGGATTTGGTAGGGTTTTTCCAAGATTGGATTTGAGTTTTGGTCTTTACAAAATGGTAATTGTAAAACCCCTAAATTATTGAAATTATTTGTGATTAGCTGAATCCTATCCATTTCAATTTTAATAAGCTACATCCTTATAATAGTAAGATTTTTGACATAAGTATAAGTATAGTCTTCGTAATGGTGCATTTAATAAATTCCTTAGTGGCTTAAAAGGACTTTAGTATATTTATAGGATAGTATGAAATCCTAGAACCAGTATCCCAAGCCCAACCCAATCTTTGTTTATCCTTGGAACAATAAAACTAGCGCCTAACTCTTTGAATTCATTCAAGTTCCAAACCATATGTATACTTATACATATATATAATGTTAACTTTATTCCAACCCTAGGCCCATATAAATTGTTCCCAACTCATATTTTCTCTCCCAGATAAACTGAGCAACTAGTTGAAATAGCTCCTTTGGGCTTTCCCTTCATCATAAGCAAACAAAGTTTAAACACCCCTCAACCGTTGGACTTTTTTCTGCACTTGAACTTTACACATATTACTATGCTATATATAACATAGCAACAATATGTACATGAGCTCCAAAAAAAAAAACTTTTCATGCATTCATCTTCACCAACGCCCTCGCCTATACGACCTCAACATCTCATCCGAGCTTCACTTCCATGCCTGGTGCAACACCACCTGTAACCCCCCCGAAACAATTAAAATATTTATGAATATTTATTTAATTTAAATAGTAAATTTTGGATTTTTTATTACTTTTTTATCAAATATTTATTAATAGTATATATGGTCTTAGTTATGGTAAAGTTTCTAGATGTATGTCGACTAGAATTTCTGGTGCGGAGAGTGTATTCGTATGCTTTGACTAGTGTATTAGCCATGCTAGGGAAGGTCTAGCCACAAATGTATTACAAGGAAAACAAGTCAAAGTTGTGACTTGACCCCTATAAATGATTTAATTAGTTATTTATTAAGACTTTTGACTTTGTAAGAAACACGGTTGTATCGACTAGCCAAAATTGACCCGAACCAAACCTAAACCTACGTAGACATTGTTGGTGCTTTCGTTACATGGAGAGAGCTTGCTCTCAACATGCCTTGTAAAATTTTAGTCCCACATCGGAAATGCACCATGAGTTATCTCAACATATATACTTGGTTGTGTTGTTGAGAGATCCACATGGGGTGGTGACCCTAAGGAGGGAACCATGTGGGTGATTTTACTAGGAGGTAAGAATAAGGCTCCAAGGATTAAGCATTAATGCTTTTGTCATTCTCTTGGATTAATTCCATTTGGAGCTAAGCTTAGCGACTCGGACTCGGACTCGGACTCGGGCTCATGGGCTCATGAGGCGTAATATGGCATTTTGTTGGCGCACTTAGCACGTCAGCAGTCATGCGGTCTTATGCGGCATGCGGCTCATATGCGGCCCATGCGGCCCATGCGGTCCATGTAGAAGCATGGAAAATATTAAAGAAAATGACCCATGCGGCCAAGGAACCCCATGCGGCTCAGAAAGCCCATACGGCTCAGAGAGTCATGCGGCATAAGGGACTATGCGGCCCAAGACATCCCATGAGGCTCAGAAGACACGTGGCGTAACAGTGTTCCCCTCCGACCTATGCTGTATTAATTACTTTGACGGCTGACAACTCTGAAAAGAGTGACAGCCCTGACACAAGAGAGGCCATTATGACTCTGTCATAATGACAGACCCCTAGGGAAGAGAAAGAGATCTCTGACACAAATTCCCCGAGAGCCATAAAAATGCCACGTGGCCTTGCCACGTGGGCGTTCGTATGCGGCTCAAACAAAGACTTCTCATGCGGTTCAGAATGAAGCCGTCCTATGCGGCTCAGGCCGAGACAGCCTCATGCGGCTCGAGCAAAGACTTCTCATGCGGTTCAGAATGAAGCCGTCCTATGTGGCTCAGGCCGAGACAGCCTCATGCGGCTCAAGCAGAGGCCTTCCCATGCGGTTCAAGAGGACCATTTCCATGCGGCTCAGGCGGATGTATCCCTATGCGGCTCGCAATGATCACCTCCATGCGGTTCAAAGGCTCGAGGGAGGGCCACTACCCAGGCAGCCCTGACACGTGGCCCTAACTTTATGCGGCCCAAAATCATATGCAGCTCAATCGTCATGCGGTTCAGATCCCCCCAGTGGCTCCTAGGACACGTGTCCTAAGCCGATAAATTTCTCGGATTTATTGCAATCAAAGATTGGGTCAAATCCCAATAATCTGGGACACGTGGCAGGAGAATAAATCAAATTTATTCGCAGACATCAGAAGATCATTATGAGGAAGATTTATTCCAATCCGCATTAATTGCAGATGAGATTTGGTGTAATCTACACTCAATGGTCTGGATTTGTCACAATCAAAATGAATGGCCTAGATTGACCAATCCACAGGCCGCCGCCATCTCCAAGAGGCAATCATTGTAAACCCTAATGATGCTCCCACTATTATAAATAGCAAGGTGCTATTCCCTTGTGATACATACTGAATGGAGAGAGATACGCACATACAGAGAGACACTCCTCCCAATAATTAGAGAGAAAAATCCACAGAGATCAATCCAGAGAGAGAGAAGCCAGAAGAGCAATATGAGGAGAGCAAGAAGAGCATTTCTTCATCAACGCCAACCATCTCGTCACAGGAGCCAATGCTGCATACCGATCGTCCAAGGAGTAAGGCAGGGCTGCCGTCGCCTTCCCGAGCCTCTATCGTCACCTCCAGAATCAAAAATAAACAATTGTACTTAGATTGCTGTACCTAGGTTTTCGTCCCTAGGCTTTCTTTGTACAAGCGAGTTTGTAACGTGAAGTAAAATTCCAGTCCTCCAATAAAACTGTTCTGCTCTTTTATATTTTATGGCAAACACGATGGCGACTCTGCTGGGGACAAACTTCTCCACGGCTGAGGAGTTGGTGACGCAATCAGATACAGCCAAGCTTGGCTCCATACAACAGAAGATGGTCGCCCGGTTCGACCAACAGGCATTCGAAGAAATGCTCTCCGACAAGAGCGCTGGCCCGGTCCAGAAGCGAGCCCGCACAAAGAAGGCCCACAAGGAGTGGAGACCCCGATCCTTCGTTCCTACTAAAGCTCTTGCAGAGATACCCTCTGTTGCTCGAGACAGCGGAGAAGACTCTCCCGCGGCCCCACTTAAGATCCGAGCCGCATAAGGGTTCTAGCCGCATGGAGAAAGCCTATGCGGTTACATCCGCAAACCGCAGGAAGAAAACTCACGCGGCCACATCTGTCAGCCGCATAGCTTATGCGGCTACAGTTGCCAACCGTATGGACGAAGCTTATGCGGCTACTGAAGTCAATCGCTTGCAGAAAACCCATGCGGCTACAATTGCCAACCGCATGCGGCCAGCCTGCACGGTCGTGACTTCTAGTCGCACAAGGATAACCCATCCGACAGCTAAAGACAGCCGCATGCAGACAGCCTGTACGGTTCCCAATCCTAGCTGCATAGCGACTGTTCCACGCTTCTCTCAATCAGTCTTCGACCGTCTCTCATGCGGTCCTGACCCTGATGATTCTCTGGATGATATGCCAGACTCTGTGGTATTCAACTTGGACTCTTCCTATTACGCACCTGCGAGTGCTAAAAGGAAGAAGTCAAGGACAGCACGGGCCCACCAAGCCCAGTCAGCTGCCCCAGCCTCTGACTATCAGGGCATCCCGCTAATCATTACGCGGGCCTCGGATAGAAAGTTGTACAGAACCACTCGAGTCCAGCCCCCGACGGCAGACGGACAGAGAGGTTCACAAAAGTCTCCCAAAATCCCGGGAGCGAGCATGGTCGGTCCAGACCCATCTGACTTGCGTGAGGCCATCCTCCACAAACGCAAGGAAAGAAAAGATGCATCGGGATGCAAAGGTTCCTCCCACGGACGTCACTGCACCTAAATTATCGTCAACTGCTGCTGCAATGGCACGACGATGCAAGAAGACCGGCAGTCTGTCTTTCAAAGACTGCAACAGCCATCTTCAGAAGACGAGGCACTACCCGTCGTCTCCTGCAACTCTGCTCGGAAAGTCCCCGCTGATGGAAGGGGGAAGAAGACGAACGTTTCCAGCCCGAAGACCTCAACCACTGCGACTAAAAGACTGTCGTCTAAGCGGGTGCCCACCACCGGAGTTTTTCAAGGTACTCGCTCTAAGATGAAATCTGCTACAGTAGGAGGCTCGTCGTCCATAACGCAGGGGGTTGCTGGGGCTGGGGGTAGCACCCTTCCGAGCCTCCACAACAATCCTATATTCTAAGAAGACGAGCCAGGGGAGACAACTCTTCCATCAGATACAACCGAGGCCGGCGTCCCCGAGGACGTCCACGACTCTCAAGATGAAGCAAGCTCTGAAGCCGGGGGTACTATTCCCTCCGAGTCCGAACCAGAAGAGAATATTCCTACATATCCCGATGACTTCTCGGTACATGGGTATGACTCGGAGGATACGTCCTCCACCGTCCCTTTCGTTTCTCATCATATAAGGACTTTGTTTATGACGGACAATAATCAAAGTGGTTCCAGTGATCGCCAGCGCATCGAGGAGGCCCATACTACAGGCCTTGGTCAAGTCTGTAGATGAAATTAAGACGGCTCTTCCAACTCTGCAAGGAGGAACACCTGGCCAAACAAGCACGGGTCCCACGGTCAATGCGGACTCGAACTCAGCGGCACCGAACCCGTGCAACAATCCTCCCGAAATAACGGCTCCCACCGCTGCAGATGATGCCAGGGAAGCAAGAAGAGAGGTCCAGGAGCTCCGAGCCATGTTTCATGCCCGAGAAAACTCTCAAGACCTCAGAATACGGCAACCATACCCGGCTGCATGGAGGGATGTTCCCTTCCCACCAAGATATAAGTCGTTCAACATCAATCCTTATGATGGCAAGACCTCGGCAAGTCGGTACATCACTTACTTTGAGGTCACCACCGACCATCTGCCCCATGACGATGCCATTCTCACACGATTATTCATCGGGGCATTGGAAGGAGTCGCCTTCGACTGGTATCGCAACCTGCCGGACAACTGCATCCACTCCTTCGCCGGTTTCAAGCGCATATTCTTAGAGAGATTCTACGAAGTAGGGCAGGACATCACGATGTCCACCCTCATGGACGTCGTCCAAGGGGAGAAAGAGCTGACAAGAAATTACATCGAGCGGTTCCGCCAGACTACCATGAAGCTACCCTCTGGAAACCCAGATTCCTCTTTGATCAAGATTTGCCAAAAGAGACTCCTCCCGACAATCAGTCTCTGGATGGGCGAAAGTCAATTCAAGGATTGGAAGACGTTCATCATCAGTGCCACAAGCGCCGAAGAACGACTGAAAAAGGCTCGCCAACTGGGATTGCATATCTCGGAAGAAGAAAACAAGGGCAAGCGTCCCAACAACGATAATGGGGGTAGCCCCTCCAACAATCGGGATAGCAAAGAAAAGCAGGCTATGGTGGCCGATACAGCACAAAAATCTGAGCCAACGCCAGCAGACAAACAATGGCCGCAAATCACTTACTCCTTCGAAGACGGTCACGTCAAGCCCATCTTGGACATGCTCATACAAGGGGACAAAATTCAGCTGCCTCTACCAAGACGGGAACTGCGGCCGGCAGAGATGGAGAATCCAAAGTACTGCCATTATCATCGCTATGTCCATCATGCTACTCACGATTGCTACCAGCTGAAACGGTACATCCAAAACCTCATCGATTCGAACGCTCTGGCCATCGATTTCGAAGAGGTAACCGTGGCAGCCAACATGGTGTCCGTTCAATTCGGCAGCTTCCCTCCAACGAAAACTCAAGATGGGGTGGTCTCCATCCCTCTGGCGACAATAGAGATTACTAATCTTCCACCTCCCTGAGATCAGGCTGCTGGTCTAGTGTCCCTCACCACATCACGAGGGGAGGTCATGTGGATCCATCCAGACTTGGTGTCAGAAGTGACTCGGCCCATACCATCTTCCACCTACAAGAAGAAAAGTAGAAAAGTCAGGACTTGCCACACAATCTCGACAGACATCGAGGAAGCTACTGCCGTCGCGTCACGCGGTCTGGAGCGCAATCCCAACCTGTGGTTGACAATCCAGCTGAAAATTATCAACCCACTACAACTGATGCTCCGGGACCGGCTCAGCCTTCGACGACCGACAAGCCTAGGCCAAGGGAGACTCGCTTCGACAAATCCCTCCGAAAAGTGGCAGTCCAAGGGCTAGAGAGGCCCGACAACTTTGACATCTTAGCGCAATTGGCTAACACACCGACCAAGTTGTCACTGTACGAACTCCTAAGGCTCTCGAAGGACGTTCGTATTGCATTGAGCGAAGCACTCCAAAATGCCGATGTCTATCTGGCTCAATCCAACCTCACCGGGGAGGACTCACCCGTGGATCTCCAAGACAGTGCCTGTACGGGAGCAATGCCCGACATCGTCTTTACTCCGCAGGACATGCTTGTAGAAGCATATAAAATACTAAAGAAATTGACTCATGCGGCCAAGAAAGACCCATGCGGCTCAGAAAATGCATGCGGCTCAGGGAGTCATGCGGCATAAGGAGCTATGCGGCCGGAGGCATTCCATGCGGCTCAGAAGACATGTGGCGTGACAGTGCTCCCCTCCGATCCATGCTGTATTAATTGCCTTGACGGCTGACCCCTCTGAAAAGTTGACAGACCTGACACCAAAGCAGGTAATTATGACTCTGTCATGATGATGAATCTCTAGGAAAGAGAAAGAATCTCCGACACGATCCCTCGAGAGCAACAAAATGCTACGTGGCCTT
This sequence comes from Iris pallida, assembly GCA_029216955.1. NCBI lineage: Eukaryota > Viridiplantae > Streptophyta > Magnoliopsida > Asparagales > Iridaceae > Iris > Iris pallida. Next base: position 11,294,971 of record JANAVB010021999.1, on the reverse strand, counting down.
GCCACGTGGGCGTGCTTATGCGGCTCGAAGTGAAGACTTCCTATGCGATTCAGAGTGAAGCTGTCCTATGCGGCTCAGGCCGAGACAGTCTCATACGGCTCAAATGGAATCATCCCTATGCGGCTCAAGAAGATCATGCCCATGCGGCTCAAGCAGACACACCATTATGCGGTTCATGCGGCTCATCATATGGTTCAGAAGTCCGAAGGAGGGGGCCACTGCCCAGACAGCCCTGACACGTGTCCCAAGTCTTATGCGGCCCAAATCTCATGCGGCCCAATCTACATGCGGTTCCAGTTTCACCATTGGCTCTCAGAACACGTGTCCTCAGCCGATCAATCTCCCAGATTTATGGCAATCTAAGATCGGATCAAATCCCAATGATCTGGGGCACGTGGCAGGAGAATAAATTTGATTTATTCGCAGATATTAGAAAATTATTATAAGGAAGATTTATGCCAATCAGCATTAATTGCTAATGGGGATTTGGTGTAATCTACCCTTAATGGTTCGGATCCGTCACAATCAGAAACGAACGGCTTGGATTGATCAATCCCCAGGCCGCCGCCATCTCCAAGAGCTAATCATTGGCAACCCTAGTGATCATATCCTACTATTATAAATAGCAAGGTGCCATTCTCTTGTAGCAGAGACATATACAACAAAAAACCAGAGAAGAATACGTATACTCAGAGAGACTTCTCCCATAGTCAGAGAGAGAATATACACAGAGAGAGAAGCCAGAAGTGCAATCAGAGAGAGAGCAAGAAGGGCATTTCTTCGTCAACGACCAAGCAGATCTTCCCCGAGTCAAGGCTGCGTACCGATCGTCCAAGAAGTAAGGCAGAGCGGCCGTCGCTTTCCCGAGCCTCTATCATCACCCCCAGAATCTAAAATAAACAATCGTACTTAGACTGCTGTACCTAGGTTTTCGTCCCTAGGCTTTCTTTGTACGAGCGAGTTTGTATTGTGAGTCTAAGTTTAGTCCTCCGATAATTGTTCTGTACTTTTACAATCAATGGCAAACACGATGGCGACTCTGCTAGGGACGAACTTCTCCACGGCTGAGGAGTTGGTGACGCAATCGGACGCAGCCAAACTTGGCTCTACACAACAGAAGATGGTCGTACGCTTCGACCAACAGGCGTTCGAAGAGATGCTCTCTGAAGGTAGCACTGGCCCGGTCCAGAAGCGCACCCGCACCATAAAGGCTCGCAAAGAGTGGAGGCCAAAATCATTTGCTCCTCCGCAAGCCCTTGATGGGGTGCTCTCTATTGCTCAAGATGGCGAGAAAGACTCTCCGGCGGCCCCACTTCAGACCGTAGACAACTCTGCTATCCCTAAGTCCGGCAGAAGAAAATACTATGATGATGGACTTGCAGGGGCAAAGAGGAACTCTACGCGATTCGAGCCGTAGAAGGGTATTAGCCGCAGGAAGAAAGCCCATGTGGCTACAACCGCCGACCGCATAAAGAAAACTCATGCGGCCACATCTGTCCGCCGTATAACTTATGCGGCTACAGTTGCCAACCGCACGGATGAGACTCATGCGGCTATTAAAGTCAATCGCTTGCAGAAAACCCATGCGGCCACAGATGCCAACCGCATGCGGTCAGCCTGCACGGTCGTGACTCCTAGCCGCATAAGGACTCATCCCATAACAAAAGACAGCCACATGCAGACAGCCTGCACGGTACCCAATGCTAGCCGCATAGCGTCCGTCCCACGCTTCTCTCGATCAGTCTTCGACCGGCTCTCATGCGGTCCTGACTCTGATCATTCTCTGGATGATAATCCAGACTCTGTGGTATTCGACTTAGACTCCTCCTATTACGCACCCACAGGTGCTAAAAGGAGGAAGTCTAGGGCAGAGCGGGCTCATCAAGTCCAGACGGCTGCCCTAACCTCTGACTATCGGGGCGTCCCGCTGATTATCATGCAGGCCTCTGATGGGAAGTTGTATAAAACCACTCAAGTCCAGCCCCCGGCGGCAAACAGACAAAGTGGTTCCTCTGACCTGCGTGAGGTTATCCTCCACAAACGCAAGGAAAGAGAAGGAGCTTCGGGGTGTAAAGAGCCCTCACACGGACATCAATGCACCCAGATCATCGTCAACTGCTGTTGCAGCAACACGGCGGTGACAGAAGACCGGCTATCCGTCTTCCAAAGACTACATCACCCGAGCTCAGAAGACGAGGCACCTCCTGTTGTCTCCTGCAAGTCCGCGCAGAAAGTTCCCGCCAAGGGAAGAGGGAAGAAGACAAGCATCTCCAGCCCAAAGGTGTCAACTACTACAGCTAAGAAACCGTCGTCTAAAGGGTTATCCTCCACTGGAGTATTTCAACACACCCGTTCGAAGACGAAAACTGCTACAGTAGGAAGTTCGTCGTCTGCAACACTGGGGGTCGTCGGAACTGGGGGTAGCACTCCTCCAAACATCCACGACAATCCGACATTCCAAGAATACGGACTGGAGGAAGCAAATCCTCCGACGGATACAACAGATACCGACGTCCCCAAGGACATCCTAGACGAAGCAAGCTCTGAAGCTGGGGGTAGTGTTCCTTCCGAGTCCGAACCTGAAGAGAACATCCCCATATATCCTGATGATTTCTCGATGCATGGGTACGACTCGGAGGGTACATCCTCCACCACTCCTTCCGTCACTCCTCATATGAAGACGGTGTTCATGACAGACAGCAATCAAGGCGGTTCCAGTGATCGCCAGCACATCGACACTTTGGAGGCCATATTGTACGCCTTGGTCAAGTCTGTAGATGCTACTCTGCAGGGGGTGACACCTGGCCAGACAAGCACGGGTCCTGCAATCAACGTAGATTCAAATTCAACGGCACCAAACCCGGGCAATAATCCTCCCGAGATAACGGCCCCTACCGCGACAGATGAGGCCCGAGAAGTAAGAAGAGAGGTTCAGGAGCTCCGACCAATGTTCCACGTCCGAGAAAACTCTCAAGACCTCAGGATATGGCAACCATATCCTGTTGAATGGAGGGATGTTCCCTTTCCACCATGATATAAGCCGTTCAATATCAACCCATATGATGGCAAGACTTCAGCAAGTCGGTACATCACTTACTTTGAGGTCACTACCGACCATCTGTCCCATGATGACGCTATCCTCATGCGGTTATTCATTGGGGCATTGGAAGGAGTCGCCTTCGATTGGTACCACAACCTGCCAGACAATTGTATCCATTCCTTCGCTGGCTTCAAACGCCTGTTCTTGGAGAGGTTCTATGAGGTAGGGCAGGACGTCACGATGTCTACCCTCATGGACGTCATTCAAGGAGAGAAAGAGCTGACGAGGAATTACATTGAGCGGTTTCATCAAACCGCAATGAAGTTACCATCTGGCAACCCGGACTCTTTCTTGATCAAAATTTGCCAAAAGAGACTACTCCCAACAATCAGTCTCTGGATGGGCGAGAGTCAATTCAAGGACTGGAAGGCTTTTATCATTAGTGCTACAAGTGTCGAAGAACGATTAAAGAAGGCTCGCCAACTGGGATTACATATCTCAGAGGGAGAGAACAAGGACAAGCGTCCCAGCACCACCAACGACAATGGGGGTAGCCCCTCCAACAACCGGGACAACAGAGGCAAGCAGGCTATGGTGGCCGATACAGCCCAGAAGCCTGAGTCGCAACCTGCGGACAAACAATGGCCTGAAATCACTTACTCATTTGAAGACGGTCACGTCAAGCCTATCTTGGACATGCTCATACAAGGAGATAGGATTCAGCTTCCTCCACCAAGACGGAAGCCTCGGCCGGCTGATCTGGAGAACCCAAAGTTCTGCCATTACCACCGCTACGTCCACCATGCTACGCACGACTGCTACCAACTGAAATGATATATCCAAAACCTCATCGATTCGAACGCTCTGGCCATCGATTTCGAGGAGGTAACCGTGGCAGCCAACATGGTGTCCGTACAATTTGGCAGCTTCCCTCCAACAGAGACCCAGGACGGGGTTATACCCATCCCTCTGGCAACGACGAAGATTGCTAATCTTTCGCCTGCTCGCGATCAAGCTGCTGGTCTAGTACCCCTCACCACATCACGAGGGGAAATCATGTGGGTCCATCCGGACCTAGTCCACGAGGTAACTCAGTCCACTCCATCTTCTAAAAAGAAAAGTAGAAAAGTCAGATCCTGCCGTACCACCTCGGCAGATGAAGAAGAAGTCACGGCCGTTGTTACTCGATCCGGAGCACAATCTCAACCTGTGGCTGAAAACTCGACTGACGATCATCCGTCCACTACCACGGATGCTCCGGGACCGGCTCAGCCTTCGACGACCGACAAGCCTAGGCCGAAGGAGACTCGCTTCGACAAATCCCATCGAAAGAAAATATCTCAGGGGCTGGAGAGGCCCTACAACTTCGACATCTTGGCACAATTGGCCAATACACCAGCCAAATTGTCCTTATATGAACTCCTGAGGCTCTCGAAGGATGTCCGTACAGCTTTGAGCGATGCACTTCAAAATGCCGATGCGTACCTGGCTCAGGTCAACCTCACGGGAGAAAATCAGCCCGCAGACCTCCAAGACAGTGCCTGTACGGGAGCAATGCCCAACATCGTCTTCACTCCACAAGACATGCTCATCAAGACTAATCTGTACGATCGCCCATTATACTACACAGGCTACATCGGCGACATAAAGGTGGACCGGATACACATTGACCCTGGGTCTTCCATAAGCATCATTCCAAAAGGACTACTGCATCATCTTCGTATCCCGATGCATCGCCTGACCCCTACAAACACCGCCATCAGCGGGTTCAATTCGGGCAGGAGCTACCCAATCGGGAAGATCTGTCTGAAATGTCAGATTGGCGATCTCCAATCAGAAGTCACTTGCTACGTCATAGATGCCGACACTTCATACAACATCCTTTTGGGGCGCCATTGGATACACGATTACATGATCGTGCCTTCCACGCTACACCAATGCTTCAAATATGTCGACAAGCACGGCTTCGTGAGGACGGAATTTGCTGACATCGATCCCTTCAAGGGGGTCGAATCTTATTACTCGGACTCCTGCCTATACGAAAAGTCGAAGAGGCACCTTGACGGAGGAAATGAACAAACTGATGCTGAAGCGACCACGGGATCAGAAGAACCTCTGACAATCCACCTTCAGGCTCGCAAACCAGGCAACTTCGCACCCCTCACGGCCACTCTGCGTAAGGACGCAATCAGCCTCTCGGCACAGGAAGAGCAGTTGAGAATCCGGCTGCCAAGGTCCGGCCAGATGCCGAGACCCACAACGGGGCCACTTACCATCAGACTGCCAAGAGTCGTTCAACCCCAAACGGAGAGACTCAATCCCTCCGATAGGCCACTGACAATACGCCTTCCCAAGAAAGGTCATCATCCTGATACAAGGTCTGACACTTCTAGCGAACCAGCCACCCCTCGCTCCACATCGAGTGCCAGACTGGGGGTTGCTAGTCTACCGACAACCCCACGCTCCGATCCGTCAGTTGAACCTCTGAAGATCAAGCTGACTAGGACGCCCTCTCAATCTTCATTCACACAGGGGATAGCCGAAGAGGAACCAGAGCTAGCCAAGTATGTGGCTGCCCACACTGATGCTTCCTTCGCAGATGATGTAATCCCTCTAGAAAAGATACCTTACTTCATCAATAAAGGGTTATCTTTGAACTACACCGAGCTCAATAAGCTATGTACAATGTATGCTATGGAATACGGTATAGGCACTCACCTACATACACAGGTGACAAATGTGTACACCGTTGTCCAACTTACTCCAGTAGAAGACGCTTACCGAATAATCGAGGGAGGGGACCACCCAATCATCTTCGGCCGGACGAACAACCCGCATCCCCTCGCCATGGAAGAAGTCGACTTCGGGTCAGATGCTGGAAGACTGCCTCTATATCTCTATAGCCCTCAATCCAAATATCTCATGCAGAAACAGGGGTATGATCTAGAGACAACGCCAGGACTGAACTACGGCACTGGACGACGATTACCTTTGAAGTCGCCAGCCCCGGCGGGCAAACCACGGAACTACTATAACAAAACCCGATGCGGTTTAGGGTATGCAATGCCTACTACGACCCCTGAAAGCTCAGATGAAGAATGCGACTGGCAGTCACATTCAACCGGATCACCGACCTCCGACTCAGATACCAGCATCGGAGAAGTGTTCAGACAAGTCATGTCAGTCAACATGGTGTTCGCTGACGCTTACGAGGAAGACGAAGACATCTCCGAAATCCTTGAGCTAGAGCCATGGGCCCAGCAATTAGATGTACAATGGGAAAAGTGGTTCGAACTGAGAGAACCTCCTACTGAAGATGAGGTCATACAAGTGGATCTCGGCAGCGAATCTTCTCCAAAACCGATCTTTATCAGCAAAAGCCTAACTGACGAAGAACGAGAGTCGCTGTTAGAACTTGTCAGAGATTATATTGATGTGTTCGCCTGGAGCTATGAAGATATGCCGGGGTTAAATTCTGACATCGCTCTCCACAAACTCAATATACGGCCAGATGCAAAGCCAGTCAAGCAGCAACAACGACGCTTCCGCCCAGGCATCATAGACGCGATCGAAGCCGAAGTCAACAAACTGATAGCCAGCGGCTTCATTCGTGAAGAGCAACATCCAGACTGGGTCGCCAACATAGTACCCGTCCTCAAGAAGAATGGAAAGATTCGAATCTGCATCGACTTCCGCAACCTGAATGAGGCATGCCCCAAAGATGAATTTCCCCTTCCTATCACAGACATCATGATCGACAATACATGCGGCTTTGAACGTATGTCATTCATGGATGGATTCTCGGGGTACAATCAAATCAAGATGTCTCCCGACGACGAAAAGCACACCTCATTCCGAACCCCGATTGGCACATACTGCTACACAGTCATGCCATTCGGTCTAAAGAATGCTGGTGCTACATATCAGCGAGCCATGAGTATCATTTTCAGAGAACATTTGCGCAAGACAGTGGAATGCTATGTCGATGACATCGCCGTCAAGAGTCGCCGTAAAGAAGATCATCTGCAAGACCTGAGAACGGTATTCAACTTAATACGAGCCCACAATCTGAAGATGAACCCTACGAAATCGTTCTTGGGCGTATCCAGCGGGAAGTTCTTAGGCTTCATCATCACTGCACGGGGTATCCATGTAGACCCTGAGAAAATAAGGGCAATCATGGAGATAGGTCCCCCGAGAAATCTCCGTGAACTTAGAGGCCTCCAAGGGAGGCTAGCTTATATCAGGAGGTTCATTTCCAACCTCTCCGGGCGATGCCGACCGTTCACACACCTCATGAAGAAGGGAGTCTCATTCGTGTGGGACGAGGAATGCCAGCGTGCTTTCGACGACATCAAAGAATATTTGTCAAATCCTCCAGTCCTGGTGGCCCCGGTCCCTGGAAAACCATTCCTGCTCTATGTACGAGCAATGAAACACTCCCTCGGTGCCCTGCTGGCACAAAACAATGACGCAGGCCACGAGCAGGCCATATACTATCTCAGCCGAATGATGGTCGGGCCCGAACACCGATACACCGCTGTGGAGAAAGAATGCCTCGCCCTAGTATTCGCCATTCAAAAGACGCGGCACTATGTCACAGGGCAAACCATACATGTGATCTCACGAATCAACCCTCTCAGGGTCCTCATGACCAAACCAGGGGCACTCAGTTCCCGCCTCGCTACATGGGCGATATTGCTGTCCCCCTATCATATGATCTTCGTCCCGCAGAAGGCTGTCAAAGGTCAAGCCCTGGCAGACTTTTTGGCAGCCCATCCAGGATCGGAATCATCAAGAATATACGAAGAAATCCCAGATGAGGTCGCCGATTCGAATACAACCACCCACGATAACATATGGCGGATGTTCTTCGATGGCGCTTTAAGAACCGGACCCAAGGGAAACATCGTCGTCGGGGTCGGAGTAGTATTGGTCTCTCCTACCGGGCTAGTGATCAATCGCGCCTACTCTCTCACGGAACCCTCCTCTAACAATATGGCCGAGTACAACGCTTTGGTCATTGGCCTCCAACTTGCAAAAGAGCTAGGGGTAGAATATCTGGAAGCATACGGCGATTCACAATTAATCGTCAACCAGATTCGGGGGACGTACGAAGTTCGCCATGAAGACATGATCCCCTACCACCAAATAGCGATCAACATTATCTCATCATTCGAGGGATTCTTCATCGAACACGTCCCCAGACTCCAAAATATCGAAGCTGATGCCCTAGCAGGCCTTGCTGCTTCCCTAGCAGTGCCAAACCACTCTCATCATTCGGTCGATGTAATCGGCCATGAGCTGGTCTGCCCCAAGAACATCGTTCAAGCCGTGGCGAGTTATTCTGCTCAGATGATCGACGAAGCGCCAGACTGGAGACAACCATTCATAGACTTTGTGGTCTACGACATCCTGCCCGAGAACCCGAAGGAGGCTACTTCTATCAGACGACGTTCTTTCAGATTCTTCTACGATACAGAGACGAAAATGCTGTATCGCCACTCCTACGACGGATTACTACTTCGGTGCTTGTCAAACGCAGAAGCCAAAGAAGCCGTACGAGAGGCTCATGACGGTGTCTGCGGGGCCCATCAGCCTGGCCCTAAACTGCAAGACCGCCTTCGCCGGATGGGCTACTACTGGCCCACGATGGTGGCTGATGCGATAGATTATGCCAAAAAATGCAAGGCCTGCCAAGTCCACGCAGACTTCATTCACCAACCATCCGAATTTCTACATCCGACAGTGGCGTCCTGGCCATTCGAAGCATGGGGAATGGATATCATTGGTCCAATCACCCCACCTTCCTCCCGAGGACATCGCTTCATACTTGCGATCACTGATTACTTCTCAAAGTAGGCAGAAGCTGTCCCACTCGCCGAAGTCAAGACTTCGAACGTGATCAGCTTCCTGAAGCACCACGTCATCTACCGCTTTGGACTGCCCCGAAGGATCATCCATGATAATGGTCCGCAGTTTGTAAGCCACGCATTCTACCGATTCTGTGACAAACACCGCATTCAGAATGTCGCTTCGACACCATACAACCCGGCAGCAAACGGGTTAGCAGAGGCATTCAATAAAACAATCATCAAACTCCTCAAGAAGTTTGTCTCCTCCAACAAACGCGACTGGAACGAGAAGCTCGGCGAATGCTTATGGGCTTATCGCACCACGGTTCGAACAACCACCGGGAATACACCATTCTCTCTGGTGTACGGGAGTGAGGCAGTCCTCCCGTTGGAGACTCAGATTCCCTCACTCCGTGTCGCCCTCACTTATCAATTGACAACGGATGATAACTACCGACGTCGACTACAAGAGTTAGAGGCCTTAGATGAAAAACGCCTCCTAGCTCAGCAAAGGATCGAACTATACCAAGCACGCATCTAAGGAGCCTTCAACAAAAAGGTCAAAGTCAGAACATTCCAAGTGGGCGATCTTGTTCTGGCAGTCAGGAGGCCAATGGTCATGACTCACAAGACCACCGGCAAGTTTCAGCCAAAATGGGAAGGCCCATTTATCATCGAGGCCATATTCTCTAATGGTGCTTACCGCCTCACCAAGCAGAACGGAGACTTGCTCATGTTGCCCGTCAACGGCAAGTTCCTGAAGAAATACTATATTTAAACAACATTTTTCAGAGTTTGAGTCATGTGCCCGATGGTACCACTGAACTCAACCCCCCAATTTTCCAAATTATCGAGTCACGTACCCTCTTGTACCGCTGAAGTCATATCCCAAATTACCAAGTCATGTACCCGCTGGTACCTCTGAACTTACACTTTGATTCCAACATTTATGGATTGTCGAGTCATGTACCCGCTGGTACCGCTGAACTCACATCCTCCATATCCCCGATCATCGAGTCATGTACCCGCTGGTGCCGCTGAACTCACACATCTATAATATTCTAAATTATCGAGTCATGTACCCGCTGGTGCCTCTGAACTCACATCCCGGTCACTCTTTCAGATAGTAAGTCATGTATGATCATACCTCTGAACCTTCCTCCTGAAGGGGTTCCTCCCTCATGATCCACTACCCGCACTCCCAGTGCACAAAAAAGGATAACGGATACACAAAATTCTAAAACGACCACGTCGATGATTACCTCTGAGTCATCTCAATTCTGCCACAAACAAATCTCCCCTCTACATAGAATTGCCATGTCCTCATTACCTCTAAGTTATTTTATGTACCTCCTCCGTCAAAGAAACCCTCATGCTCACCATGTCCTCAGTACCTCTGAGTCAGTATGATTGGTTCCTTTCTTTTAAACTTGTTGTCCGTATCCAAAACCAGGGTACGTTAGGGACAATGGGTCCACGCAAAATGTTCTAATCAGAGGATTATTACAAAGCAAAAGATTGAAGCAAATATATATTCCATTCAGAAATCGGTTACATCCACACGATTGCAAGCAGGTCAAAAGAGTTCTTCATGAAGGCAAGAAGAAAGGCGAAACAAAATAAAAGACTACAGACAGACATCCACGGGAAGCCCCTACAACCTAGTTACATGAGCGCATATACCATTCCCTCAACCATCTCACATATGAAGGATGTAAGTGGAGAGCATCCTCGTCCAGAATAGGAGAAACAGGGTTCCCAGCGCTGCCACCCTCAACAGTCTCGATATTTGGAGGGCTGCCGTTCCCCTCACGCGCAGGTTCTTCTTTCTTCACTTCCTCCTTAACAGAGGGAGATCCCTGGCTGATGACAAGAGGTTGCGGCTCCTCTGACGCCGCAGTCTCAACATTCGGTGGAGATACTGCGAGAACCAAAGACGAAGAAAATAAAAACAGTCAGAAATATTCATACGGCTCATTTTAGACAAGTCTCATACGGCTCAGACATGGGTTATATCCTCATGCGGCTCAGTCATGGGACGTGTATGCGGACCATGTAGTTTGAGAAGTTCACGTCAAAGTCGTGTACATGAAGCATGCAGCGAAGCAGGCTCTGCTAGGGTTTCAAATCGACTACCTAATCCTTACATTCGATGGCAATATGAACGTCAAGACGAACGGGGGGCGCGACAGTCGAGGGCAGAGCCGATTTCTTACGCCTCGCCACAGCCTTCTTCACAGCCTTAGAAGCCCTGGGTGCCATTGTTGTCTGATGATCAGAGGAAGAAAACACGACAAGAATCTGAGTCAAGAATAGTCTAAGAGAGAAGACCGTCCAAATGCCCTTCTATTTATAGACAGAGAACCGTGGATCGACGCCTCGTACAAACGCGATCAACTCTTCGGTTATCGAGCCAAACCAGCCATTTAAAGACTGAACTCTTGGGATCCTGTCCCAAAAAGATCCACACGCATGGCATAATGACGTGGCAAAGAGCTTATGCGGTTCAAATGGCCATGCGGCTGATAGCAACTACGCGACTCAGATGGTCAGGAGGCAGAAATTTCTATGCGGCTGGGCCATCCATGCGGCTGAGACGCCCCTGCGGCAGAACTTTCCATGCGGCCAAGATATCCATGCGCGGCCAGAAGAATATGCAGCCATGCTTCTTATTCAAAGTATTTCAATTTTACAAATTGAAAACTTTGAAGGGGGTCCTGTAGAAGCATGGAAAATACTAAAGAAATTGACTCATATGGCCAAGAAAGACCCATGCGGCTCAGAAAACGCATGCGGCTCAGGGAGTCATGCGGCATAAGGAGCTATGCGGCCGGAGGCATTCCATGCGGCTCAGAAGACATGTGGTGTGACAGTGCTCCCCTCCGATCCATGCTGCATTAATTGCCTTGACGGCTAACCCCTCTGAAAAGTTGACAGACCTGACACCAAAGCAGGTAATTATGACTCTGTCATGATGATGAATCTCTAAGAAAGAGAAAAAATCTCTGACACGATCCCCCGAGAGCAATAAAATGCCACGTGGCCTTTCCACGTGGGCGTGCTTATGCGGCTCGAAGTGAAGACTTCCCATGCGGTTCAGAGTGAAGCTGTCCTATGCGGCTCAGGCCGAGATAGTCTCATGCGGCTCAAATGGAATCATCCCTATGCGGCTCAAGAAGATCATGCCCATGCGGCTCAAGCAGACACACCATTATACGGTTCATACGGCTCATCATATGGTTCAGAAGTCCGAAGGAGGGGGCCACTGCCAGACAACCCTGACACGTGTCCCAAGTCTTATGCGGCCCAAATCTCATGCGGCCCAATCTACATGCGGTTCCAGTCTCACCATTGGCTCTCAGGACACGTGTCCTCAGCCGATCAATCTCCCAGATTTATGGCAATCCAAGATCGGGTCAAATCCCAATGATCTGGGGCACGTGGCAGGAGAATAAATTTGATTTATTCGTAGATATTAGAAAATCATTATAAGGAAGATTTATGCCAATCAGCATTAATTGCTAATGGGGATTTGGTGTAATCTACCCTTAATGGTTCGGATCCGTCACAATCAGAAACGAACGGCCTGGATTGATCAATCCCCAGGCCGCCGCCATCTCCAAGAGCTAATCATTGGCAACCCTAGTGATCATATCCCACTATTATAAATAGCAAGGTGCCATTTCCTTGTAGCAGAGACATATACAACAAAAAAACCAGAGAAGAATACGTATACTCAGAGAGACTTCCCCCATAGTCAGAGAGAGAATATACACAGAGAGAGAAGCCAGAAGAGCAATCAGAGAGAGAGCAAGAAGGGTATTTCTTCGTCAACGACCAAGCAGATCTTCCCCGAGTAAAGGCTGCGTACCGATCGTCCAAGGAGTAAGGCAGAGCGGCCGTCGCTTTCCCGAGCCTCTATCGTCACCCTCCAGAATCTAAAATAAACAATCGTACTTAGACTGCTGTACCTAGGTTTTCGTCCCTAGACTTTCTTTGTACGAGCGAGTTTGTATTGTGAGTCTAAGTTCAGTCCTCCGATAATTGTTCTGTACTTTTACAATCAATGGCAAACAATGCTCATCAAAACCAACCTACACGATCGCCCGCTATACTACACGGGATACATCGGCAACGTGAAGGTGGATCGGATGCACATAGATCCTGGCTCTTCTATAAGCATCATCTCGAAGGGTCTGCTACATTATCTCCGTATCCCAATGCATCGCCTGACACCTACAAGCACCGACATCAGCGGTTTCAATTCGGGCAGGAGCTACCCTATTGGAAAGATTCGTCTGAAGTGTCAAATTGGTGATCTCCAATCCGAAGTCACCTGCTACGTCATAGATGCAGATACTTCTTACAACATCCACTTGGGGCGCCCATGGATACACGATTATATGATCGTGCCTTCCACGTTGTACCAGTGCTTCAAATATGTCGACAAATACGGCTTTATGAGGACGAAATTTGCTGATATCGATCCCTTCAATGGGGTCGAATCTTACTACTCAGACTCCTGCCTGTACGAAAAGTCGAAGAAGCACCTTGGTGAAGGAGATGTACAAGCTAGTACCGAGACAGCCACAGGATCAGAAGAACCTCTGACGATCCACCTCCAGGCTCGCAAACCGGGCAGGTCTGCACCCCTTACTACCACTCTGCGGAAGGACGCGATCAGCCTCTCCACGCAGGACGAGCAGATGATTATTCGGCTGCCAAGGTCCGGCCAAGTGTCGAGACCCACAATGGGGTTACTGACAATCAGACTGCCGAGAGTCGGTCAACCCCAAACGGAGAAGCTCAATCCCTCCGATAGGCCACTGACGATATGCCTTCCCAAGAACCCGATGCAAGGTCTGACACTTCTAGCAAACCAGCCACTCCTCGCTCCATATCAAATGCCAAACTGGGGGTCGCTAGTCTGCCAACAACTCCACGCTTTGCTCCATCAACTGAACCTCTGACGATCAAGCTACCCAGGTCGTCCCTTCAGTCTTCACTTACACAGGGGGTAGCCGAAGAAGAACCGGAGCTAGCCAAGTATGTGGCTGCCCACACTGATGTTCCCTCCGCTGATGATGTAATCCCCCTGTAAAGATACCTTACTTCATTAATAAAGGGTTATCTTTAAACTATAATGAGCTCAATAAGCTATATACAATGTATGCTATGGAACACGGTATAGGCACTCACCTACACACACAGGTGACAAATGTGTACACCGTAATCCAGCTTACTCCAGTAGAAGACGCTTACCAAATAATCGAAGGAGGGGACCATCCAATCATCTTCGGCCGGAAGGACGACCCGCATCCCTTCACCATAGAGGAAGACGACCTCGGGTCAGATGCCGGAAGACTGCCTCTGTATCTTTATAGCCCCCAATCCAAATATCTCCTACAGAAACAGGGGTATGATCTGGAGACGACGCCAGGTTTAAACTACGGCACTGGGCGACGATTACCTTTGAAGCCGCCAGTCCCGACGGGCAAACCACGGGACTACTATAGCAAAACTCGATGCGGATTAGGGTATATAACGCCTACTATGACCCCTGAGAGTTCAGATGAAGAATGCGACTGGCAGTCACATTCAACCGGGTCACCAACTTCTGACTCGGATACCAGCATCGGAGACGTGTTCAGACAAGTCTTGTCAGTCAACATGGCATTTGCCGACGCTTATGAAGAAGATAAAAACATCCCCGAGATCTTCGAGCTAGAGCCGTGGGCCCAGCAATTGGATGCACAATGGGAAAAATGGTTCGAACTGAGAGAACCTCCTACTGAAGATGAAGTCATACAGGTTGACCTCGGCAGCGAATCTTCTCCAAAACCAATTTTCGTCAATAAAAGCCTAGCAGACGAAGAGCGGGAGTCGCTGCTAGAACTTGTCAGAGAATACATTGATGTGTTCGCCTGGAGCTATGAAGACATGCCAGGGTCAAATCCCGACATTGCTCTTCACAAACTCAACATTCGGCTAGATGCGAAGCCAGTCAAGCAACAACAGCGACGCTTCCGCCCAGGCATCATGGACGCGATCGAAGCCGAAGTCAACAAACTGATAGCCAGCGGCTTCGTTGTGAGGAGCAACGTCCCGATTGGGTCGCCAATATAGTACCCGTCCTCAAGAAGAATGGGAATATTCGAATCTGCATCGACTTCTACAATCTGAACGAGGCGTGCCCCAAAGATGAATTCCCCCTTCCTTTCACAGACATCATGATCGACAATACCTGCGGCTTCGAACGTATATCGTTCATGGATGGCTTTTCGGGATACAACCAAATTAAAATGTCTCCTGATAACGAAAAGTATACATCATTCTGAACACCAATTGGCACGTACTGCTACACAGTCATGCCTTTCGGTTTGAAGAATGCCGGCGCCACCTATCAAAGAGCCATGAGCATCATCTTTAGAGACCACTTACGCAAGACAGTGGAGTGCTATGTTGATGATATAGCCGTTAAGAGTCGCTACAAGGCAGACCATCTGTAGGATCTAAGGACGGTATTCGACCTAATACGAGCGCACAATTTGAAAATAAACCCTACAAAGTCCTTTCTGGGCTTATCCAGCGGGAAGTTCTTGGGCTTCATCATCACTGCACAGGGTATCCATGTAGACCCTGAGAAAACGAAAGCAATCATGGAGATGGGTCCCCCGAGAAATCTCCGCGAACTCAGAGGCCTTCAAGGGAGGCTAGCTTACAACAGGAGGTTCATTTCCAACCTCTCCGGCGATGTCGATCATTCACCCATCTCATGAAGAAAGGTGTCTCATTCGTATGGGATGAAGAATGCCATCGCGCCTTCGACAACATCAAATAATATTTGTCGAACCCTCCAGTCCTGGTGGCCTCGATTTCTGGAAAACCATTTCTGCTCTATGTACGAGCAATGGAACACTCCCTCGGGGCTCTGCTCGCACAAAAAAATGACGCAGGCCATGAGCAAGCCATATATTACCTCAGCCGAATGATGATTGGGCCAGAACACCGATACACCACTGTGGAGAAGGAATGCCTTGCCCTGGTGTTCGTCATTCAGAAAATGCGATACTATGTCACCGGACAAACGATAAATGTGATCTCACGAGTCAACCCTCTTAGGGTCCTCATGACTAAACCAGGGGCACTCAGCTCTCGCCTCGCTACATGGGCAATATTGCTGTCCCCTTATCATATGATCTTCGTCCCACAAAAGGCAGTCAAAGGTCAAGCCCTGGCAGACTTCTTAGCAGCCCACCCAGGCTCGGAGTCCTCCAGAATATATGAAGAGATCCCAGATGAGGTCGCCGACTCGCATGCAACCTCTCACGATGATATATGGCGAATGTTCTGCGACGGTGCTTCGAGGACCGGACCTAAAGGCAATATAGTCGTCGGAGTTGGGGTAGTGCTGGTCTCCCCTTCCAGATTGGTGATTAACCGCGCTTATTCCCTCACAGAATCCTGCTCTAACAATGTGGCCGAGTACAACGCTCTGGTCATTGGCCTCCAACTTGCAAGAGAGCTGGGGGTAGAATACCTCGAAGCATACGGCAATTCCCAACTAATCGTCAATCAGATCCGGGGCTCATACGAGGTCCGCCACGAAGACATGATCCCTTATCATCAAATAGCGATTGACATCATCTCGTCGTTCGAGGGGTTCTTCATCGAACATGTCCCTAGACTCTAAAATATCGAAGCTGATGCCCTAGCTGGTCTTACCGCTTCCCAAGTAGTTCCGAATTATGATCGCCAATCAGTGGATGTGATAGGCCACGAACTGGTCTGTCCCAAGAACAATATGCAATTCGTGGCGAGTTATTTCGCCCAGACGATCGATGATGCCCCAGTTTGGAGACAACCATTCATCGACTTCGTCGTCTACGATATCCTGCCCGAGAACCCAAAGGAAGCCACTTCCATCAGACGGCGTTCTCTCAGATTGTTCTACGATGCAGAGACGAAAATGTTGTATTGCCGCTCCTACGACGGATTACTGCTTCGGTGTCTGTCAAACGCAGAAGCCAAAGAAGCCGTACGAGAAGCTCATGACGGTGTCTGCGGGGTCCACCAACCCGGTCCTAAATTGCAAGACCGTCTTCGACGAATGGGCTACTATTGGCCCACGATGGTGGCAGATACGATAGATTATGCTAGAAAATGCAAAGCCTGCCAAGTCCACGCGGACTTCATTCACCAACCATCCGAATTTCTACATCCGACAGTGGCGTCCTGGCCATTCGAAGCATAGGGAATGGATATCATTGGTCCAATCACCCCACCTTCCTCCCGAGGACATCGCTTCATACTTGTGATCACTGATTACTTCTCCAAATGGACGGAAGCTGTCCCACTCGCAGAAGTCAAGACTTCAAACGTGATCAGCTTCCTTAAGCATCACGTCATCTACCACTTTGGACTGTCCCGAAGGATCATCCATAATAATGGTCCGCAGTTTGCAAGCCACGCTTTCTATCGATTTTACGATAAGCACCGTATTCAGAATATGGCTTCGATGCCGTACAACCCGGCAGCGAACGGGTTGGCAGAGGCATTCAACAAAATAATCATCAAACTCCCCAAGAAGTTTATCTCCTCTAACAAACACGACTGGAACGAGAAGCTCGGCGAGTGTTTATGGGCGTACCGTACTACAGTCCGAACAGCTACCGGGAACACACCATTCTCTCTAGTATACGGGAGTGAGGCAGTTCTCCCATTAGAGACTCAAATACCCTCACTCCGCGTTGCCCTCACTTATCAATTGACGACGGATGACAACTACCGACGTCGACTACAAGAGTTGGAGGCCTCAGATGAAAAGCGCCTCCTAGCTCAGCAAAAGATCGAGCTATACCAAGCACGCATCTCTGGAGCCTTCAACAAGAAGGTCAAAATCAGAACATTCCAAGTGGGCAATCTTGTTTTGGCAGTCCGGAGGCCAATGGTCATGACTCACAAGACCGCCGGCAAGTTCCAGCCAAAATGGAAAGGTCCATTTGTCATCGAGGCCGTGTTCTCCAACGGTGCTTACCGCCTCGCTAAGCAAAACGGAAACTTGCTCATGTTGCCCGTCAACGGCAAGTTCCTGAAGAAATATTATGTCTAAATAATATTCTCCAGATTATTGAGTCATGTACCCGCTGGTACCACTGAACTCACCCTCATAGTTTTTCAGATTTTTGAGTCATGTACCCGCTGGTACCGCTGAACTCACGCTCACCATTCTCCAGATTCTCGAGTCATGTACCCGCTGGTACCTCTGAACTCACATCTCGGTCACTCTTTCAGGAAGCAAGTCATGTATGATCATACCTCTGAACTTTCTTCTCGAAGGAGATCCTCCCTCATGATCCAATACCCGCACTTTCAGTGCACAAAAAAGGGTAATCGATCCACAAATTTCTAAAACGGTCATGTCCTCATTACCTCTGAGTCGTTCCACTTCCGCCAAAAACAAATCACCCCTTACATAGAACTTCCATGTCCTCATTACCTCTGAGTCGTTCTATGTGCCCTCTTTCATTGAGCCCACTCCTGTCATGTCCTCATTACCTCTGAATGGGAAGGCTCCGTCGAAGAAACCTTCCTACTTGCCATGTCCTCATTACCTCTGAGTAAGTATGATGATCCCCTTTCAACCTATTATCTGTACCCACAACCGGAGTACACCAAGGGTAGTAGGTCCACAAATGTCCTCTGTTGACCACAAATGTCCTCTATTGACCACAAATGTCCTCTGTTGACCACAGATGTCCTCTGTTGACCACAAGTGTCCTCTGTTGACCACAAATGTCCTCTGTTGACCACAAATGTCCTCTGTTGACCACCAATATCCTTCGTCGAGTTTACTCCTGCCATGTCCTCATTACCTCTGAGTAGGAAGACTCTACGTTTAAAAAACTTTCCTACTTGCCATGTCCTCATTACCTCTGAACAAGTATGTCGGTTCCCCTTCATCTTATTATCCGTATCCTAAACCAGGGTACACAAAGGATAATAGGCCCACAAATATCCTCAGCTAAGTTTTTTAGCACAAACCTACCATCTCATCATGCCCCAGGAGCCCAGCTGCTCTACGGCATTCCTTTTTTCAATACCAAGAGCACCCATGACCACTTTACAATGGCTGCTTCAGGTATCCTGACCAAAACTTGTTATCTGTACCTAAAACCAAGGTATGCCATGGGTAACAGGTCCACAAATATATCCCCTATGTGGGGGAGAACATCACCACAATATCACAGGCACAACAAGCAATACAAATGAAAGGTAGAAGGGAAAGTATTCTTTATTTGAAGGAAAAAAAGTATTACATATTTCGGGATCACGTCCCTTTCAGAAAGAAAGAAAACAGAAACAAAACAAGAAGAAAAGGCCGACTACAGCTCAGCATTACATAATTCTAGAAGCCGGTTTCTCACTGAAGTGGTCCCTCGCTCAATCCGTCGTCGAACCCGACGCTCGGCCTCCTGGAATAATCGTTCCCCATCATCCAAGCCCAAGAGCGCCTGGTAGTTGTCTTCCAATTTCTTCAGGGCAGTCTCCAGGTTAGTCGAAGCCTGATTAATCCCGTCAGCCTCCTGAACAATTAGCCCCCTTTTATTTCGGGTAGCCTCAAGTTCAGACGCCAAGAAATTCAACTTCTTCTGAAGCGCAAGGATCTGCTCTCGCGTCTCAGTGATCTCACGAGAGACAGATTCCTTCCGAGCCATGATATTTTCATTCGCATAACTCAGTTGATCATACCGATCAGATAAATCGCTGAGATCCTTCAGTGTGGCCGATCTGGTCTTATCCCGAGCAGCCCTGGTCCTCTCTATAACAGTGATAAGGGAACCCCGCTCCTCGTTTATAACAACAGACAGATCAGCCTGCCGTAATACTCTAAGCTCGGCCACCAGCTGATCAGCCTCTAACAATTTTACCTCCAGAAGCGAAGCCATCCCTGCATCACCAGGAAGATTCTTAAGGATATTAACTTGACCCTGGGCACATTGTCGGGCCAAGGTGTAGGAGGTCCCTCTTTCCACAGCAGCCTCGATTTCCTTCTTCAAATGACGATGAAAACTGGCAACCACGTCCTGTAACGCGTCGTCCAGAACTTCAGCAGAGGATGGCGTCAGGGGAAGCAGGGACGGCAACGTCGGAGAAGTAACGCTAGAGCTTGCCACCAGGGGAACAGAGTCTGAGTAGAACGATGCATGAATGGCGGCCAACTCGTCTTCCGCCGTCCGGAGAGCTTGGATACTCGGTAGGGCAGAAATGTCGATTCTCGGAGCCACCGGAGCAGAGGATAACGCAAGGGCCATCGTTCCCTGCCCCGACTTCCCCGATAACTGGCCCGCTAAACTCGAGCCCCCAGAAGGCCCATCAAGACGAGTCGGACGGTGAGGGGGTACACCCTTCTCCACCAATGCCCCTTCGGCTGGGTTTGTCTCAACAATGTCCATTCCCGGCACTGGAGAGGCAGGACCTGTATGCCCAGAATAACAATCAATCGACATAACCCGAAGGACGTGATGATAGAGCAGATAGGCTTCCTCACAGGTTAAGATTCGGCTAATTTGACCAGGGGAGGGGCATGAAGGCTGCAGCTCATCCACAACTGGCATGGCCCCCTCACCCGCGATCCCCGAGTTAAACTCAATCACGTCTTCTATTCCTGCCACCTCGAAGGGGGATACAGATGGATATGCATCATCTTGAAAAGGAACAGGTTCACGGGAGTCCCCGTCATCCTGGGTCACCACCTCGACATCTAGAAACTCTTCTTCTTCTACTGACACCTAAAAGAGGGAACGAAGACGATTAGAATTGAAGCTCGAAGGAAAGAAGGATGAAGGAATCGAGAGCAATTTTGTTACCTCTGACGCAGGGTTGACTTCTTCTCCACTTTATTTTAAGGCTAGCGGGCGGTGCCTAGTCACAACCAGCTTTCGGGATCGAGAAACACCGCCAACAGGAGAAACTTGCCTGCTACATTTCGGAGTAGGACCAGGCGCAACGAGTGACTGATTCCCCAACATCTCATCTGACAAAATAGGCGGCTGATCCACCTCTGCGTCTGCCACTGGAAGGATAGAGTCATCTATATCATGCTCGTTGCCTTCATCACCCTCAGCAGCGGAATCCAAATCTGGCACTTTGACTCTAGTCTTTCTTTTCTTGGCCCTTTGAGAGCCTTCCTCCAGACCGGTACCAACAATAAAACTGGTACCTAGGTTAAAACCGACCGGGAGTTTGTTCGCCATGACATGATACAAAGCCGCCATATACAAGATCTCCACTGACTCCTTAATGGCAGGGACCGAGAAAATGGTACGAGTATGGAATGAATCGTAATATTGCCAAGCCCTGATACCATCAAGAAGGCTACCTTCATAACCCAAACAAGAGCTGGGGCTGTCTAGACAAAGTTGGCTGTATCCAAACTGCCGGGCAAACCTGCTAGGCAGATACGGCTCCAGAAAGACAGTATTGCGGTTACGATACACCAGATGTGCGGGACGGATGTTACGCAGCCATAGGAGCATCTGGCCAACCAGAAGCTGAGGGGGCGCAATACCGTCAAGATGTACAGCCTCTATGTCCCTGGCGATAAAGCGAGGGACGGATACGAAAATATGATACTTATCTGCCCTCGCCAATGCCATCCGGCAAGCCCGCATAGTCTCACATTCCCAAGGCTCGTCACGATAGCGGAAGATAAATACGTCATCATCAGTCACACCGTCTTCAGAGCCCGGTCTCATCAAAGACGGATAATGTATCAGCAGCCACCCCATCAAATAGTGATAGGGCAACTCAGTTCGTTTAAAATCCTTGGTCACGTCGCAAGCAATGACTTTGGATGTGAAAGTACGAAGGCCACGGTGTATGCTGCACACCATGGCCGGAAGGAGAGCTAGCCTGATTTACAAAACTAACTTTACAACCGGAAGGATGAAGTTACGACTAATTCTCTCAATAGAACCGGCTCCTCCCGAGACTACACAATTTCGTAGCCAGATCATCAAAAATCCTGCCAAAAGTACTTTCTCGGACAGCTCTTGGGTATCCTGGTAAAAGTAACCAAAAGGGTCAGTCTTACTCCCGAATCTGTCACTGGTAGTGGCCACTCTCTTAGCCGACGACACTAAGTCCTTAACCGCTTCCCGAGATCGAGGGCGACGAGAGGTAACTTGACCTGAGGCATCTGTCGGAAAGAGATAGTGCACCCAGTCCTTGGTGTGGGGAGCATTCCCTTCCGAGTTACTTTTCTTTCGGGTTATCTGATGACATGTGCTATAATAGCACAGTATCTCTTGGTAAAGAGCCACGAAGCCAGGATACCGTCGTTCCAAATCTTCGAGTTCCTCATTAGTGGGAGTATACGCTTGAAAAGGTTCGTCCCCCCAAGGAAGCTTGGAGACCGCGTGTATTTCATGGAGCGCAAGTCCCATTACCCCTACTGGTGTGTAAAAGGTTCCCGTACGGCAATTATACATCTCCAGCAGAGACATGAACAGCTTCTTGTTTATGGACAAGCCATGACTGGTTCCTCGGATAGCGTGGTAAAGGCCAATCTCACACAAAAAGGCCTAATACTTCTGCAAGATCCACATAGACAAATTGGTCCACGAGGGAATAGGGTGTACCCAACCAGGGAACATCAACCGACCAACGGGATAGGAGCCCTTCCGAGCAAGTTGATTTATAAAAGTATCGGCGGTAGAAAATGTGAAGTTAGGGCCCGCCATATTCAGGAAAGAACCTGGGACCAATCCCGTCACAGAACAGCTAGTATGCACCTTGCCGGCAGTCACGGACTTCAGATTGTTATTATAATGGATGTTCCCCACGAACATCCCACTTCTGGTAGGGGTTAAAGTCTCCTCCATCTTCCGGTCCAATGGGAGCATATTGAACCAAGATAATAGGAAGTGTCGCTCCATCTGGGGGATGCGGATCGCCATCATGTTAGAGACAAAACTCCAATTCTCCGACACCTCCAGAATATGACTGTTCTCCATGGTCAAGGCATCTCCAAAGAAGAAAGCAGGCTTCAAATATTTTCCTTCGAATTTCTCGGAGTTCATCATAGCGTTAAGGAAATAGAAAGACTGGTGCTTGATGGCATTCAGTCTAGCCAGAGGCTCATCGCTCGAAAACTGGTCCGTCATATGCTGAACAATATGGTCGTACCTATAGCCGAGAGCAGCTTGGGCGCTACCCACCAAGAGTTCTCCAGCAGCGTTAACCGGCAGATTCACTGAAGAAAAGACAGAGAAAGATAAGTTAAGCAGATGGATAAAGAGAGCTGATTGGGTGCTTCCAAGCCTCATGCGGCTCAAAAAAAACATCCATGCGTTTCCATGAAGCCTTATGCGGCTCCGAAGCCTTATGCGGCTCCAAAAAGCCTCATACGGCTCAAGCTCAGAAGAACACTTATGCGGCTCCATGCAATAAAAGTCTATGCGGTTTAGCGTCGCTTATGTGGCTTCGTCGACGAAACGCATATGCAGATACGGTGGTTTTCTTATGCGGCTCGCAGCTCAGCCGTAGGGCGAACATGCGACTTGCAAAGACTCGTGCATAAAGTATGCGACGTAGCCATGGCAGTTAGGGTTCTTTAACTCATACATTGTCCTTACCAGTAATGGGGGGGTGAACGTCAGGATGAACATCAGGTACGACGACCGGCGGAGGAGCAGCCGCAGTCGAGGCGGAAGTAGAGGCTGCCTTCTTGCCCTTTGCTGCTACGGTCTTCTTGGGAGCCATTAGTTATCGAAGAGGAGAAGGGCAATCGAGATAGAAAATATTTGAGGAAAAAGAAAGAAAGTAAAGAAGCCCTTTCTCTCTTCAAACTCCTCCTATTTGTAGGAGGACGGGAGAAGGAGGACACGTGGGCCAATAACCGCCTCATAAAAAGCGAAACCGACTCCTCGGGTTTCGTCTCCAAGATTCACCCAGGGCGTAAACTCCGAAAGATTTAATGAGCTGACCCTTGGGATTCCCCCCTACAAAACGATGCTGAAACAAATTTGAAGCAATTAAAGACCCGCACACGTGGCGAGAAGCTATGCGGCTGAACAGTCCCCTGCGGCTGAACCACCTACGCGGCTGAACAATCTATGCGGCCAAGATCTCTATGCGGTCAGGGTTTCATATGCGACCAAAAAGGATATACAGCCATGCTTCTTATTCAAAGTATTTCAATTTTACAAATTGAAAACTTTGAAGGAGGTCTTATAGAAGCATGGAAAATATTAAAGAAAATGACCCATGCGGCCAAGGAACCCCATGCGGCTCAGAAAGCCCATGCGGCTCAGAGAGTCATGCGGCATAAGGGACTATGCGGCCCAAGACATCCCATACGGCGCACAAGATACGTGGCGTAACAGTGTTCCCCTCCGATCTATGCTGCATTATTTACTTTGACGGCTGACAACTCTGAAAAGAGTGACAACCCTGACACAAGAGAGGCCATTATGACTCTGTCATAATGACAGACCCCTAGGGAAGAGAAAGAGATCTCTGACACAAATCCTCTGAGAGCCATAAAAATGTCACGTGGCCTTGCCACGTGGGCGTTCGTATGCGGCTCAAGCAAAGACTTCTCATGCGGTTCAGAATGAAGCCGTCCTACGCGGCTCAGGCCGAGACAGCTTCATGCGGCTCGAGCAAAGACTTCTCATACGGTTCAGAATGAAGCCGTCCTATGCAGCTCAGGCCAAGACAGCCTCATGCTGCTCAAGCAGAGGCCTTCTCATGCGGTTCAAGAGGACCATTTCCATGCGGCTCAGGCGGATGTATCCCTATACGGCTCGCAATGATCACCTCCATACGGTTCAAAGGCTCGAGGGAGGGCCACTATCCAGGCAGCCCTGACATGTGGCCCAAACCTTATGCGGCCCAAAATCATATGTGGCTCAATCGTCATGCGGTTCAGATCCCCCCAGTGGCTCCTAGGACACGTGTCCTAAGCCGATCAATTTTTCAGATTTATTGTAATCAAAGATTGGGTCAAATCCCAATAATCTAGGACACGTGGCAGGAGAATAAATCAAATTTATTCGCAGACATCAGAAGATCATTATGAGGAAGATTTATTCCAATCAGCATTAATTGCTGATGAGATTTGGTGTAATCTACACTCAATGGTCCGGATTCGTCACAACCAAAACGAATGGCCTAGATTGACCAATCCACAGGCCGCCGCCATCTCCAAGAGACAATCATTGTAAACCTTAATGATGCTCCCACTATTATAAATAGCAAGATGCCATTCCCTGGTGATACATACTGAACGGAGAGAGATACGCACATACAGAGAGACACTCCTCCCAATAATCAGAGAGAAAAATTCACAGAGATCAATCCAGAGAGAGAGAAGCCAGAAGAGCAATACGAGGAGAGCAAGAAGAGCATTTCTTCATCAATGCCAACCATCTCGTCATAGGAGCCAAGGCTGTATACCGATCATCTAAGGAGTAAGACAGGGCTGTCGTCGCCTTCCCGAGCCTCTATCGTCACCCCCTCGAATAAAAAATAAATAATTGTACTTAGATTACTGTACCTAGGTTTTCGTCCCTAGGCTTTCTTTGTACAAGCGAGTTTGTAACGTGAAGTAAAAGTCCAGTCCTCCCATAAAACTATTCTGCTCTTTTATATTTTATGGCAAACAGTCCATGCGGCTCATGCGGTCCATGCGGCTCATGCGGCTCATGCGGTCCATACGGCTCACGTGGCTCATCCGGCTCATGCGGCTCATGTGGTCCATGCGGCCCATGTGGCCCATGCGGCTCATGCGGTTCATACGGCCATGAGGCCATGAGGCTCATGTGGCCAGACTGCTGCTGCTGCTGCCGCATGGAGGGCTCCACTGACTGTGCAGACTACAAGTCAGTTATGGAAAGACTGATTCAATGCGATTAATTCAGATCCACTTTTTTTGGGATTTGAATTAATTTCGTTGCTATCTTTGTGGGATTTGAATTAATCTCGTTGCTACCTTTTTGGGATTTGATTCAATCTTTCCATAACTGAAGAGGCGGCTAGGGTTTCGACCGTCTCTCTATATATACTCTCTTCTGGCCTCCTTTGTGGGTACTACAAAAAATATAAGTCAAAAAAGGAGAAAGAGAGAGAAAGCTGTTGCCGCCATTGCAAGTCCATCCGAGGAGTCAGAATAGAGGTGACTTCGAGCGTTCCACAAGTTTTTGAAACTTGCTGGTTCCTGGAAGCAATTCGTGTGGGGCGAATCTTGCTTTGAGCAACGGTGTTTTGACACCCCAACAACTTTTCTTCATCTCATCTTTCTTTAGATTATTGTAACTCGTTCTGTCCCAATTGTAACATGTTTACAAGGAAGAACGAGAGATCTTCTCTTCTCTATTTCCCTCCTTTATATTGTAATCTGGCTATTTGGCTTTTTGTATCATCGTAGATCTCTGTTGCATCTGTTTTACCATCTTTGATCAAGCCCCGGGACTAACAATCTCAAAGCAAGATCCTTATAGATAGAAAACATTAATGCTTTGCTCGTCCAATCGGACTACTGCAAGTTGGAAAAGTTCGATGAAGAGCATTATCAAGTCTGGAAGAGAAAGGTTTATCTAACTCTTCAACTAAAAGACGTTGATCATGTTCTTTTGGAGGAAGAACCTTCTGTTCCAGACACTGGATCTACTGCCGCTATCAATGCGGCTACCAAACTCCAGGCCAAATGGAGAAGGAAAAATAACATCTGCAGGCTTCTCATCCTGAATGCTATGGAGGATTCCCTGGCAGAATCCTACTGGAAGAAGGAACTTGCTAGAGACATATGGGAGTCTATAGAAAAACTTATGAAGAAGACAAGAATAGGAGCAAGACGTTTGTGGTTGAAAAATATCACAAATTATGCTTTGAGGACGAGAAGTCTATGTTGCCACAGGTGAAGGAATTTCTGAAGCTACGTCAGAAACTGGAAGACAAAGAGATGTCCCTTCTCGACAAGTTTATCGTTGGAGGGATCGTCTCAAAACTTCCTGCTGGATGGAGTACCTTCTATGTAAGGATGCTCAGAAAGAAGCTAGACATTAGCTTGGGAGATCTACTTCAAGAAATCCATGTTGAGGACGAGATGCATTTCCAACAGAAGGTAGACACAATGTCAAAATAGTTGGCTAAAGCCAATCTAGTGCAGACGAGAGATCCCAAGGGGAAGCAGGCGGCTTTTTATCCCAAGAAGAAGGACTTTACTAATCTAAAAGTAAGGGTCCTTCATTCAAGCAATAGAAGACTAAGTCCCACGTGACTTGTTACAATTGTGGCAAGAAAGGCCACTACAAGAGTGAATACAGATCTAAGCCTAAACAATCAGAGAGAGGTGAGCCTAATAAGGTTTCATTGGTTTCTAACATTGTTGCTATGATCGCACAGGTCAAAACTGTGGGGGTTGACTCTGATTGGTGGATAGACACTGGTGCGACTTGCCATGTCTGTTCTGGCAAGAAATGGTTCGTCACGTACCGGCCGATATCTGAGAAGGTTGTCATGGCAAACCAGGCCCAAGCTGAAGTTCTGGGGATCGGGACTTTGGAGCTGAAAATCACTTCTGGGAACACTCTGACGCTTCAAGGTGTGAAGCATGTTCTGGCGATTGCCAAGAACCTGATCTCTGGGAGCCTGCTCTGCAATGCAGGCTTAAGGATGGACATCAATGCTGGTCAGATGGTGATGTCCATGAAGGGAACATACTTCGGGAAGGCTTATCAAACCGAAGGAATGTTTAAAATTTAGCTTGTCAACCAGTTTGATGACATTAATGTAGTTGCATTTTTTGATTATTCTCTTGAGTTGTGGCATAATAGACTAGGACATGTTCATTGTAAAAGAATTAACAAAATGTCTAGTCTAGGACTTATCTCCAAATGTGGGGGTAAGGTGGAGAAGTGTGAAGTGTGTGCTCACACGAAGATCACAAGGAAACCCTTTTATCGGGTCAATCGAAGCACAGATCTTCTGGAGTTGGTGCACTCCGATATCTATGACTTCAAACATTTCTCCACGAAGGCCGGGATGAAGTATTTCATAACCTTCATCGACGATTTTTCAAAATACACATGTGTCTACTTGCTCAAGTCTAAAGACGAAGACTTCGAGATGTTCAGAGAGTTCAGGGCCGAAGCTGAACGGCAGACTGGACAACAACTCAAGAGGTTGAGAAGTGATCGAGGTGGGGAGTACAGGTCTCATGAATTCGCATCATTATGCAAAGAACATGTGATCATATGCGAGACTACTGCTCCATATTCTCCTCAATCTAACGGAGTAGCGGAGAGAAAGAACAGAACGTTGACAGAAATGATGAACTCAATGTTGCTAACCGCGGGTCTTCCTAAATGCTACTGGGGAGAAGCTGTATTGACGACCACTTTTATTCTGAATAGAGTGCCATATGCAACTTCGGACGTAACTCCTCATGAACTTTGGTTCAAAGTCAGACCAAACTTGAATGTCATTCGAATGTGGAGGTGTCTGGCGTATGTGAAGCTCCCAGATCTGAAGATTCAAAACCTGGGGACAAGGACTACGAAGGCGACCATCTTGGGGTATGCCGAGAAGAGTGATGCTAGAAGATTTCTTGATATTGAGTCAAATCATATCATCGAATCTCGCGATGCTGAATACTTTGAAGACAAGTTTACAAAAGACAAAAACATTGTTCTCTCGGATATTCCGGAAAATGATGTAGGTGCAAATGAGACTGAAATCTCATATGGGCCAGTAGTCCAAGAAGAAGCTGTTGTTGATGAAACAACTCTTGTACCAGAACTCGCATAGCCGTCAGCTAAGCGAGCGAGGAGACTGAAAGACTTCGGAGATGACTTTGTCACCTATCATGTGGAAGCAGATCTGCTTACCTATGATGAGGCGATGAAGGCCAGAGATGCTATCTTCTGGAAGGAGAAAATGAATGATGAGTTTGACTCTATCACCTCCAATAACACATGGGTGTTGGTAGATCTACCTGAAGGAGAAAAGACCATCGGATGTAAATAAATCTTCAAGAAGAAGATGAAGGCAGATGGAACTATTGACAAGTTCAAGGCCAGGATGGTAGCCAAGGGATTTTCTTAGAAACAGGGGATAAACTACTTTGACACGTACACTCCAGTAGCTCGGATGACTACCATCAGGATGTTAATCGCTCTAGCAGCTATACATAAGTTGGTGAGACATCAGATGGATGTAAAGACAGCATTCCTGAATGGGGAGCTGACCGAAGAGATTTACATGCAACAGCCAGATGGATTTGTCGTCAAAGGTCTTGAAGACAAAGTCTGCAAGTTGGTGAAATTATTGTATGGTTTGAAACAAGCTTCCAAGATGTGGCATGAGAAGTTTGACAAAGTTATTAGGTCAAACAGCTACAGAGTCAGCGAGACGGACAAATGTGTTTACACAAAGTTCGCTGATGGAAGAGGAGTCATCGTTTGTCTGTACGTGGACGACATGCTAATCCTGGGGACGGATATAGGCTGTGTCACGGAGACAAAGAAGTTCCTCTCAACCAAGTTCAGTATGAAGGACTTGTGGGATGCAGATGTCATCTTGAGCATAAAGATTATCCGGACAGACACTGGAGTAGCGCTGTCACAATCTCACTACATTGAGAAGATGCTCACACGCTATGGGTATAAGGATCTTCCAGGGATCGATACGCCATACAAGTGTGATCAGAAGCTGAAGCCAAACTCGAGGGAAAGTGTCAGGCAGCTGGAGTATTCTAGCATTATCGGAAGTTTAATGTACGTAACCACTACCACAAGGCCTGACATAGTTTTCTCCATGGGAATGCTGAGTCGGTTCACAAGCAACCCAGGGGTTGAGCCCTGGAAAGCTGTAAAGCGGGTGATGAGATATCTCAAGAAGACTCAGACATATGCACTGCACTACAACGGGTATCCGGCAGTAGTGGAAGGCTTCAGTGATGCTAGCTGGTATTCAGAGGTAGAAAGCGAGAGATCCACAGGTGGATATGTCTTTTTCTTGGATGGAGCTGCTATATCGTGGAAGTCGAAGAAGCAGACTATACTCTCTCGTTCCTCCATGGAATCTGAATTCTATGCACTTGAAACTGCAGCAGATGAAGCAGAATGGCTTCGGGAGCTCATGTATGATCTTCAAGTGGTTGGGGCTCAGATACTGGCGATACCAATATTCTGTGACAACCAGGCGACTGTGGCGGTGGCATCAAATAACCTCTTCAACATAAAGAAGAGGACTGTGCAGTTGAAGCACAGGACAGTACACGATCTTATCAAAAGAGGTATAATTACAGTGATTGATGTTCGGAGTCAGGAGAACCTGGCAGATCCGTTCACAAAGGGCCTTAAGCGCCAGTTGGTCGATGACACAGCTTGTAAAATGGGCTTGAAGGCATTCTGATAGTGTGTCTTTGTAATCCAACCATAAAGTTTTATGCTATTAGTTCAAAGAGAAATCTACTAGGCATCTAACTTTTGGTTCAAAGGAGGATCACTCACTGGAAAACTATCAGGTAACAGTGGGTACTTCTTCTCTGGAACATGGAAGGGATACGGACCCATAACCACTGTTGTCTACTATGTATTTTCTGCAGAAAAAATAGATCCTGTGGAAGGATGGCTTAAACGCCTTAATGAGTTCTCAGGCAGAGTGAATGCCTGGTGTGCTTTACAGGAAGCACGATAGAGCAGCACTACAAGAAGTGAAACTCCATGCTACAGTGGGGTAACTCCACCATGAGGTTCCCAGGTCTGGGGTAATGCCTCGGCTTTGCAAGCCAAGTCATAGCGGTGTAGCCTAATAATGTATGACGTAATTAAAGAGTTGTAGACAGCACTACAAATGGGAGGATGGCCCCATGTTACAGTGGCACGACACCACGATGAGGTACCCAAGTAGGGGTAAAGCCTCGGCCTTGCAAGCCATGTCATTGCAGCGTAACACAGCAAGGAAGTCTTAGGCTTCATGCTGAGTAGATTGGCACTACAAAGAGGCTGAGACCTCATGCTACAGTAGTATGACACTACGATAAGGTTCCCAGGTAGGGGTAATGCCTCAGCTTCAGGCCATGTCATAGCGGCGTAGCACCGCAAGGAAGCGCAAGGCTTCATGCCATGTCTCTTTAATAAAGAACTCACCTATAGTGTATGGAAAGAGATATCAGGCCGTCTCTTGAGGGTAAACTTATAGACACCCAAAATTATACACTGAAACCAGGCTGGCACAGGGCCTTTAATGTACAGCTAGAAGCACACGTAACTACACTTTGTGGGTGGGAAGAATTACAATTATGGTGCAGAATTTAAGGCATAGTCCATTCTTGTATCACATTGTTATTTAACCCATGCGGGAAGATTCAAGTCATCAGCGACATCTATCCTAATACAAAATAGACAGTTACTGTGGTGAACGCTCAACCCTGTACACATATATATGTTGTGATATATAGGGGATTGTTGGTGCTTTCTTTACATGGAGAGAGCTTGCTCTCAACATGCCTTGTAAAATTTTAGTCCCACATCGAAAATGTACCATGAGTTATCTCAACATATATACTTGGTTGTGTTGTTGAGAGATGCACATGGGGTAGTGACCCTAAGGAGGGAACCATGTGGGTGATTTTACTAGGAGGTAAGAATAAGGCTCCAAGGATTAAGCATTAATGCTTTTGTCATTCTCTTGGATTAATTCCATTTGGAGCTAAGCCCCAAAGGGGCTTAGCGACTCGGACTCGGGATCATGGGCTCATGAGGCGTAATGTGACATTTTGTTGGCACACTTTGCACTTCTCGTTGCTACCTTTTTGGGATTTGATTCAATCTTTCCATAACTGAAGAGGCGGCTAGGGTTTCGACTCTCTCTCTATATATACTCTCTTCTGGCCTCCTCTGTGGGTACTACAAAAAATATAAGTCAAAAAAGGAGAAAGAGAGAGAGAGAGCTGCTGTCGCCATTGCAAGTCCATCCGAGGAGTCAGAACAGAGGTGACTTCGAGCGTTCCACAAGTTCTTCAAACTTGCTAGTTCCTGGAAGCAATTCGTGTGGGGCAAATCTTGCTTTGAGCAACGGTGTTTTGATACCCCAACAACTTTTCTTCATCTCATCTTTCTTTAGATTATTGTAACTCGTTCTGTCCTAATTGTAACACGTTTGCAAGGAAGAACGAGAGATCTTCTCTTCTCTATTTCCCTCCTTTATTTTATAATCTGGCTATTTAGCTTTTTGTATCATCATAGATCTCTGTTGCATCTGTTTTACTATCTTTGATCAAGCCCCGGGACTAACAGACATGTTATGTGTCCCAAAGACGTCAACGTAGATATTTTTTTTTATATTTCATAATTTATTTTAAAGGCAGAAATAACTATTATGTTTATAAAGGATTGTGATATATTTATACATGAATATGTAATTGCTATTAAATTGATATCCTTATATATATAACATTTTCAGAATATTGTTAGATTTTATGTAGACTAATAAATAGGGGAGTATTTATATACATTAATAAAGTGTATTTGCAAATTTTAGTAATAAAAAAATTATGAATTTATATATACAACTTTTGGTTTTATTATATTTTGAAAAATATTTCATGTAATTATCACATGTGTGTGTGTGTGTGTGTGTGTGTGTGTGTGTGTGTGTGTGTGTGTGTGTGTGTGTGTGTATATATATGTACAAAGAGCTTATTAACAAGATTCGGGCGAGAGTGGATGTATGGCATAACAAAATTTTGTTCCCTAGGGGAAAATTGGTCTTAATCAAATCGGTGCTCACTTCCATACCTGTGTACACGCAAGTAGCATGTAATCCTCCTTGCTCTGTGTTGCGGCGTATGAAGGCTATTTTCAGTGATTTATTTTGGTGCTCGATTTAAGGGGCTCCTAAATGTAAGTGGCTGGGTTGGGAGTCTATAGCTCAAACCAAGTCGGGAGGAGGGTTGGGTATTAAGCGTTTAGAAGATATCATGAAGGCATTTACCATTAAACTTTGGTGGAAGTTCAGAACTCAGGAGAGTCTTTGGGTTCAGTTTTTCAAGTTAAAATATTGTTCTCGGACGAATGCAAGTGAGGTGATGCTTACTTTGAATTCTTCTCACGTCTGGAAATGACTAATGGATGGGAGGGAAATAGCTAAACAACATATTTTGCAAGATGACATGGGGCTGCATTGGCGTCAGGTGTCGGAAATATTTACTTTAGCTTCAGCTTTGGATATATCATGAAGACATTGGCCTCTCGTCCCATCTTTCATACATATATGGGGAACATGTATCCCTTATAAATGGTCCATACTTTTGTGGCGAGTGCTACATAACAATCTTCCAACTGATGAGAATATTATGAAACTCGGGTTTAGCATGGCCTATAAATGCCGTTGTTATGATCATAGTTCAGTAGAAACCATGGAGCATATTCTCAACTCCGGGGATTTGGCAGGAAAGATTTGGACGGTTATGCAGACAGAATTCAAAATTCAGGGACGCGGTTCTTCATTGCTTCTTAGGCTGTGCAAGTGGTAGCATGGGAAGAAGCTTCATCAAAGGCAGATAGGAGTGGGTGCGATTATATGGGTACTTTGGAGAAATTGCAACAAATGGCGATTTGAAGGATACAAATACTCGAAGGAGATGCTGGTGATGGATATTCATAGGCAAATCAACAAAGATTCTATTAGGTGTTCTCATTAGAGGGGTGATCGATGTTGTAGGGTGGTTGAAGTATGGTCTATTCCTTTTGCTCATGTACTGGAACTTATTTTGTTTGAATAAAATGATGGTTTCATAATATATATATATATATATATATATATATATATATATATATATATATATATATATATATATATATATATTTTACTTTTATTATATATATAACGAATATATATATATATTATATATATATATATATATATATATAAATATATATATATATATATATATATATATATATATTCGTTATATATATAATAAAAGTAAAATATATATATATATATATATATATATATATTTATATACATATATATATATATATATATATATATATATATATATATTTTTTATATATATATATATTTTATTTAATGGAACACTAGACTTTTATTGAATATTAAAAGAGTTCCAACTCAGGTTACATAGGATTTACTACTCAAAAACCAACCAAATACAAACTGCTTCATGAATGTCTGCACTTAACTGAAGCTTTGCCTATCTGCATATGAATCTTCTTCACCAACATGTCCGATGAGAATTTGTACCCTTCATATCTCCACTTGTTGCGGTTTTTCTATAGCACCCAAACCACTATACCTACACATATCTACTTGTGATGCAGCTTTCCCCCGCGCCACCACCGACGCAGCCTATGATCTAGTGACCGACCTACACAAGAGATGTGATAATCTCCTTGCAGCACAACCCAAACTTCCTTAGCCATTTCCCCAGAGTTGAAAATATGCTCTACTGTTTCAACCGAGCTATGCACGTAATAGTGGCATTGGGAAGCCATACTGAAACCAAGCTTCATTATTTGATCATCTGTGGGAAGTTTGTTATGCAATACTCACCATAGCAATATCGACCATTTGTACAGAATGCAAGTCCCCCATATGTGAATGAAAGCTGGAGCAAGAGGCCACTGTCGACGAGAAATATCCCACACCGAAGCAAGGGTGAATCTCCCCGACCGTCTACGCCAATGTATCCCCATGTCATCCGGCAATATATGTTGTTCAGCTAAACCCCTGTCATCCAATAATCTCTTCCAGACATGGGAAGAGTTAGACGTGATCCTGACTATACTCGGATGCATCTGAGAACAATACTTGGTCATGAAAAATTGCACCCATAAATTGTCTTGAGATCGAAATTTCCGCCATAATTTTATTGAAAAGGCCTTCATAATGTCTTCTAACCTTTTAACTCCAAGACCACCCTCTAACTTTGTTCTGGCAATGGTCTCCCAGCCCAACCATCTTTGTTTAGGAGCCCCCTGGATCGAACCCCAAAAGAAGTTGCTAAAAATAGCTTCAATATACTTTAATACCGCACATGGAGGATTACAAGCAGCAAGTGTATAAACCGGTATCGAAGTAAGAACTGATTTGAGTAACACCAATTTTCCACCAGGAGATAATAGCTCGTTGTGCCATCCTTCCACTCTAGATCGAATCTTATTAATAAGATCTTCATACATTCCTGAGTTTTGATGCCCATCTGCCATAGGACAACCCAAATATGTAAATGGAGGGGAGATAATTGAAAACCCTGTGCGATCCTCCAGTTCAGCAACCCTGTCTGATGACGTCTTCGTCGAGACATATTATGTTGTCTTAGCAGCATTGATTCTTTGGCCTGAAACATCCTCATATTTACGCAATGTCTCATGTATCATGTCTAGTGAACGCAGATCCCCTGCTGAGAATAACAATACATCATCAGCGTATGCTAAATGTGTAATAGGGATGCATCCCCTAGGAGAAATAAAAGGGGTAAACCCTTCGAAAGCCGGCAGTAGCTTCAAACTTCGGGACAGAGCCTCCGCCGCGAGGATAAACAGAGCAGGAGACAATGGGTCTCCTTGTCGAACACCCCTAAACGCCTGAAAATATCCTGCCGATTCCCCATTGATGAGTGGAGCAAACCAGACATTGTTTTGGATTCTAAGCATCATATCAACCCACTTCTTATGAAAACCAAACTTGCGTAGAACTTTCAATAGAAATCTCCAGTCTAATCGATCGTAAGCCTTCATCATATCCAATTTGATTGCAATATTACCTCCCCAATGCTTCTTGTTCATCTTAGCAGCTATCTCCTGAGCCAGTACAATGTTATCCATTATTTCCCGACCACGAACAAACCCACTCTGTTCAGGGGAAATAAGTCTCGGCAGAATAGAAGCTAACCTGATGGCTAGGGTCTTCGATATGATCTTGCTCAGAACCGAACACAGGCTGATCGGCCTGTAATCTGTGAAATACTTAGGCTGTTTAATCTTGGGGATCAACACTAATGAAGTGTTGGTAACTTCCCTTGGTAGCGAGAACCCCTCGAAGAACATACCTACTGCCTCTGTAACATCATCTCCTACTATCTCCCAGCTACTAAGAAAAAACTTAGGAGTAAACCCATCTGGGCCTGATGCACTATTCATGTCCAACGTTTTAATCATTGCTAATAGCTCCTCCTTAGTTGGCAAGGCAATCAGAATATCATTATCTTCTTCCTCCACCAAACAGGGGATCACTGAAAGAAATTCATCATCCTCTTTGATGTCTCCCCTCTGATATAATGCAGAGAAATGTTCTACCGCATATGCTTTGATGTATGAATTTTCAACCAACAAGGTATCATTCGGTGTATTTATACTGTGTATCCTGAGAGCCTTTTTCTTATAATTCACACACTCATGAAAATACGCCGAATTTTTATCTCCGTCCAAATCACATTTCAATCTAGACATTTGGCGCCAGTAATCCTCCTCAGTCTTCACTCCTTGTTTCAATAATGCAATAGCTTGGCCAAGCGCAATTGTGTTCCTCTCCGAGCCATCTGCCTCAACAGCAAGCTCTGCTGCTAACACCTTGTCCTCCGCTTCCTTAACTGCTTAAAAAAGATCCCCATAAGTTGCTCGACTCCATTTCGAAAGAACCTTCCTACAAGCAGCCAAGCGGAGCACGACCTTAATAAGGCCGTGTCGATGATCCACTGAGTTCCAAGCATCGGCAATGAGTGTGTGTGTGTGTGTGTGTGTGTGTATGTGTGTGTGAGCGCGACCTTGGTAAGACCTTCCTTCTTATTGTCCCCATGTACAACCGAAAACAACGTCTCAACCGGTAGCATAGGGTCTACCATACGAATAGATACAGCCTGATCGAAAGACTCCACCAGAGTAATATCACATATGGCTCCGACAACAACCTATTTTAATATATATATATATATATATATATATATATATATATATATATATATAAAAATAAATATATATATAAATAAATAAATAAATAAATAAAAATATATATATATATATTTTTTATATATATTATATATATATATATATATATAAATAAATATATATATATATATATATATATATATATATATATATATATATTCGTTATATATATAATAAAAATAATATAAATATATATATATATATATATATTTTTAATATATATATATATATATATATATATATATATATATATATATATATATATATATATATATATATATATATATATATTTTATATATATATATATATATATATATATATATATATATATATATATATATTAAAACACTAACATTTTATTGATCAAAATAGAGTACCAACTCAGGTTACAAAAGGAGTTCGAGTACATAAGTCTATAATCCATGAAACTAAAAAGATCAAGTTAGAAGAGAGGGTCTTCAGCATGAGAGCATCTAATCAAAACCTTCTTCACCTGTCGCTTAACTTCAGAAATCCGTTGGCAATGAGTGATAGAGTAAGCTTCATATTGCCATTTGTTGCAGTTTTTCCACTAAACCCAGCATATGGCTCCGACAACAACCTGTTTAGCATGTTTCTGGCGTTTCCTCCACCAGTTATGGAACCGTTGTAACATATGCCCTCTTCTCGAACGAACGCCAAGAACAGCTTGGCAGTGACTCCAAACCAGAGAAGCCAAGTCACCTTCTCCAAATATATGAAGCACTGTCTCCCCACTCGGGTTAGCACAGCAGTGACATGCCGAGGCCATAGAATAGCCAAGCGTTTGGATATTATCATCCGTAGGAAGCTTGTTAAATATAATTCTCCACAGTAAAATCGACCATTTAGAAGGCATGCACTTATTCCAAATATTTTTGAAATATACCTGCTAGAAAAATTGCTCACGAATTTGATTCCAAGCCGAAGTAATCGAGAACTTATTGGACGGGCTAGGTGTCCAGGTGAAATCCCCTTGCTCCTCAAGTATGAAGTCCTCTCCCAGCCTTCTTCCCTGGATCAAACGCTTCCAAACATGAGATGCAGCAGACGTGAGCTCGACATCTTGAGGATGGGAAAATGAACAATACTTAGCCTTCATATATTCTGCCCAAAGCGAGTTTGTTGAACGAAGCTTCCACCAAAGCTTGACCATCATGGCATCCAGAACATCCCCCAGACGACGAACACCTAGGCCTCCCTCACCAGTCGGCTGAGCCACCCTCTCCCACCGAAGCCACGAACGTTTAGGCATGCCATCTTTCGACCCCCAGAAGAAACTATCAAACATACTCTCAATAAGATTCAAAACCGAGACTGGCGGGTTACTTGTAGACAAACAATTAACTGGCATTGATGCGAGGACAGCCTTGATAAGAACCAATCTGCCTCCATAAGATAAGTGTTTGTTGTTCCATCCAAAATCTTCGCCTGAATTTTACCTATTAGCTCGTCATACATCATGGCAATGCGTCTGCCAGCCATAATACGGCATCCCAGATAGACCATAGCACTGTTATGTATTTGGAACCCCGTCATTTGGTGAAGAACAGTAGCTTTACGAAGAGAAATCTTTTCAGATATCATCATAGCTGACTTCATAGGTTGGCTTCATACCTATTAATAACATGCATAAGCATTTGAACTGAGTGTTTGTCCGCTCCAGAGAAGATCAACAAATCGTCCACATATGCAAGGTGAGACACCCTTGGACATCCTCTAGGAGAGTAATAACCTGAGAAGGCAGTACATGTGTTAAGTTGAACGAGACTTCTACTAAGGGCTTCAGAAGCAATAATAAATAATGCCGGAGAGATCGGATCCCCTTGTCGAATTCCACATTGTCCATGAAAGAAGCCCGACTTCCTTCCATTTATAAGTGTAGAGAACCAAATATTGTCGAGCAAGTAAAGAATCATAGATCTCCATTCATTGCAAAATCCAAATTGCTTCATGACCCGCAAAAGAAAAGCCCAAATTATCCGATCATATGCCTTGCTCATGTCAAGCTTAATAGCCAAGTTCCCTCCCCAATGCTTGTGATCAATAACTGAAATCATTTCTTGTGCTAGAATGATATTGTCAACTATTTCTCTACCTTTTACGAAACCACTTTGCTCCGGAGAAATAATACGGGGCAGAACATCTACTAGTCTTCTTGCCAATAACTTTGAAAATATTTTGTTAACAAAGTTACATAAGCTAATCGGCCGATAGTCATTAAAAGATTTTGGATGATTAGATTTAGGAATAGGAAGCAAGAAAGTACTAGTAAATGATTTAGGCAAAGCAAAGCCATCAAAGAATAAACATACCGCCTCCATAATGTCCATGCATATAATAGGCCAGCAAGACAAGAAGAATGATCCAGAAAATCCATCCAGTCCCGAAGAGCTAGAAGGATCCAAACTCTTAACTGTAGGCAGTAATTCCTCCATGGACAGCTTAGCAATCAAGGCAATGTTGTCCTCAACTGATAGGATAGAGGGAATATGATCGAGATACCCTTCTTCAATAACAATATGCGGTGATGTAAACGCCTTACTATAATAATCATTAGCTTCCCTCTGGATGTCCTCAAGAGAAGAAAGAGTAGTACCATCAGGCGATAGGATGTGGTGTATATGAAGGCAGTTTCGTTTAGAAGACACACATGAATGATAAAATTTAGTGTTCTTATCGCCATCCTCGTCCCATTTAATCCGAGCTTTTTGCTTCCAATAAGCGTCTTTAATACGGAGGCGTTTTTTAAGATTAGCACGAGCAAGCAGCTACTGAGGCGGGAGAGAAGGATTCGCTTCAAAATCTGCTTGAATTGAAGTAACAGCGTCTTCAGCCTTCTTAACTTTTTGAAAAATGTCACCAAAAGTAGCCCGACTCCAAGACGAAAGAGCCCTCCTAGTAGCCCCCAGTCAAAGTTCAATTCAGACAAGACTGTTGACATGATCAACAGAGTGCCATGCAGCCTCTACCACTGAAAAGAAAGTCTCATGTTCCTTTCAGAAATGTAAAAATCGAAAAGGCCTAGGGGATGTAGGCTTCTCGCTCTCAATAGATAATAGAATAGGAGAATGATCTGATTCCGCTCTGTTTAAATGCGTAGAAGCAGAAAGAGGAGCCCAAGCGAGCCACTTAGGGTCTAGTAATACCCTGTCAAGTCGAGAACCCATCTTAGGTGACCCACATTGCCTGTCCACCCACGTGTAGCGATTACCAGAATACGGAACTTCAGTTAGACCAGCAGAAGCTTGAAACTCCAGAAACTCCCTTATAGAAACTGAGCATGGTGGAAGCCCACCGAACTTCTCCTCCGAACTAGTAATCGTATTGAAATCTCCACTGACTAACCAAGGGAAAGTCCATCGATGACGAACCATCAAAAGTTGATTCCAAAGTAGCCTTCGACCCTCCTTGGTATTGCTACCATGCACAGCCGACAGTAAGGACACCTCAGGAAAAAGAGGGGAAGAGACAGTAACTGTGAGACATTGGTCAGAAGAATCAACCACAGAGAGCAACGAACCAGAACGTGCCATGATCCATATGTTACCTTTAGAGTTGCTAAAAGAACTCTGAAAACCCAGTTTCAGTTGAAAAGAAAGGAGCTTCTCTGTCTGAACTTTAGGTTCAATAATAATAACTATAGGAACTTTATTCATACGACACAAGGATTTAAGTCTTTTAAAAGCCATCTGATTGGCAATCCCCCGAATGTTCCAACATAGGAGTTTAGTCAATAATGGAGGAGGAGGGTTAAGTATTTGTGAGCTTAGAAGCGGATCGAAGGGTACGGGTGGAGATGGGTGGAGCAGCCTTCTTCTTCTTCTGGCCGCCTTGGGGAACGGGAGGGAGAGAGGGTTGTGCCTCTTCCGAGGGGAGAGACGCATCGGAAAGTAGGCCGTCCGGATCCTGCGCCCCCTGAGACAAGTCGACAGCCACTGAGACGTCAACCAGAGGATCGTCAGGTGGCTCGGCTTCTTCAGCTTGATGATCAACAGCGTCCACTTCGTCCACCCAAGAGCAGAATTCTCCTTCCTCCAGAGGCTCCGAGGGAGTGGGAGGGCTTGAAACTAGATGCAATAGTGGAGGCGACGGTGACTGACGTGGAGATTGAGATGGGGAGTTGACGGTGCAAGCATTAGCTGCAGGAGGAATAATCTGGTCGGGAATCGAGCCACCAATAGCCTGACACCCATTAGCTAATGAGGCCAACTGGTTAGCTACTGGCGGTTGGAAAGTAATGGCAGCCTCATTGACAGGCTCATTAATTGGCTGATCTTAATTAGAAACCTGTCCCTCTTCGGCAGCATTATTAATAACTGGCGCCTTAATATGCTGATTAGAAGTTTCTCCCCGTTCCATGCCGATGTGACCATTAAAGGAGTTATTGATGGCCTCCACCATGATTTCCTTATTCTTCTACTGGGGAGGGTTTGCTATATTTGGAGTGTGGGATTTGCAAGCATCTTTCTTGTGTCCTTGGTGTTTACAGATCGAACAATAGGTCGAGATATGTTCATATTCAATTTTTTGATAAATAGTTCGACCATTAGGCAGATTTATACGAACCACCGGAGGAAAGGACTTACATGCATCAACTTCTACAAAAACTCGAGCAGTACTAGGACAAGAAAATTCTTCTGTGGCTTTATCAAGTATAAGCGGAGTGCCAATACCAAGCACAATAGAGAATAATGCATTTTTGGCAAACAGCTGATGAGGGAGCCCAGAAAGGAAGACCCATGTCAGAGCCAATGGAGATTCATGAGAAGTATTGAAATCCTTAGACCAAGGTAACACACGTATGGCGGCTCGAGAAACGTACCACGTCTCCCTAGCCCTGAGCCGGAGGAAGTCTACCTCAAGAGTAGGCCGAATAATAATGTGTTATATATATATATATATGTGTGTGTGTGTGTGTGTGTGTGTGTGTTGTGACCCGCTCCAGGCTGAAGCGGATGGAGGTTAGGGAGTCGTCGGTAGGAAGCTTCCTGCGGTGGGCTCTCCATAGCAGAATAGACCATTCAGAAAGGATGCAGGACTTCCAGAATAGGGCAATTATAGGGGATGGCACACCAATGCCTCTAATTACTATCTTGGCCGACGCTAACGAAAAGGTTCCATCGGACGAGAGAATTTGCTTCCAGAGGTCTGGGTCGTTACAATGTTGGATGCTAGCGGTGGCAAGTCAGCCTACGGCCTCTAGACTAAGCAAGTCTCCGACCCTGTCCCATCGCCAGCTGGATTCGGAGTTCCAAAGATCGTGGATCAAGCAGTTCGGAGGGGCGTTAGGGGTTTGAAGGAGGACGGCATTTTCGAGCCACCGTTCATGGTACATCGACGACCGACCATTGCCAGGCTGCAAGCGGATGTGGAGTTCAGCGAGGTGACGCCCATGAAGGATGCGACGCAAGGATGCCGACGATCTGTTGTTGGCAACCGCGGTCGCGGGGTGGTGATATCAAAACTATCAGGCCTTTATGAACCTGGTCCAGAGAGAGGTGTCCGTACGGAGCTTCCAC
Organism: Iris pallida; assembly: GCA_029216955.1. NCBI lineage: Eukaryota > Viridiplantae > Streptophyta > Magnoliopsida > Asparagales > Iridaceae > Iris > Iris pallida. Next base: position 11,252,552 of record JANAVB010021999.1, on the reverse strand, counting down.
CACAACTTCGTAGATCAGGCATCGACGATGTTCATTAGTATATTGAAACCCAGTCCGCCCTCCTTCGTGGGACTGGCCATAGAGTCCTCGCTGGCCGAGTGATGCTTGTTCCTACCTTCGAAGTGGTCCCAGAAGAAGTCGGAGAAGAGGGATTCCAAAGAGGATAATACCTTCTTAGGAGGGGAACAGACGGCCAGGGTATAGATGGGGATGGAGGATAGGACGTACTTGATCAGGATTATCTTACCGCCCGGGGATAGGGTCGCGTTGTGCCAGCCCACAATTTTTTTCCTGATTTTGCTCACCTAGTCCATGAAGATGCCAGAGTTTGCTTTTCCGTACACCAGTGGATAGCCTAAGTAAGAGAATGGTGGTTATACGGTGGCAAAAGAGGTCATGTTGGATAGGGTTTCCGAGTGGATCCTGTCAGTTTTATGGTGGGTGTAGATGACACTTTTGTTGGTGTTAACTCACTGCCCCGAGCATCTGGTGTATTTCTTTAGAGTGCGGTGAACCACCTCGACCGACCCAATGTCGCCGAAGTAGAAGATGAGGATGTCATCCGCGTATGCCAGGTGGGTGATCAAAGGGCAATCGATGGTGGTGTGGAAGTGATTAAATCTAGGGATGTTGGCCTTGTTGTTGAGGTTTCTGCTGAGCACGTTGGAGGCTATGATAAAGATGGTGGATTATAGGTGGTCGCCCTGTTTGACGCCCCTGCTGGATTTGAAAAAACTCGCAGCTTGCCCGTTTAAGACAGTAGAAAATTGGGAGTTGCTTTTGGATCTGAATATGACGTATATCCAAGTTTTGGAGAATTCGAAGGCCCTAGAAACCCAAATCATGAACTGCCAGTCCAGGAGGTCATAGGCATTCTCTATGTCAAGCTTGATGGCGACGTTTCACCCCGGTTGAGAATTTCATGCAAGTTATCATTTCCTGTGCTAGAAGGATGTTGTCGGTGATGTTCCGACCCAGGACAAAGCCGTTTTGCTCTTCGAAGATGATCTTAGGAAGGAGAGCTGCCATGCGGGTGGCGATGATCTTCACGATGATTTTATTGGTAAAGATGCATAAGATGAAGGGTCGAAAGTCTTTAAAGGTCTTTGTGTTATCTTTTTAGGGATGAGGATGAGGTTTATGCAGTAGATAGCGTTGGATTACTTAGCGCCTTGGAAAAAGGTGACTGCGGCCTCGAAGAGGTTGTGCTCAATGGTGTCCTTACAGGATCGGAAGAACATGTCAGAGAAGCCGTCGGGCCCGGGAGCGCTAGTGATGCTTTAACTTCGTCCGAGGATGGGGGGGTTAGCAGTTGTTCGTTCTCACAGATGCTGATCAGGTTCAGGATCTTGGCCAGGAAGTTCTCGTCTTTAGCGATGAGCTCTTTAGCAAAAAGTTTGGTATAGAAATTAGTCGCTGTCGCATGGATGTTCCTCTAGTCTTTGAGAACAGTACCATTGTCATCGGTAATTTGGTGTAGGATAAGCTGTTGCTTGCAGCCTTTGACGCATGAGTGGAAGAAGCTGGAGTTTCTATCCCCTTCGGCATCCTAGGTAAGTCTGGCTTTCTGTTTCCAGAATTCGGTTACGACCTTCAGCCTTGATTTGAGGAGGGCTCTAGTGAGGTTGAGCTGGCATAGTTTTCTGGAGAGCTGGTTGAGCCGTACTGGGCCTCAGCCTGAGTGACGTCGTCCTCTGCCGTCTTAATAGCTTGGAAAATGTTGCCAAAAGTGCTTCTGATCTAGGTCGAAAGCACGCGTATAGTCACTTTAAGTTTGTCTGCCACTCGAGCGAGGGGTTTGAGGTTGCTAGTGGATCCCCAGACAGAGGCCACGATGTTGCAGAATTGAGGGTGGTGGCTCCAGAATTCTAGGAATCAAAAAGGTTTCTTGATAAGGTTAGAGTTGCTACTAATCTCGATCAGGAGGAGAGAGTGGTCAGATTCGGTGGTGTTAAGGTGAGAGAGATTTGAGATGAGACCTATGTCTGACCAACTATTATCGACGGGCGCGCGATCGAGACAGAAGTATTGTCTATGGGCGCCTTTCTGCATGTTGCACCAAGTGAATGCGTTCCCGGAGAAGGGGAGTGGGGACAAGTGTTCGTTGAAGATAAAGGTGTTGAAGTCATTCATGGCTTGCTGAGGGGTGGGCCGCCCCCGGGCATCTAATCTCTGCTCGAGATCGCGTTAAAGTTGCCGATGCAAAGCCACTGGAGGTTGTTGAGGAGAAGGTGGGTGTCCGTCAGAGTGTTCCAGAGCATCTTACGCTCGGGGATGTCGCAGCTGCCGTGGACGACAGAGAGAAGGGTTTAGGATTTGAGGGAGGGATGTTCGACCCAGCCGGAGAGAGCCTGTTTGGAGTCATGAACGGTGTCGAGTTTGTATCCCGCAGCGAAGAGGATCTAGATGTCGTTGCATCCGTCGACTACGGCTGGGAATCCGAGATGCAGCTGGATGGATTTGAGCTTTCTGTGAGGGATTTTGGTTTTAATGATGACTAAGATGTCTATTTGGTGGATCTTCTTGAGGCTGAGTAATCTGGTCAAGGTGGATTTATTGGCCAGCCCTCTAACGTTCCATGATAAGATGTTAAGCATTAGGGTAGGTGTGGGGGTGGGGGGTGGTTATTGTGCTTTACGGTGGACCTCATGGTCATGGGCGTGGGCTTTGAGTCATATTTTTTCTTTTTGTTGTGGGAGACTATGTGGGGTCTCGAGATCGCGTCGGAGGGGCCGATCGTCGTAGTAGACGATCTGTTTTTTGAGTTACCCTGCTCCTCTGGCAGGGTGGCTTCTGCGTCATCGACGTCTGCCATGTTTGTTGAGTTGCCCTGCTCCTCTAGCTGGGTGGCTTTTGCGTCAACGATGTCTGCCAGAGAGCAAAGGGGGTTGCTGGGATCAAGGAATCCGGCTTCCTGGGCTTGCTGCAGCCTGTCGGCAAGGATGAGGTAGAGGCTGTCCGGGTCTGCCGCGGAGGCTATGCCGGTAATTATTGGAGATTCTACTATGTTGGTGAGGGCTCGGTAAAGAATCAAGGAAAGCTGGGCTTGCTCTCCACTGGCCGGGGAAGCGACTGCAGGTGGTATCTCGCTCGCTACGAGAGAGACCACGCTAGAAGAGGGACTCTCCAGGTTGTCTATAGAGGAGGACGATGTGAGGATGTCGAATCGGTTGTTGAGAAGGATGGTCGGAGGCTCAAGGGGGGCATTGGCATTGTTTGACGGGGGTAGGGCGCGGGGGGTGGGGGTGTCATCGTTGTCTTCGAAGTAGGAGTGTTTGTTAGGAAGAGGGAGGATCGAATCGGAGGGGGTGGAGAGGGTCTCCTTCGGGGTGTGCATCTTTCTAGTGGGTTTCTTCTTCAGCTTCAGATATGGTCTGAAGCACAGCTTAGTAGGGTACCCCTGGATCTGACAGTGTTTACAGAAAATAATGTTGTTATCGTAAACCAGCTTCTGGGTGTGTAACCTGTTCCTAAGCTTGATCTCGATATGGGTAGGGGGATCTGTTGCCAGGTCGAGTTCTACACAAATTTTGGCAAAGTTTCCTTTGGTGAGGTTGTGTGTTTCTTATGCAATGGCCACAAGAGACCCGAAAGAGCTGGCGATTCTCTTCAGAGCGGCGGGGACGAAGCAGACTTGGGGCATGTTAGGGAGGGTGATCCACGTCAAGATGATAGACGAGTAGACTTTAGGATTGAAGCTGGGGGACCATTTGACGATTTTGGCACTGTGAGCATCGATGGTGGTGGTGCCTTTGGCCCAAACATTTGTGTAGTCCGGGTCGGAGGAGATGTGGAGGTACATGTGCTTTGGGTCCTGCGGGGCGACTCTGTAAGTGGAGGAGAGGCCCCAGCCTGCGATGATCTCATGGGCTTTGGAGAGCTTTGGGCACCCCGAAGGGAATTTCAGGACGAGCGTTTTCGCGAAGCCAGCCACTAAGGAGGTTATCTCTTCAGTGGAGAAAGGTACTCGAATGGTATGGATGTCGAAAGGGGCCGAGATTTTGATGTCCAGGAGGACGGGGGCCTCAGAGTAGAGGAAGAGATGTGATTCTCTATCTGGGCGCAGCGCCTCTACGTAAGACAGAGTCGTGGTGCAGGATAGAGCCCCTGTGGCAGCAGCGCCCAGGTTAGGGGGCGCGAGACTGCCTGCTGCGAGCGTATGCGGCTCCGGAAGCCCCCGGAAGAGGGCGTATACGGAAAGAGGGTGAGAGGAGGATGGCGCATGACCGATAGGGGCGTCGTGGAGGAGAGCCGTGGAGAGCGCATGACTGTCCGGAGGAGCGCATGAGTCCGACCGGGCACCCTAGAAGTGGGCGCATGCGACGGAGAAGGCAGAGCGGCCCTTTCTCGGGGTGTGCGCATGGACACCAAAGAGGGGATTGGTGGAAGGATAGTCCCGTACGGGAACATTAGGCACATAGCAGCCCGGGCTCGTGGTGGGCACATGGGCGCCCGAGGTGGGGACTGGGACCAAGGGAACCCTCACAGAGTGCCCCTGGGAGCTATAGGGCGGGCGGTGGGCGCATGCTCCCCTACGGGAGAAGCAGACGCATGGTGGCCCGAGCTTGGGGTGGGCGCATGGGCGCCTGAGGGAGAAGTTGTGGGCGCATGAGCCCTCTAGGGAGGGACAGGGGGTGCGTGAAGGCTCGCGGCCGGTGTTGGCGCATAACAGTAGTCGTCCCTCGTGGCACGTGAGCACTCCCACGGCTCTGTGAGGGTAGGAGGGGGAAGTTCGAAATTCAAACAATTTTGGCGGGAAACTGCGGGAACGTATCACGAGGAGGAAGGGGTTGTTCCCAAGAAGGAAGGGGCAGTCCCTACGGCGATGCCTGGATGCCGGGAAGGGAGATGACAGGGGGTGGCTGGGGGCGGTCGGGGCCAGCTGAGCGGGGGGGCCGAGCGCGGAGGGAACGGGGTCCAGATGAGCTCGGTGGGCGACGTGGCTGCAACCGAGGGCCAACGAAGTGGTCGCGCGACGCCATGGTCCGAGGCCGGCAATAGGGGAGACCACCGGAGCTTGGGGTCTACCCCGACCGGTGTAAGGCCAACGATGGCTAGCTGGTCGCTGGACCAGACGGGGCAAGAGCGCTCGCTGTGAGCCACCGAGGAGGGGCGACCGGAGGAGCCGGGGCCAGGTGGAGGATCACGAGGAAGCTGGGGCCTGGGGAGGAGCGGCAGGCGGCGGGCCGCCGCTAGGCTCAGGTGGCGAGCGCGAGGAGGTGTCATCAGGCCATCGGGAACCTAGGGGGGAGAGGAGGAAGTTTCGTCTATATATATATATATATATATATATATATATATATATATATATATATATATACTAGTGAATATCTTGCGTGATTTTAAAAATCTTGTAAGATATACAAACCCAAAATAACCCGATCACACCCATTGCCATGTATAGGCCAAGAGAAAGGGAAGGGGATTCTCTCGCAAACTCTAACCTAACCCCTAGCCGTACGACCGCAACCTTCCCCATCCTTGGACAACCGCTCTGACATGCCTGCTCACATCGTGCCATCGCCGAAGCCGTCACAACAGCTCCGGACAACGCAGTAGCCTCAACAGCAACATCTGTATCAGCATGGTGACCCCGACTTTGTAGCACATTTTCTCGACGTGTGGTTGATCATTTGTCGATCTACCTATCCTGGTATGAACACAACCTATGTGGCTCTAGGTCCCTTCAGTTAGTTTGCATTTAATCTAACTATATTGACCATAAAATTAACGCCAACTTTGGCGAAAATTATTCCGAATAGAACAGAACTTCTATTCCAGGAACTAGTTTTGGAAGGCAGATTTCTGCCAATCCGTAGGGAATGTTGGTAATTCCTTTAAACATATATATATGTATATATATACTTTATAATCAGGATTAAAATGTGTCACGACCTGCATCCGGTATAGGGGCACGAGTGCGTGACAGCGCCCAGTCTACACCACACCATCGGCGGTAGAACGTTGTCTAGGTCTGTTGAACTAACTAGCAATATAAATATCATAATATGTCGAGATAGTCATCTCCAAACACAGAAAAAGTGATGACAATATATCCATACTCAATCACAATACTATAAGAAAGATAAAGATAATTGGCACTACAAGATAAAGACAACATGGTATGAATATCCTGAGAAGTCTAACATAGTAAAATAATACAAGTCCAGATAGTCTAAGAGTCAACAAATCTCAAATACAAGTCTCAAAATAATAAAAAGGAGAGTCTAACTAGAGACAAATCCAGCACGAATCTAGCCAAACTGAGTCGCTAAATAAGTCTTCTCGGCTGTGGCTAGACCCTCCTTAATCAGAGTCTCCCGATCCATGCATACTACATCCGGAGGGCCGTAATAGGTAGAGCAATTGTCATTAGTCTCGTCTAAAAAATATATCCAGTCAGGATTGGAGCGAGATATATTTCTAATAACAGTTCCAGTAAATTATAAAGACTATATAGCAGTAAATAGCGAGAATATACAAGATAAAATGACATGTATATGAACATAGTAAGACAAAAGTAAAACTGTAAATGAGTGTAAGAGCAAGAGAACAAGAATATCATGTACATGAATCAAGAATAATACTATCTATGTGAGTGAGCACTAGTTTTAACATGTGACCGGCTTAGAAACTTGATACAAGAGTTTATGGCCTGGTTCATACGTGTGGTGTATGATTAACACTATTCAAGGTTCAAGACTTGATACAAGAAGGATATTGATCACATATCTACGCTAATACTTCCTGCCCTTAACTAGTATAGTGGATCTAACCATGACTTGTTACGACACGAGATTCTCTAAGAAGGTCGCGAGCCTTCGCAAGAATCAGTGTCCATACAATACACAAGAACAACAAAAAGGTTTGCACAAGGTACACCAAGATATACAAGGAATAAAATCTCATGAGTTAGGCGATTTCCTGCTCATCATCTCCCGTGATAACTATGTCGTCAACATACACCGCAAGTATGGTGATGTGGCCTCCACTCCGTCTGAAGAATACAGTACGATCAGCATTGATCTGCTGATATTCTATCCCTATCATCGTCCTTCTGAATCTGTCAAACCACGTCCGAGGAGACTGCTTTAGTCCATTGAGAAACTTCTTCAACCTGCAGACCTTGCCCACTGTCTAGTTGGTGTCGAATTCTAGTGTTCTCTCCATATATACCTCCTCCACCAGATTCTTCTGAAGAAATGCATTCTTCACATCCAGTTGGTATAGCTTCCATCCACTATTTACTGCCAAAGAAATCAGGGTCCTGACAGTACTCATCTTTGCGATTGGTACGAAGGTCTCTCCCTAGTCTATGCCTTACGTCTGACTGTTGTTGGCACATTTAGCCATAGTCAAACCGATTTCGATAAGTGTCTTAAACTTTAATCTTGATATGGATAGAAACAAAGAATGCAGGTTGCGTCATCTCTGAGATTTTATATTTATTCTCTATTTTTCTATTTATTGAGTCTAGAATATTTGTGAATCGGGATCACTGGAAATTAGAAGTCTATCCTTGAATATATCCTAAAACCAAACCCATCTTGATTCTATCCTAAAGCAAACCAAATCTATTTCTAAACCAATTCCTTAACCAAACCATTTCTTAAAACAAAATTGCCCTGGAACTAGGCTAACCGAACTCGGCCAGAGTTCTGCTCGAACTTGGATCGAACTCGGTTAGACCAAATCACTCTTGGTTAGCAGCTTTACCTATTCTTGTAGATCTCTAATGTTTATATTTTTGAACATTAGGGTTCCGAGTTCTGCCCGAACACTATCCTACAAAAACCTATAAATAGAGAAAAAAATTTTATTTCTAAATGCACATTCAATCTTCATCTTCTCTATTCATTTCTAAACTTCCTATTTTATTCCCAAAGCTTTAAACTTCAAATATCCAAGTCAACTCAATTCTTCTAATTGTCGGAGGTTTTTGAGCAGTAGTTTTTGAGTTGTACAAGCTTGGCGTATAAAAGCTTTCTTCAGAAAGGTGTTGAAGTTTGTTCGTGGGCTTCGGATAAAAATACGACGGTGGTGAAGTTGGCATGTTCTTCGGAGCAAAATATGTGGTGTAATCTCTATTTCAAATAGTAGATTCAAATATCGGGTTGAGTACTCGAGACTGGACTAGTCCTCACAGAGCAAAACCAGTATAAATCTGTTATCTCTGCGTATTGATTTCTCACCCTGATTTTACTGACTTACTTGCAATCATTTCATATATATATATATATATATTGCTTCACCTGCTTAGAGTTTAAATTTTTTATTGCTAAATATTCTCCGCATCAATCTATTCACCCCCCCTTCTACAGGTGCCATTGTTCCTAAAATTGGTATTAGAGCTGGTTTCTCTCGACGGAATTAACACTCCTTGAGATATGGCATCTCTATTTCCAAGCAACGGTGGAGGTCAGTCAACCAATAAGCCACCTTTATTTGATGGCACAAATTACACGTACTGGAAGACACGGATGAGCTTTTTCCTCAAGTCACTTGATTTTGATATATGGTCGGTTGTCGTCAATAGTTATAGGAAACCTCTACCTATTACGATAGATGGTGTTCTAGTTGACAAACCATTTGATAGATACACCGACAATAAAAAAAACATGCTAGTCTTGATGCAAAAGCCATCAATGCTTTATTCTGTGCTATTGATAAAACTGAGTTCAATAGAGTCTCTATATGTGCCACATCCAACGAGGTTTGGAAACTTCTTGAGGTTACTCATGAAGGTACCTCATAAGTGAAGGAATCCAAAATCTCACGACTAACACAAGAATATGAGACATTCAAAATGAAGCCTAATGAGACTATTACTGCTATGTTTACTAGATTTTTAGATATTATTAATCCTCTAACTTCCCTTGGCAAATATTACAATGATCATGAAAAGATTCGGAAGTTTCTTCGTGGACTACCAAAAAGCTGGAATCCAAAAGCAACGACCGTTATAGAAGGAAATGATCTCTCAAAAATGAGTCTTGAAACCCTGACTGGAACACTCATGACATATTAGTTGGACCTTCAGGATTTCGAAGATCAACCTCCGAAAGAGAAGATAATAGAATTCAAGGCAAATCACAAAACAATTTATGACGACGAAAGTGAATCAGACGACTCGGACAACGTGCAAAGGGCCCTGATAACAATAGACTTCAAAAGATTCCTCAGACACGAGAAGTCAAACAAGAAGAAGAAGGACTTCAAAGATGACGAAGAACCGATATCAGCTGCAAAAGAATAGGTTAAATAAAGAAGGATTGCCCTGTTATAAGAAAAGGAAGCATACACGATTAAACAAGCAGACATGATCAAACAAGCAAGAGAAGGTCAACAACCAAAAACTATCCAAACACTAGTATCTGGTGTGAAAGCGAGGCTAGTGACTCTGAAGAAGAAGGCAACCCTCGGAGCTCAGCAAACCTATGCTTCATGGCTACAGATGCTAAGGTGGACCCTCCTCCTCATACTAAAAGCAAGTGGACACTCGATAGTAGTTGCTCTAGGCATATGACAGGTGACAACAAATTGTTTGCAACTCTATCGATGAAGAAATAAAGCTATGTCTCCATTTTAAAAAATCTTAAAGGTAATATCATTGGCATTGGTGACATAGGTATCCCTCCCTCTTCTATTATTAAAAATGTTTGCTTAGTAACAGAATTGAAACATAATTTGTTGAGTATTAGTCAATTAGTTGATTACGGTTATGGAAGAAATTTTGTTAAAAATAAATGTTTAGTCTATGATAAAATCTCGGGAATTATTTTTTTGAGGGAATAAGAAAGGACAACATATATGTTTTATATTTGTCAGAAAAGACTAACAATACAGGAATGTGTTTGTTTACAACACAAGACGAAAGCTGGATTTGGCATATGCGTCTTGGTCATGCAAACATGGACACGATTGCAAGATAATCCACCAAAAAAATGGTAAAAAGCTTACCTGAAATAACCTTCAAGAAAGATATGATATGTGCTGACTGTGAGAAGAATAAGGCATCTAGATCATCTTTCAAATTAATAAATGCTGTAAGTACCTCTAGACCTCTGTAATTAATTCATCTGGACTTGTTTGGACCAAGTAGAGTCGCCATTCTTGGCAGAAAGCTTTATGCATACGTGATAGTTGATGACTATTTACGATATACTTGGGTTTATTTTCTTGCAAATAAGAATAGGGCCTTTTCTGAGTTTGTATCTTTCTGTAAGAAGGTACAAAACGGAGAAAGGATTCATGATTACTCATGTTCGAAGTAATCATTGAGGAAAATTCGATAATCTTGAATTCATATCTTACTGCAATTCAAATGGATTATCTCATAAATTCTCTTGCCCAGAACTCGTTAGCAGAATAGAGTTGCAGAAAGGAAGAACAAAACTCTCGATGATATGGCCAGAGTTATGCTTAATCACTATAATCTTTCTATGTACTTTTGGGCAGAAGCTGTCTATACAACATGCCATGTATTGAATAGAGTTATTATTAGACCGATCTCTAAAAAGACTACTTATGAATTATGGTTTAATAGAACTCCTAATATCAGCTATTTCAAGGTCTGTGGATGCAGATGTTATATTTTTTATACAAAAGACATCTTGAAAATTTTTGATAAAAAAGCTGGTGAAGGAATTTTCTTGGGATATATGACAAAAAGAAAAGGATACAGTGTATTCAATCAGAAATTACTTATTATTGAAGAATCAAAACATGTCAAGTTCGATGAGCTAAATGTCAAAAGACAATACGACTGTGACAATGAAAAAGAAACTCCTACAACAGAAGATACCTCCACGTCTTATCTGGAAAGTTTGTCGAAACGTATGCAATTTACACCAGACCATCCCGAAGAACTGGTAATCGGTGATGTGTCAAAAGGCGTAAGCACTCGTTCCAGCTCAAGACAATTGGTAATAGCAAATGTTACATTTATTTCCAAAATTAAACCTAAAAATATTTTAGAAGCATTTTTTGATGAATTTTAGATTTTTACTATGCAAGAGGAACTTAACCAGTTTGAACGAAATCAAGTTTGGGAACTTGTTCCCAGACATATTGATCATCCGATCATTGGTACTAAATGGGTGTCCCGAAATAAGTTAGATGAGGATGGCTCAGTCACACGCAACAAAGCACGTCTAGTAGCTCAAGGCTATAATTAAGAAGAAGGCATTGACTATGATGAGACATATGCTCCAGTTGCTAGATTAGAGTCCATTCATATGCTTCGTACTTTTGCAAGTTTTCATTGTTTCAAACTTTTTCAGATGGATATTAAAAGTGCATTTTAAATGGTTTTATAAAAGAAAAAGTTTTTGTAAAACAACCTCCAGGCTTTGAAGATTTCGAATTTCCTGATCATGTATTCAAGCTTCGGAAAGCTCTCTACGGTCTCAAACAAGCACCTCGTGCATGGTATGAGCGCCTTAATTCTTTCCTACTTGAACACGGTTTTTCAAAAGGGAAGGTTGATTCAACTTTGTTTATAAAATATTTTGATAAAAACATTTTATTAGTATAGATATATATAGATGACATAATCTTTGGAGCTACTAATGAGATGCTATGTAACGAGTTTGCTAAGTGTATGCAGAGTGAATTCGAAATGAGCATAATGAGAGAATTAACATTCTTCCTTGGACTGCAAATTAAGCAGAGTTCACAAAGGATATTCATTAATCAAGCAAAATATATAAAAGACTTGCTAAACAAATTCGATATGGAAAATGTCAAAACTATTGGCACTCCGATGGCAACGTCTACAAAGCTTGATATAGATGAAAGTTGTACACCAGCCGACATATGTAAGTACAGAGGTATGATTGGTAGTTTACTATACTTAACTGCTAGTTGTCCAGATATTATGTTTGTTGTATGTTTATGTGCTAGATATCAGGTTTGTCCTAAAGAATCACATGTAAGTGTTGTTAAGCGTATCTTGCAATATATTAAAGGAACTTTGACAACCGGTCTTTGGTATCACAAATCTGATTTGTTTGACCTGATAGGTTACTCAGATGCAGATTTTGCTGGATGCAAAGTCGATCGTAAAAGTACCAGCGGTATAGGTCATTTTCCAGGAAAGTCCTTAGTCTTCTAGTTTTCTAAGAAACAAAATTCAGTCGCATTATGAACTACTGAAGCTGAGTAGATAGCTACAGGACGTTGTTGTGCACAAATTTTGTGGATGAAACAAACTCTGGAAGACTTTCAATTATCCTTTCATCATATTCCCATTTACTGTGATAACACTAGCTCTATAAATCTTACTAAGAATCCCATATGTTATTCATGCACTAAACACATAGAAATTAGACATCACTTTTTGAGAGACCATGTTTTGCAAGGTGATATTATTTTAGAATTTGTTGATACTAAACATCAACTAGCTAACATCTTCACAAAGCCTTGGCTGAAGATCGTTTTAACTTTATACAAAGAGAGTTAAGAATTCTGGATGGCGAGGTAATATAATATAATATTATTATTTAATGAACATGAATTTGCTAAATTTATTTTGGTTATAAGCCGAAAGGGCCCTTCTGTCACACATGTGTAAATAACCTGAAGTGACACGGTGCACTAGTCTTCGGACGGACGCTAGCTGGGATCCGGCCCCTACAGCTAACCCATAGTATTTATGGCAATTTATGGGTAATTAATTAATAAATATTAAATTATTTTCTTCAACACAATTATTTTTAAATTATTTTCGTATTTATGTTAAAAACTATCACACTGTTTCCAACTCTGCCTTGAAACCCTAATGACTAAACTCGGTCAAAGTTCAGGCCGAACTTGGACCAAACTCGGTCTGGAAGATTTCTAACAGAAGCTGGACAGTCGAGCCCCTCTTATATTTAATACCTAATTCTCATCATCATCCTCATCAAGCACCTCCAAATCCTACCGAAAGCCCTAACCCTAACCTCCTTGTTCTCCCTCATCCAAGCTCTTCAATCTTTCAAACTTCAGATTCGGAGCTCTCTCGAGGTTCTTTTCTACTATTTACTATCAATTTCGGTATATATTTCTCTTTTCTCTCTGTGCTATTTTTTATATGGCTCCCAAGCAACCTATTTCTTCTCAAAAGAAAAGGAAAGATGCTGAAGGTTCGTCCTCGACTCCTCATGAGGCAGCCTCCTTTTTTTTACACTCCTTCGAAACCCTATGGAGATTTCTACGATGAATTTATTTTCGTGTCCCAAGAAGCTTCGGACTCTTGGTTCACGGATTTTCATAAGAGAAAAATCTGTCCGTGTGCTTCTATCAACTTCACACTATTTCCTGATCACTCTAGTGTATTCACATATCATCATTTGCTAGATTTAGTTCAATCTATTTTTTCGTTTATACAAACGCCATTCGCATGTTTTATTGTAATTTCTCGGTCACAAAAGGCACGATAAAATCTAAAGTTAGTAGAGTCAACATTGAGTTCAATGCCAATGATCCCGCGATCATTCTCCACGTACCCAATGACGGGGAAGCACTTGTAGAGATTACATATGTTGATTTTACCGAGGGAACTACTTTTGATTCCTTCCGTGATTCGCTCTATGAACCGAATCCTCGACCCCGTGGCACTCTTCGCCCTAGACATATGAACAACTACTTTTATGTTCTCCATCGCATGGTGTTCTCCACTATCCTTCCTAAGAACACTACCACAGATGAGATTTCTTACATGGAACTCTCGACAATTTATCATCTTCACTTCCATGTTCCCTTCAGTCTACCCAAGACCATCATCTCCGCTATGGATCGTTGTCGTAAGAATTCCTCTCGACGCCTTCTATACGCGATGTATCTTCCTATCATATTTCAGTATTTTGAGGTCAGTCTTGAGGAATGTGTTGAGGATGCTGCTCCTGCCTATTTTCATGAGCATCGTCGCCCAGTTCAGCCTACACATGTTCTACCTCTTATAGTTACTCCCACTTCTACTGATTCACAGGCTACTCATCCTCTTACTGGTGTTACTCTTAAGCCCCTTCAGACTCTCATGCAGGATCAGCTCCGAGCGATGGATTTCTGTACTACCTTTCAGCTCCAGGCCATCTCGACCACGGTTCATGATTTATCGTATAGCCTTGCTCACAACCATAGTGGCCCCATTCCTATAGTTCATGATCCATCCAGGCTTGGCTATCGCATTGATGACCGTGAGGTGCAGCGTTACTTTTATCCTGCTGCCGCTCGATATGACCCCAACCGATCTGCTGAGACCGGTCCTTCTAGTGCTGTTGGTGCTACAGCTGTTGAAGATGATGAGGATGATAGTTGAGGATATGTTTTTCCTCGTGATAGTTCAGTGACTTTTTGTTATGTTTTGACTTGATGCATGTATTAGTGATAAATGCTTCTTTCAAGAATTATCAGTTATGATTTTTTTGTGATGTATACAAAACTCTTTTCAGTTTATGCTAGTATTTCCATTATTCTATCCATGTCATCTTTAACGTTTTGTGGTTTCATAATTTTGCTATACCATTTTGCTATTATAACAAAACAGGGGAGTAAGATTGATAGATAAGATTTCATTGATAATAAGATTGATTTAATTCATCTTGGCTACAACTTAAGATTTCTGATGCTTATTCACTGTATTACTAATTTGGTTTGAAGGAATTTTGGTTTGAGACTCTACAGATATAGTTTCAGCAGAACGCTTTATTACGGTGGAGTAATAAGACTTGATCGTACACTACGGGAGAGCATTAAACATTATAATGTACCAACTGTTTGACGGACAAAAAGCAACTACCATACCTTACGTACTCGTCAAGTCTACTTCAACTTCAAGCTGAACCATTCTTTAAGTATCAATCGTAAGTTTTGTCACATTATCAAAATGGGGGAGATTGTTGGCATATTTAGCCATAGTCAAACCGATTTCAATAAGTGTCTTAAACTTCAATCTTGATATAAAAAGAAACGAAGAATGCAGATTGCGTCGTCTCTGAGATTTTATATTTATTCTATATTTTTCTACTTACTGAGTCTAGAATATTTGTGAATCGGGATAACTGCAATTAGAAGTCTATCGTTGATTTTATCCTAAAAGCAAACCCATTTTGATACTATACTAAACCAAACCAAATCTATTTCTAAATCAATTCCTAAACCGAACCATTTCTTAAAACAAAACTGCCCTAGAACTAGCCTAACCGAACTCGGCCAAAGTTCTGTCCGAACTCGGTTAGACCAAATCACTCCTGGTCATAAGCTTTACCTATTCTTGTGGATCTCCAACGTTTAAATTTTTGAACGTTAGGGTACCGAGTTCTGCCCGAACTCGGTCCTACAAAAACCTATAAATAGAGAAGAAATTTTCATTTCTAAACACACATTCAATCTTCAAATTCTCTATTCACTTCTAAACTTCCTATTCTATTCCTAAAGCTTTAAAGTTCAAATCTCCAAGTCAACTCAACTATTCTAATTGCCGGTGGTTTCCGAGTAGGAGTTTTCGAGTTGTACAAGCTTGGCGTATAAAAGTTTTCTTCAGAAAGGTGTTGAAATTTTTTCATGGGCTTCGGATAAAAACACGAAAGTTAGCATGTTCTTCAGAGCAAAACACGTGGTGTAATCTCTATTTCAAATAGTAGATTCAAACATCGGGTTGAGTACTCGAGACTAGACTAGTCCTCATAGAGGAAAACCAGTATAAATCTGTTGTCTCTGCGTATTTCTTTTTTGCCCTAATTTTACTGACTTACTTATAATCATTTCATATATATATTGCTTCACCTGCTTAGAGTTAAAAATTTTAGTTGCTAAATATTCTCCGGTGTACTCTATTCACCCCCCTTGTAGAGGTGTTATTGTTCCTACAACAGTATCCTTTTGCCACCAGTCGAGCTTCGTAGTGCTCAACCTATCTATCTGGGTCCTACTTCACAGTAAAGATCCACTTACATCCGACTGCGCTCTTTTTCTTTGGCTGTCTCACCAGCTTCCAAGTGTAGTTCTTCTGAAGAGCTCCTTACTCTTCGAGTATTACTACTTTCCACTTTGGATCGTTCTTGGCAACCTGTCAATTGTAAGGTATAGTAATACTATCCAAAGATGCAATAAATGCTCCATGAGAAGAGGAGGTATGGTCAAAAGAAACAAATTGAGTAAGGTCCCAACCATATATGTCCAGAGGATTTCTCGTATTGCTGCGAGTGGTCCTCCGTACTGATAATGGTGTGGGAGAAGTATGGAGAATGATATCACCTGAAGGGGATGGTGGTGGTAGTGTAGGTATCTCATGAGTCGAGACGGACGCAGGCAAGGGACTTGGTACTAACACTATAGGTACTGGTCCTGCAGTTTGCTTCCCTCTCATACTATAGGTAAGTAACTCCCCCTGAGCCGTAGTCCTAACACCTCTCATCTTCTCCCCCTGTTCCTATTTACCTTCATGCTCCTCCTCAACCGTGCCTCCATGCCAAACTTATAAATCGGTCACCACCGAGCTCTCCGTCGCACCCTCGCACCTCATACTGGCAGTATTAGGCGTGTGGTTTGAAGTTCCCTCCTGACGGTTATATGGCTCATGCTCCCGGAAGTGGACATCCATACTTATAAACTTCTTCTTTTCTACTGGACTCCAGTGAAATAACGTGTAGGCAACTCTAGAGGGGGTGAATAGAGTTTGTGTCGATAATCACCAAATAAAAATTAACTTTATATCACCTCCACAAAACAACTATCAAGATAGTAAATAAATCAGAAAAAAATACGGAAGTAAATAAAGATCAGAAGATCATTCGCAGACACAGCTGTTTTAACCTAGTTTCCCTCGTGGAAGACTAGTCCAGGCCTGAGAACTCTAGCTCAAGATTAAATCCACTATTTGTGAAATAGTAGTTATACCCCGTGCCTTTTCTTTAGAAGAGCACGTCAACTTCTTACAGAGATGGCAATGACGATGCGTGGAATTTTCCAAGTGACTTTTTAAACTCTTGCACAAACTCCTAACTGAAAATCACTGAGCACTTTGAGGCTTAGGGAGCTTGTGGCTAGTAGATGAGAAGGGTAAGGCTTGTATAAGGCATTAGAGAGAAGAGAAGAGAAGAGAAGAGAAGATTGGATATTGAAAAAGTGAGAATTCAAGGCCTATTTATAGGAATAGAAATAGGCATAATTCGGCCAGAATTCTGGGTCAAGAATTCAAATTTTTGGCCGTTGGACAACTAGCATACAACAAACCCTAAAAATTAGGGTCTTGTGATTTAGGGGATAGAATTCGGCCCGAACTCTGTATGGAGGCAGAGTTCGGTCCGAACTCTGTCTCCAGAAGACAGAATTGGTCTAGTGGGCTAAATGGGCTAGTTGGTTTCGGTGGAGCTTTTGGTTTAAGGCTTGGGTATAGGTAAAGGCCCAAACAGCTCAGTGCAACTCAGTTTCCATTTCTCTAGACTCATGAAAAGTAAAAATACAGACTCGAAACATAGTACGCCGTAGGTACGAGCCGTCGTCCGTCTTGTACTGAGTTCAGTCTTGATGTGTCATATTGAATTATGACAAGTATCATATTATCAATTTTATCAATATTTGGTTGACTGTGATTTTGTGTCAACAATCTCCCCCATATTGGTAATTGACAAAATAATATTTGTATATTCAATATTCATACCTGGACGCATTTAAAAAAATAGTAGCTCCCCCGTAATCAGTACGAAACTAGCAATAGCTCCCCCGTAAACATTGCTTCGATGTAAGCCAACACAAACAACCAGAGAATAATTTGTCTTTTGCCTTGATAAATCTGATAAATACAAGCTTTCCCAAAGCACAGATACATAATATGATATGATAATATGAATATCAAATAATTCTCCCCCTTTGTCATTTATCAAACACAAACAACCAGAGAATATGTAAATAGAAATAACCGGCAAGCACACCAAAATACTAAGAAACTGCATCAAGTATCTCAAGAGTCGTAGAACATAAAGAAGTCTAATACAATAAAAAACAACTACATAAACTAGAAATCCATAGTGCATAAAAAGTAAACATAAGATCATCAACAACAGCAACAAGTAGGAGACCACATCCATCACGGAGCTCGTGAAGGTCTAGCGTCGTAAGATGGATCAGTGAATGAACGACGAGGACCCACGAAGGCCACATCCGGATCCAGATAGCGTATAACCCAAGGGTCATCGATACGGTATCCATCGTGAGCAGGGTCCCGCTCCATAGGAATATGCATGGAAGGATACCGAGACATAGAGTACCGAATGTCATGCAGTGAGTTGCTGATAGCACTCATTTGCAGAGTGGTACGGTAGACAAGCTAGGTCCAGCGATCATCCTCTAATATGAATGGATCGTAGAGCATAGTCTGAATCGAATCAAGATTAGCAGGAGGAGGGGGCGCATCCTATCCCAGAGCAGGTACGTCAGCCTGAGCATCGGAGTGCTCAGACTCAACAGGAGAACCGACAGGTGTCTGAAGCCGCCGTGCCTTAGATAGGAAGGCAGGGGAAGGGAGGAACTGACTCTCATCAATTGGGACATAAAAAGCATGAAAAATCATAGGAAGATAGAGAGAATAGACCAAAGACCTTGGCTTCTTCCTAGCATTGATCATCCAGTCCAGCATGGTACGTGGAAGATTGAATGGGACATGGAAGTGTAGGTGATACAAAGCAGAGATCTCAAAATATGTAACCTCATCAATCGATCCCGCTTTGGGCAGAATCGTGTTGAAGACAATGCGATGAAGTTCATAGAAGTAAGCATTGAGAAATTTGGCAAGAAGCTTGCGTGGACGTGTGTTTGGGGTACACAAATTGTCCTTAAAGCTTTCGAGGGAAGACCCATCGGGGAATTGAAACTTAAGAGCATCGACAAGTTTCTCCCATGAGTTGGGCTCCAGAATTTCAAGATATTCAGCCAATTCAAAGTCATCAAAAGATATGTCAATGCCAGCAACCCGTGATTATAAACGTGTATCATCATGAGTAAGATTGCAATAAAACATTTGAATGGCATTTAAATAGAAAAGTGAATTTGTAGTGACAAGTTCATCAAGTCATAAATCATGGAATAGGGAGTCATATTGAGAAAATATGGTGAAGTTAATATGATAACCCGCGTACACGGGACCTGATCGAAAATCACTAAACCATTCGTTTGAAGCGTCTATTGACACAAATATTCGGTCATCATATGTGTTGGGGTCAATAGGACGAGGTGGATTGAACAACGGGTGAATGGGTTGTTGAATCGGTTGTTGAACCGGTTGTTCATTGTGAGGAGGAGGATTCGAAGAGGATGCACCGTCGGTTCGAAGCCTCTTGCCTATATTAAACAACTTGGGAGCCATGAGTAATAAAGAAAATAATGAAATTTTAGATAGAGAAGAGTAAAATTATACCTCAAAAGGATGATGAAGGATGGAAGAGAATGATGCAAGAAACCATCTCCTTCAATTTTGAGAAAAAAAAATGCACTAGAATGAGAGAGCTAGGGTTAGGGTTTGAAGAGGAAGTGTTTAGAGAAGTTTAGAAGGTGACAATAGAGGAGAGAGAGAGAGGAGAACTCGGTTACAATATTAGGGGTTCGAATGGTCGGAACGAATCTGGACCATTGGATCAATTTTAGATCAGCGGCTGAGCCTGCTGGAGGTTCTGGAATGACCAGACCGAATTTGGCCCGAACTCTGTGTTAGGCAGAGTTTGGCCCAAATTCTGGGTTCTAAGGCCAGAATAGAAATCAGGCTAAAATAAAGTTAAAAAAATGAATGAGACAAATAAGAATAAACTAATGGAAAGATGAATATGCAAAAGTAAGAAATCCAAGTAGAGAATTGCTACAAGTGAAAGCTAAATAAAAATAAAGTTCAAAAATTTGAATTTAGCATGTGATAAATAAAAGTATACCATGTAATAAATAAGGAATTATGCCACAATTCAATGTTTTGAATCTGCCATGGGGTAGCTGCAGGGGCCGGATCCTAGCTAGCGGTAGTCCTGAGGACTAGTGCACCGTGTCACTTAGGCTTTTACGCCTTGTTGTCAGAAGGACCCTTTCGGCTTGTATCCGCAGCAAATTCATCATAAAGAATCAAGACATAATCGATATTTACGCAGGTTACTTTAATGAATAACAGCTTCATCCAAAATTCCTAGTTCACAACACAGAAAGTTGAACCGCTCTTCGGATAGTGGTTTTGTAAAAAAATCTGCTAGCTGATGATCGGTGTCAATAAATTCTAAGTTTATAGTGCTATTTTGCTGATTATCACGCAAAAAGTGGTGACGAATTTCAATGTGTTTCGTGCGTGAGTGACATATAGGGTTCTTTGTAAGGTTGATGGCACTAGTGTTATCATAGAATATAGGAATGTGCATAAAAGAAAGATTGTAGTCTGCAAGGGTTTGCTTCATCCACAAGATTTGTGCACAACAATGACCAGTAGTAATATATTCAGCTTCTGTTGTGGATAGTGCGACAGAATTTTGCTTCTTGCTAAACCAAGAAACTAGAGCCTTGCCTAATAAATGACACGTTCCTTTTGTACTTTTATGGTCGACTTTGTAT
This sequence comes from Iris pallida, assembly GCA_029216955.1. Taxonomy (NCBI): domain Eukaryota; kingdom Viridiplantae; phylum Streptophyta; class Magnoliopsida; order Asparagales; family Iridaceae; genus Iris; species Iris pallida. Next base: position 11,231,990 of record JANAVB010021999.1, on the reverse strand, counting down.
CCTGCGAAATTAGCATCCGAATACCCAATAAGGTCAAAGGATGTGGATTTGGGATACCATAAGCCCACTGTAAGAGTACCCTTAATGTATCGAAAGATACGCTTAACGACGGACATGTGTGATTCCTTAGGACTAGCTTGATAGCGAGCACACAGACAAACACTAAACATGATATCGGGACGACTAGCAGTTAAATATAGTAAACTACCAATCATACCTCGATACTTACGTTGATCAACAGGTTTGTCGCTTTCATCAGGTTCCAGCTTGGCTGAAGTAGCCATAGGGGTGCTGATTGTTTGACGTTGTCAAGATCAAATTTCTTCAGCATATCCTTTATATATTTTGACTGGCTGATGAAAGTTCCTTGCGAAGTTTGTTTGACTTACAATCGAAGGAAGAAGGTGAGCTCCCCCATTATGCTCATCTCAAATTCATTCTGCATACACTTAGCAAAATATTGGCAAAGATTTTCATTAGTAGAACAGAATATGATATCATCTACATAAATTTGCACTAAAAGAATAGCATTTTGAAAACTTTTGATAAACATTGTAGTGTCAATTTTCCCTTTTGAAAAACCTTTATCTAGCAAGAAATTGCTTAGGAGTTCATACCAAGCTCTAGGGGCTTGTTTGAGGCCATATAGCGCTTTCTTGAGTTTGAAAACGTGGTCGAGAAATTTGTGATTTTCAAAATCAGGGGGTTGTTTTACAAATACTTCCTCCTTAATAAATCCATTCAGAAAAGCACTTTTAATATCCATTTGAAACAATTTAGAATTTTAAAAGTTGGCAAATGCACAAAGCATCCGAATGGATTCCAGTCTTGCAACAGTAGCATACGTCTCATCGTAGTCGATACCTTCCTCTCGGTTTTATTCTTGAGCTACTAGACGAGCTTTGTTGCGTGTAACTGAACCATCTTCATTTGTATTGTCATAAAAAACCTATTTCTTACCAATAATCAAATGATTAGCTGGCTTAGGAACAAGTTCCCAGACTTGGCTCCTTTCGAATTGATTGAGTTCTTCTTGCATGGCAGAAATCCAAAACTCATCATTAAAAGCTTCTAAAACAATTTTAGGCTCAATTTGTGAAATGAAGGCAGTGCTAGCAATGGAGTCTCTTAACGATGATCGAGTACTTACTCCGTGTGAAACCTCACCTATTACCAAGTTTTCTGGATGTGACGGCTTGAAAGAGAATTTCTTTGGCAAGCCCTTCAGAGAATTGGTTTCAGTGGTGGTATTCATCGGCGTAGAAGTTGATGGCTCAACAACATCGTCAGGAGTGGCTGATGCACTATTATGTTCATCAAAAGTCATATTTGTAGACTCTTCCATAATTAATGAGCGTTTGTTGAACACTCTATATCCCTTGCTCTTGGCAGCGTAGCCAAGAAAGATACCATCGTCAGCATTGGCATCCAATTTACCTAAGTTGTTTTTGGTGTTAAGGATAAAACATCGACAAACAAAAACTCTAAAATATGAAACATTTGGAGTTCTTCCAAACCAAAGCTCATAGGGTATTTTCTTTGAAATAGGTTGAATGGGCACCCTATTTAAAATATGGCATATTGTACAGACAGCTTCAGCCCAAAAATATTTCGGAAGTAAAAATTTATTCAACATGACTCTAGCCATATCGTCAAGAGTCCAATTCTTCCGCTCCACAACACCATTTTGTTGAGGAGTTCTAGGACAAGAAAACTCATGATCAAGACCATTTGAGTCTCAAAACTTTTAAAATTAGTATTTTTGAATTCGCCTCCATGATCACTTTGGATTCGAATAATCATGTAGCCTTTTTCGTTTTGAACCTTTTTAGCAAAAATTTTGAAAATAAAAATTGCATCGCTTTTGTTTGAAAGAAAGAAAACCCAAGTGAATCTAGAAAAATCATCTACAATAACAAAAGTATAGAGTTTTCCACCAAGACTGGCTACTCTACTAGGACCAAATAAGTCCATATGAAGTAATTGCAAGGGTCTAGTAGTACTTACAGTGTTAATTGAATGAAACGAAGACTTGGTTACCTTATTCAACTCACATTCGGCACATACCGTGTCTTTTTTGAACGTGTTATCGGGAAAGCCTCTTACTAGCTTCTTTGTCTATAGTCTGGATATAGTATACATATTGGCATGACCAAGACGCTGGTGCCACAACAATCTCTCATCCTTATGGGCATATAGGCATCTCCCTGCACTGTTAGTATATCTAGATAGATAGAAAATGTAAATGTTATCCTCTCTTATCCCTTTAAAAGTGATGTCTCCCGTTGACCTATCATAAATGTAGCCTTTATTTTGTCCAAAGTTAATATCATATCCATGATCAGCAAGGTGACTTATGCTGAGTAGGTTATGCTTTAACTCGGTCACTAGGCAGACATCCTTTATTACAGGAGAAGGAGGATGACCAATAGTACCATTACCTATGATATACCATTTTAGGTTGTTGCCGAAGGATACATACCCTTCCCTCTTCATCGATAGTGATGCAAAAAGATTTGCGTCTCCTGTCATATGTCGAGAGCATCCACTATCAAGAATCTATTTGCTTTTAGTTGAGATGGGAAGGTCCACCTACATCAAGAGTAGATGTGACCTTTGGTACCCAAGTTCTTGTGGGTCCTGAAATGTTAGTTTTTGGCACCCATGCATATAGATTTGTATCAACTAATCTCCTAATTCTACATTACAGTGAGATGTGTCCATGTAATCTACAGTAGGTGCAAGTAGCATGTCTATTTGTATTGGAAGGATGTTGATGATGTCTATATGTAGCATGGTGAGAATTGTGTGGAATAGTAGGATAGTAATTATATGTGACAGCAGGATGATGGTTATGTCTATATGCAGCATGGTGGTGATTTTGTCTATGTGCAACATGGTGATAATTATATCTATGTGTAGTATGGTGATTGTGTGTAGTAGTAGAATGATAGTTATGAGAATAATTTCTATGTGCATGTGGTTTGTGTGCTGTATGGAAGTGCGTGTACATGTAAGCATGTTTACGTTCTACAGGTGGATGACGTATTTGACTATTTTGAGTAGTCTTGTGCTTTGTGTGTGTCTTATGTGATTGGGTTTGAGGTTGGGCAACATATTTTCCAATCTAATCTTTAATTTCTTAGAGACAACATGCAGTTCATTACACTTAGCATTCAAACCATCAATTTTAGCAATAGAGATCTTGTGTATATTCTTTTTTTTTGTAAGCTCAGTGTTGAGTGCTGTGATCTCATGTGTTTGCTTTTTAATACGTGTTTCAGCATCATGTAGGCTTAACTTAAGCTTAGATACCTCATTAGTATCTTCCGTGGGTGGAGCGTCTCTAACATTATCAAGCAAAGAAGAGAGTTTTTGAATCTCGACTTCATACTTTTGATCTTCTCCTTGGCATACTTATATTTACTAATGAGTTTCTTATGGTCATTTAGTAAATTATTGAATGCATCGCCAAGTTCATCAAAAAGTGAAATCATCGAGAGTATCGCTAGTTACGTTATCGGATGTTGCCATTAGGCATACATTGGCGGTGTCTTGAGGGGAGTCCTTTCTTCCTCGGAGTCACTTGCTTTACTTTTATGCCAAATGCTAGTGTTGGCATATTTTCTTGAGAAAGACTTCTTGTAGGGCTTCTCATATCGGTTGCTTTTCTTTGTGAATGGATAGTCTTTTTGGACGTGTCCAGTCTTCTTGCAGCCGTAGCATGTTGGTTCTTCTTCTTCATCTTCTTGTTGTTCCTTCTTTCTTTGATTGAAGCACAAGATTTTCTTAAATTTGCGGACAAGGAGAGCTTGATCATCACCTTCCGAATTGTCGTCATCTGTCTCTTCAGGATCATCCCTTCGACGATGAGCTTTAAGGACAATCTCTTTTGCCTTTGGAGCAGGCTCTTCGAAGTCTTTAAGGTCAAGCTCATGAGTCATCAGTTTTTCCATCAACGTCTCCATAGACATTGTGGTGAGATCATTGCCTTCTATGATAGCTGTTACCTTAGGGTTCCAAATTTTCGGTAGCCCCCTAAGTAACTTGCGGATCTTCTCGTGATTTGAATATTGTTTGTCGAGAGATGACAAGGGTTGATGACGTCGAAGAATCTTGTAAACATTTATGTGATTATCTTATTAGGCTTCATCTTGAACGCCTCATATTCTTGAGTGAGATGACTTTATTCTGCTCCTTGACTTGGGTGGTTCCTTCATGCGTCACTTCTAGAAGTCTCCAAACTTCGTGAGAGGTGGTGCATGTTGAGACCTGTTAAACGCATTCCTGTTATTGCATAAAATAAAGCATTAATAGCTCTCGCGTCTAGACTCGACTGTTTCTTTTCCTCATCAGAATATTTGTCGTAGGGTTTTTCGACGAGATCACTATTGACAACTATACTGGCGGGCTTTTTGTAACCATCGGTAACAATGGTCCACAGGTCGAAGTCTAGCGACTTGAGATAAAAACTTATCCTTGTTTTCCAATAGGTGTAGTTTGTTCCATCAAATAGGGGAGGCCTATGAGTGGACTGCCCTTCACTTTGATTAGAAAACATGGATTGTGCGGTTGCCATGGATCAGCTCTAGGATGTTAGTCCTTGTTGAGAGAATAGAGCTCTGATACCAATTTAAATAACGTGTAGGCAACTCTAGAGGAGGGTGAATAGAGTTTGTGTCGATAATCACCAAATAAAAATTAACTCTATATAACCTCCATAAAACAACTATCAAAATAGTAAATAAATCAGAGAAAAATACGAAAGTAAATAAAGATCAGAAGATCATTCGCAGACATAGCGGTTTTAACCTGGTTTCCCTCGTGGAGGACTAGTCCAGGCCTGAGAACTCTAGCTCAGGATTAAATCCACTATTTATGAAATAGTAGTTACACCCCGTACCTTTTTTCAGAAGAGCATGTCAAATTCTTACAGAGATCGCAGTGGCGATGCTTGGAATTTTCCAAGCGACTTTTTGAACTCTTGCACAAACTCCTAACTAAAAAGCACTGAGCACTTTGAGGCTTAGGGAGCTTGTTGCTAGTAGATGAGAGAGTAAGGCTTGTATAAGGTTTTAAATAGAAGAGAATAGAAGATTGGATGATTGAAAAAGTGAGAATTCAAGGCTATTTATAGGAATAGCAATAGGCAGAATTCGGCCAGAATTCTGGGTCAAGAATTCAAATTTTGGCCGTTGGACAACTAGCATATAGCAAACCCTAAAAATTAGGGTCCTGTAATTTAGGGGACAGAATTTGGCCTGAACTCTTTGTGGAGACAGAGTTCGGCCCGAACTCTGTCTCCAGAAGACAGAATTGGTCTAGTGGGCTAAATGGGCTAGTTGGTTTTGCTGGAGCTTTGGTTTAAGGCTTGGGTATAGGTAAAGGCCCAAATTGCTCAGTGAAACTCAGTTTACATTTGTCTAGACTCAAGAAAAGTAAAAATACAGACTCTAAACATAGTGCGCTGTAGGTACGAGCCGTCGTCCGTCTTGTACTGAGTTCAGCCTTGATGTGTCATATTGAATTATGACAAGAATCATATTGTCAATTTTATCAATATTTGGTTGACTGTGATTTTGTGTCAAAATCCAACACACGTACCCCTTCTGAGTGGCCGAGTAGCCCACGAAGACGCACTTGACTACTCTAGGATCAAGCTTTCTAACTGACGACATGTTGTCCTTCAGAAAACATACGCACCCAAACACGGTAAAACCCTATATATATTTTTTTAAAACCCTATATATATATATATAGATATATATATATATATAATATATATATTATAGATATATATATATATCGTTTATGGCTTAATAGAAATGTTGGCACTATACTTTGATTATTTTGAGCTCTAGCAATTTTAGAGCTTCTCCTATAAATATGGTAATAATTTATATATAGAAAATTGTATAAATGAGAATATATATATTATATATATATATATATATAATATATATATATATATAATATATACTGAAAAAATATATATATACTGAATATTGAGTGTATATATATATATATATATATATATATATATATATATATATATATATTGCACCATATGAGAATATACACAGATATGGAAATATATGGGCATATTAAGTTATTTTTAAAATTTTCATTTGAGTTTTCATAAGGTCCTAGTAGTTATGAGAACATAAATAGATATATGTTCATTATATATATATATTTTTTTTTTTATATATATAAAATATATAATAATATATATATATATATAATAATATATATATATATATATAGATTATTATATATATTTACATATATCATTTATTTATATATATATATATATATATATAATATTATATATATATATATAATATATATATATATATATTTAAATGAACATATATGTAAAAAAAAAAAAAAAAAAAATATATATATATATATATATATATATATATATATATATATATATATATATAAATATATATATATATAAGATTTTTTTATATATAAAGATACTTGTTTAGCTAAGAAAAAAGAAAAGAAAAGAAAAGATGATATTGTAGCGCAACTACAGTAACAATATAATCTCGACCCCCCCCTCTCGTAAATCTTCGCGAACAGAGAATAGGAGATTTGAGTAAATCTACGCAACCCCAACCCCGAATCTTACTAAATAACTTACAGATCCTAATTCCTCACGAGCTCGACCTAACCTCGATTAAATCTGGATAAAGATCAAATTAGAATCTGATGGTAAATAGGATTTAAATCTAGTATATATGCGCGTGCTCATCCGAGACTTCATCACAAATTTGCTTTGAAACTTAACCCCAACCCCGAGCTACGACTCCAGCACCTCCCTATACCCTGCACGCCCCCGTTGATCGCCTGCAACTGCTGCAAAGCTCGCCGGAGCATTGCAGCAACCACCAGGCTGACCCAGAATAACAGAGACCCTTTGTTATTTCGCAGCCAGGTACCTTGATTTTGAACCCTAGTTCTCTAATTTCAATCGATAATTTTTGATCCATTGCTTCATGTGTAGAGACTATATTACCACCTTGTAATACCAGCAAATACATTTAGATATAGTCGAATAAACAGTCCTAAAAATTGACCCAAAGTCGAAGCTTTTTTGTTCGAAAATAGAACAGAAAACTGTCCTAAACCCCTAATTGGAAGCTAGTTTTCAAACTAATATTAGGGATTTCAAAAAACAAATTTAACACCTCTGTAGACAACATAACCGAGACTATAATGCTCTTCATAGATTTATATTTCGATTATTATACAAAAAGTTATTCACTGTCAAACTTGCAAGAAAAACTGCCATTAACACATTGAAAATTTAAAAACTTTTCCCGATACGACATGCGCCCCGACAAATCGGGCGACGTGGTTGCGTACTATATGCATCGAAAGGCGCAAATGAATGTTGTCGACGTATGGGAAAAACGGAACCCGATTTTGTTACGTGTGCGCGACGAAATCAGTACGTATCCGTCGAGATACCCCCGTATCGACGTTTTGCAAATTTGACCATAACTTCGTGCACATTCGTCGTATCGAGACGAAACTTGCTCATCAGGACTGTGTTGATTTTTTGGTTCTGTAAGCCAAGTTTGGTCCGGTTATGAGAAGGTTGATCGGAACGCCAATTTGGCGGGCCCGTAACTCGACCCAACAGGCGATTTTGAGCACGGCTCATCAGAATCCAAAATTGGACATGCCGTTGGGTTCATCTCCTCAAACAGGATCCGTAGACATGTAGTTTGACGACTTTAGAGACCATAGACATTGGCACACGTTTCGGTGCAAAATAGGTTCAACGACGGACATCGTTTTGACCAAAAATTACGATTTTTCCTTGTTCCCTAATTAGACTTTTGGACATGCATTCCCTTGATATATCTTTTACACCAGGAACATTCTTGATATTTGTTTCAGCATCCAAAGTCATTCGTGGATCTTGAGATTTCTTGCTAACGTGATTGATTGCTTGAAGTTGCTATTTTTGTACTGCCACGCAAGATACCTTGCCACCGTACTCTATGATTTACATATTCTTATTTTTAGTTGTTATTTTCAGCATTTCTTATTTGTTATTATAACTATGCGTCCAAGTCACATTGGGTGCAAGCGACTTTGTCGTTCATTTTTTTGCTTTATTTATTTCTCTGCATTAACTTAGTCTAGTGACCACCAATTGTTGATGAGGTATTGGTATATCACATATGGCCTTAACACTTGCTTTATCACGTGTTGTGAGTCACATGTCGGACATGTACCCGCGTAGTCGGCTGGCCACCGATACGTATGGAGCGTGCGACGGATAGGAGTAACTACCAGTATAATTGCATACTAGAAGACTTGGTAGTTACTAGAGGTTCTTATTGGTCATGGAGATGATGATACTAGGCATTGGGTGGGAAGAACAATACCTGATGTATGGGCTTCGATTGCACTTTTCTTGTAACCCGGAAGCTCTGCTGGAGATACGGGTATGAATATCATCTCAGGTTGGCCACTGACGTTCTTGGACGTTATGCGCTTGGTAATGGTGCCCAAGAGGGGACTATACCGGATCCTATATTCAGCCAGGGCTCATGCGTCGAAGGATTTTTTCTCAATTGCATATTCACAGTAGAATGGTCAGGAACCTTTTTGCATGCATCCCCTTTCTTTATATTATATCACAGTTTACATGGTATGGTGTTTTCTTGTATCTTGTTACATCCCGCTGAGGACCTAGTTATCTCTCTACGGTTAGACGAGTTTTCGCAGGAGTACGTAGCGGCACTGGATCCATCCTATATTGATGGGGCATCTCCTGCTAATTTCTAGACTATTCATTACTGAGACATTTAGTGGATATTTTTACATCTCTTTTTTTATACTTTGGCGGAGGTTGGATTCCGATCTTGTGAGATTATTTTTATAGCTGTTTGGAGTGGGTATCTCCATCCGGCTATCTTTTGATACCTTCATTCATTTTTGACTCTTATATCTTCTGTATTGAGCTGTGATGAGATTAGATTATCATATTCTTATGGCATATGATTATTTTATATACAGCTTATATACGTATACGAGGATTCCATATATTGGAGTATTCTTCGTATATGTACAATTGGCATGTTCACATACTCGGTCCTATATATTTGGGACTGGGGCGTTACATGTTTTTGTGGTGGCCCATGAAGGTCAAAAAATATTGTTGGTTTACCTGACTATGCCCAACAAGCCTACATATAAAAATAGGAACAGTATCTCATCCAGAACTACTATCTCCTTTAACTTCCAACCTTTTCGAAACTTTCTTGATTATTTGATTTACCTCATATCTAACCTTTCCTAATATCATCCCATTTTCTTCTTCGTGCCATAGAATGCATTTGAGAAGCGAACATAATGCCTTGGCCCTTACGACCGGTGAAGCAGCTACCACGGAGGGACAGAACCCTTCGATGACCCCGGTGACACCATATCAGCCACGATAGTCACAGCCTACCTCGACCCCGTCGACGGTGCATCAGGAGACACAAGCTCCCCCACTAAGCCAGGCTGGACAGACCACGACTGTTCTACCAGAAGGAAATGTACCACCACTACCGCCACTATTCCCTCAGCAGTTTCCACCATAGTAGGGACCTCAGATGCCTCTCCACCGACTAATGGGAGCCCTACTTCCCAGTTCACTATGCTGATGCAGGCTCAGTGGCAGCAGACTGAGCTGATGAGACAGACTATGATGACAACATTGGCTAGACCTCCACCTCCACCTCCAGCACCGGTACCAGCACCGGCTCTGCATCCTTATGAAGGCTCTATCAAGAACTTTACAGACATAAACCCCAAGCCCTTCAGAGGAACGGAGAAGCCACTAGAGGTGTCACAATGGCTTATTAGCACAGAGAAGATACTGAAGGCTTCTCAATTGCCAGCCCGAGATTAGATGACAATAGTAGACCTACTCTTGGAGGACAATGCCCACCACTGGTAGAAGACGGAAGAAAGACGACTAGGCACTGGGATCACTTGGAAGGAATTCTATGATCTATTGTATGAGATATTTTTCTCCATCCATGTTTGAGATGGTCTATACGACCAATTCATTAATCTGAAGCAAAGAATATGACAGTTGATGAGTATGACTAAGAATTCAATCGCTTGAGTAGATTTGGTATAGGATTGATCCCGACAGAGCTATAGAAGACGAGAAGATTCAATCAAGGGCTTGTACCGGAGATCAAGTCTTATACGATTGCCCAGTCTCGAGTCTCCCATTCAGCTGTCTTGGAAGAAGCTCGTGCTTAGGAGCTTCTTTACAAGGAGCAACAACAGACATCAAGACGCCAAACCCTAGCCGTTACACCCGTCTGAGCTATTCAGGGAGGACCTATCAGGAGTACTACAGGACAGTACCAGGAGAGGACTACACCCTATCAGAAGCCCACTTGATACTTTTGTGGAAAGCAGTGTCATAACAGATATGACTACAGACTTTTTTTGGGATTATGAGATGTGGATCGGGACAACACTTGGCCAGAGATTGCCCCGAGCAGCGAGCACTAGTACATGCACATCAGGCCTTGAGGCCTACACCTCCAGCACCCAAAACTCCATGACCAGCTGCTGGAGCACCTCGCCCAACATTGCCTTTCCAAGGCGCACAGTACAACAAGGCCAGAGCTCTGAGTACAGTACAAAATTATGGACAGGCATTCTCGCTTGCCGTGGAGGATATAGAGACAGAGACAGAGGTCACAACAGGTATGATTTTAGTTGCTTCATTTTCTGCCATTACATGGTTTGATACTGGAGCAACTCATTCATTCATAGCCGCCAATTTTTTCACTAGACACAGCATTTCCATCACACCCTTATCTAAAAATGTTAGAATCCTCACTAGAGGAGGAGTTGTACCTATTAGTAGTGTTTGTAGACTTTATCCTGTAGTGATATATGGTAGAGAGATGAGAGCACGACTTCTTGTATTTTCTATGCCGACAATCGATGTGGTTCTCCGAATAGACTAGTTGAGCCAGCATTTTGCTCTTTTAGACTGCCACAGGGGTAGTATCGTCTTTAGACCAGCGAATGAGACGGACGAGTTCACCAAGGAAGAAGGAGAGAGTATTGGTGCACCCACATTTGGGACTCACATGATGTTGCAGGACACCCCTCAGCACCCTGTCATCTCTAAGTTCGAAGATGTATTCCCTGAGGATTTGTCGGGATTGCCACCTGACCGAGACATCGAGTTATCTATTGAGCTTATTCTGGGACCCGAGCCTATTTTATCTTGAGTATATCGACTAGCACCGAAGAAGTTGGTAGAGATGAAGACACAAATTGACGACTTATTAGAGAAAGGCTTTATTCGTTCCAGTGCATCACCATGGGGAGTACCCATTCTTTTTATACTTAAGAAAGACGGGACAGTGCGCATGTGTATCGACTATAGAGCTTTGAATGCAGTTACGGTAAAGAACAAGTACCCTTTGCCGCACATAGACGATCTATTCGATCAACTGAGTGGAGCAAAAGTATTCTCTAAGATCGACTTACAAATGGGCTATCACCAACTAAAGGTTCGGAAGGAAGACATTACGAAGACGACATTTCGATCAAGGTATGGACACTACGAGTTCTTGGTCATGCCTTTTGGTTTGACCAACGCTTCCTCAGTCTTCATAAATTTAATGAACAAGATCTTTCACTAGTACTTGGATAAATTTGTAGTCGTCTTCATAGATGATATCTTGATTTACTCCAAGAGTCAAGAGGAGCATGAGCAGCATCTATGGATTGTTTTAGGGACCTTGAGAAATGAGCAACTTTTTACGAAGCTTAGCAAATGTGATTTCTTTCTCAAGGAAGTATCATTTCTTTGATATATCATTACTGGAGACGACATATCAGTGGATCCGGTGAAGATCACAACAGTCAAGGCATGGCCCGCTCCTACATCAGCTTATGAGGTGAGAAGTTTTTTAGACTTGTGGGTTATTACCGAAGGTTCGTAGAAGATTTCTCTCGAATAGCAGGGCCTATAACTTGTGGGTTATTACCGAAGGTTCGTAGAAGATTTGTATGAACAGATGAGTGTCAAGCCGCTTTTGACGAGTTGAAGAAGCGCTTTACCATTGCACCTATCTTGACACAACCCATTAGGACCGAAAGGATTTGTGCTCTACAGCATACATCCGAAAAGGATTAGGATGCGTATTAATGCAGCATGGTCATGTAGTGGCATACGCATCAAGACAATTGAAGGTGTATGAGAAAAATTATTTGACCCACGATCTAAGCTCGCAGCGGTTATCTTTGCTTTGAAGCTATGGAGACACTACTTGTACGACGAGAATGTTGATATCTATACTGATCCTAAGAGCCTCAAGTACGTATTCACACAAAAAGAGTTGAATATACGACAGCGACGTTGGTTGGAGTTGATGAAGGATTACGAGATAGAGCTACATTATCATCCTGGCAAGGCTAATGTCGTAGCAGACGCATTAAGCCGTAAGCCCATGGCATACTTCTTGACTACGCAGAAGGAGTTGATTAGAGACTTACAGCAGCTTGGTATTGAGGTTTTATTGCCTGGAGCAGATGGCATGTTAGCTAATCTCTAAGTGTAATCATTATTAGTAGAGAGGATCAAGACGGCATTGCCCATGGATGCTAGATTTTGATGGCTTAGAGAGAGGACGGGATTGAGGATTCATTCCGATAGGACATTGTGATGTGGTGATCGTATTTACGTTCCTGATGGAGAGCTACGACAGGAGTTGATGACAGAAGCACATATTTCGACTTACTCTATTCATCTCGTAGGAACTAAGATGTACCGGGACTTATGGCAGCATTATTGGTGGCACAGAATGAAGCGGAAGATAGCTTGTTTCGTGGCCAAGTGTTTGGTATGCCAAAAAGTAAAGGCCGAGCACCAGAGGATGGTCGGATTTTTGTAGCCCTTCCTATTCTCGAGTGGAAGTGGAAGCACATTACGATGGACTTCGTCACAAGATTTTCACGGAGTCCTAGTGGACGAGATTCGGTATGGGTGATTGTTGATAGACTTACCAATGCAGCCTATTTCTTCCCTTTCAGAGTGGGACAGTCCACAGAAGTTTTGGCAGATATGTATATAAAGTAAATAGTGAATCTACACGGTGTACCAATTATCATCGTATTGGATCGTGACTCGAGGTATACCTTACACTTTTGGAGGAGTATACAGGACAGTTTGGGTACGCTCTTGAAGTTTAGCATGACATACAATCCGCAGACAGACGGCCAGTCAGAACATACTATTCAGATGCTAGAGGATATGTTAAGAGCATGTATACTTGACTTTGGCAGATCTTGGGAAGACCACCTTCATCTTGTAGAGTTTTTCTACAACAATAGCTATCGAGCGAGCATTAAGATGGCTCCATTTGAAGCATTGTATAGAAAGAAGTGTCGATCTCCGATTTGTTGGAGCGACATAGGAGAGCGACAGATATTAGGACCCGAGTTGGTTTTGAGCACAATGGAGGAGCTGAAGAAGATACAAGACCACCTGCAAGCAGTGCAGGATCAACAGAAGCAGCGGGCCGATAATCGTCTTTGACCTTTGGAGTTCAAGGAAGGCGACCATGTTTTCTTGAAAATATCCCCCACTAGAGACACGATTCGATTCGGACGACGTAGCAAGTTGAGCCCAAGATACATCGGCCCTTTCGATGTCTTGGAACGTGTTGGAGAGGTTGCCTACAGATTGACATTGCCACAGTCGTTAAAGGGAGTACATGACGTATTCACGTGTCTCAATTGAGGAGGTACGTGGAGACAACAATCATGTGCTCGATCACTCCGAGATCACTGTTGGACCAAGCTTGTTGTACCAAGAGCAACTGGTAGGCATCCTTGATCGTCGAGTGAAGGTGTTACAGAATCAACCTATTTCATTGGTTTGCGTGGCTTGGAAACATCACTCGCCGGGAGAGTCTACTTTGGAGCGCGAGGACGACATTCGGAATCGCTACCCTCATTTGTTTGACAACCAAAGTATGTCTTGCACGTGTTCATTCCTTAACATTCCTTGCGTTGTATTGGATTCGATCCCCCTACCTTAGTTTAATTTCGAGGAAAAATTTTTTTAAGTTGGGTAGGATGTAAAACCCTATAATTTATAAAAGTATTTATTTAATTTACTTTAAAATTTTAGTATTTTTGGTAATTTTTTTAAAATGATTTGTATAGGTGTATATATATATATATATATATGGTTTATGGCTTAAATAAACCGGTTGGCACTGTACTATTTGATTATTTTGAGCTCTAGCAATTTTGAGAGCTTCTCCTATAAATATGATAATAATTGACATATTACAAAATTGTATAAATAAGAATATATTATATATATATATATATATATATACTGAATATATATACATACTAAAAAGATGCTACTGTAGCGCAACTAAAGTAACAATATATTCCCAACACCCCCGTAAATCTTCGCGAACAGAGAATAGTAGATTTGAGTAAATCTGCGCAACCCTAACCCTGAATCTGACTAAATAACTTACAGATCCTAATTCCTTACGAGGTCGACCTAACCACGGTTAAATTTGGATAAAGATCAAATTAGATCCTGATGGTAAATAGGATTTAAACCCAGTATATATATGCGCGTGTCATCCGAGAGTTCATCACAAATTTGCTTCGAAACTCAACCCCAACCCCGAACGACGACTCCAGCACCTCACTACACCACGTGCGCCCCCGTTGATCGCCTGCAGCTGTCATAAAGCTCGCCAGATCATCGTCGCGACCACCAGGCAGACCCAGAATAACAGAGACCCTCTGTTATTTCGCAGCCAAGTACCTAGGTTCTCTAATTTCAATCGATAATTTTTTGATCCATTGCTTCGTGTGTAGAGACTATATAACTACCTTGTAATACAAGCAAATACGTTTAGATATATTCGAATAACAAGTCCTAAAAATCTCGAAGCTTTTTGTTCAAAAATAGAAGCCAGTTTTTGAACTAAATATTTGGGTTTTCGAGAAACAAATTTAACACCTCTGTAGACAACATAACCGAAACTAAAATGCACTTCGTAGATTTATATTTCGATTATTATACAAAAAGTTATTCAGTGTCAAACTTGCGAGAAAACTGCCCTTAACAATTGAAAATTAAAAAAAATTCCGATACGGCGTGCGCCCCGACAAACCAGGGACGTGATTGCACACTATACGAATCGAAAGGCGCGAATAGATGTTTTCGACGTATGGGAACTGACGAAACCCGATTTGGTTGCGTGTGCGCGACAAATTCAGTGCATATCCGTCGAGATACCCCCGTATCGACATTTTGCAAACTTGACCATAACTTCGTACACGTTCGTCGTATCGACGCAAAACTTGCGCCATCAAGACCATATCGTTTTTTTGGTCCTGTAAGCCATGTTTCGTCCGATTATGAGAAGGTTGATCGGAATGCCAATTTGGTGGGCCCGTAACCCGACCCAACGAACGATTTTTTACACGGCTCATCGGAATCCAAAATTGGACATACCGTTGGGTTCCTCTCCTTAACTGGATTCGTAGACATGTAGTTTGATGACTTTAGAGACCATAGATATTGGCACGCATTTCGATATAAAATGGGTCCAATGATGGATATCGTTTTGACCCAAAATTATAATTTTATCCCTGTTCCAGAATTAGACTTTTGGACAGACGTTTTCTAGATATTCTTTTACACCGAGAACATTCTTGTTGTTTGTTTCAGCATCCGAAGCCGTTCGTGGATCTTGAGGTTTCTGCTAAGTGATTGATTGCTTGGAGTTGCTACTTCTAAACTGTCAAGCAAGATACCATGCCACCTTACTATGTGATTTACATATTCTTATTTTCAGTTGTTATTTTTAGTATTTCTTATTTGTTATTATAACTGTGCGTCCAAGTCACACTTGGGTGCAAGCGACTTTATCGATCGTTTTCTTGCTTTTATTTATTTCTCTTGCATTGACTTAGTCTAGTGACCACCCATTGTTGATGAGGTATTGGTATATCTCATACGGCCTTGACACTTTCTTTATCACGTGTTGTGAGTCACATGTAGGACAGGTACCCGCATAGTCGGCTGGCCACCGATACGTATGGAGCGTGCGACGGTTAGGAGTAACTGCCAGTTGTAACACCTAGTTTTCTAAATGAAGGTAATTTTAAAATTTTGTGTTTTAATTTATTTAAATATGATATTTAAATAATAATATATATTTTTGGTGATTTTTAATCATTTTAAAACTATTTAAAAATTATGACTTGTGATTTTGATGTGCAGCTAGTGAAACCCTAGAGACTGTCTACCCTAGAGCCTAACCGAGTGATTGGAATATCTATTTATCATTTTTAGCCTAGGGGTAATTTGGTCATTTTGACTTGTTGGAATTTATTGATTAATAATTAGATTGGTGGTTGTTGATGTTGACTTTTACTAGTTGTGACTTAAACGACTAACCTAGATGTTGACCCTAGCTATGGTGACTTGATTAGCATGGTGAGACCCTAGTCTAACTTAAGTCAACTCAAGATAGGTCACTTAGGATCAAGTTTGAAATAAGAGGAATGGTGATTTGGTCCATAGGCTTGAGACTTAGAAATTGGTTCCGTGACTTATGAAACTTAGCCCATGGCCCATGACTTGAAACCCTAACCCTAATTTTATCCTTTATGACCAGCCACTAGGTCATTCCCAACCCTATAAAATCTCTCCTCCTATTGTTCTTGCCTCTTTTATATTTTTCTCCATTTGACAAAAACCAAGATTTGTTTCCTTCTTCAAAATTCACATTTTATTCATTTAACCTCCTTTTTCACCCTATTCTTTAGCATTGGGTTCTAATTGATGTTTATGGACTGTTGGTGGAGACATTTCAGTTTGGAATCAATTTGGAGCATTGGGCTATCAAGAAGAACACCCCCCATTGAAGCTTTTCAGGCTATTTGTACCTATAGGTAAAACTTCTCAAATTGTGTTAATATTCTATTTTCTTTGCATTTAGGGCTAGATATAGCTGTCCCCTAGCTGTTCCTAGAATTTGGAAGGATTTCGTGTCCGTTTGGTGTCCATATTGGACACGTGTCATAGTGTATAGGAAGGTATTTGATAGAATGTCACTTAGAAATTTATTTTCGATTTTTGTAAAACTAATTACATGGAATTGTAGATCTATTTGTGTATATTATATTTCGTGAAGACTGAGTTGGAAATTGTGTCATATTCGTGTCAGAATTGGACATGCACACACACGCACAGACCCTGTGCACATGCCCTGCTGCCCGTGTCCTATTTCACTGGACACGCCACCTCTTGACACCAAAATTGGTGTAGACACTCCTTGGGTGACTGACACGAGGCCCATAAAATTTTGTAGGGTTTTATTTAGCGGTTAGGAAGAAATCTAGCCCGCACCGATTCGTCACTATGTGCACACGTGCAGAAATCCCTCACTAATGCGTATTTTGACACGACATGACAACACTTCGTCAGGGTGCAGGATGGCACATAGGTAGCCCTAACCTAGGAGAACCTCTATGCACAAGCACGAGACACGTGTCGCCTTATGTCGAGAGCACGAAGGCTCGACACGGCTGCACGAGGCCAAGATTATGCACTGATTCACTAATTTTTATTTTTACTGTTTGGACACTTCGTATCCAGTTTACAGGACATGAATGGACTCCCCATGACACGTATTATGTGTACACATGTCTGCATACACCTGATTTGAACTTTGAATTGGTTTTGTTTGATTATTGGGTTCGGAATGGAGTTCACTGATACACTATTTTCTGTCACATTGGTGTCGATTAAGTTGACACAGTTGGACACGTTTTGGGACACGAGTATGACAACCCCTGACACATGTGCATGTAGGGAACACTCTGTACAAGTTGGTTTGGATTTGGATGTGGTGTTAGGTTTCGAAATCAGGAGTTTTCCATATTTCTGATACACAGTGAGTGTTCACTGATTTCTGAGTTTTTAAATGTATTTCAAACTAAATTTTTTAGGATTAATTTGCAATATTAATAGCCTATGCATGACTGAGTATTAGTCGCATGATTAGGTTGATGTCAACACAAGGATTGGTTTTATAATTAGGAAATTCCCTCATTTCTCTGATACCAACTGTCATTGATTCCTGAAATTCAATATTGGTTTAATTGTTTTGTTTTGCATGATTAATTGTGATGTTTTTACCTATACGCATCTGTGGTTCGCCAACACATTAGAGTTTATGATTAGTATGGGATTTGGCTTTCTAAATTGCTTTTTAAACTGCTAACTGATATCGTGCACACTATGTTTTCCTGAGAATTGCATTACAATATAATTCCTATATTTTTACTGAGATTAAAATAAGAATTAGTTTTTGGGTTTAAAACTGAACTTGTTTTGCTGATTAAATGTATACTGAGTTTGGGTTTTTCGAATTTGGTTTTGGGTTGGATGTGAGAATTGAATTTCTGTTAACTGTCATTGACTTGAAAATCTGAGATTTAGATTTGATTCCTAAATTGTTTGTGGATGTTTTAACTACACTTGAAAGCTGAACTTGAGAACTAAACCTATGTTGATACCTCTAGACACACAACTACCTACTGTTCCTCCAATGCACCCATTCACTGAATTTTGGATTTAACTATACTTGAACACCTGAGACACACCCCATTGATTCACTATCATTGGCACAAAATGTACCCATTTACTGATTCACATTATGACACACACACACCTACCGAAATCACATTTTCCTGAAGCCTAACCCATTTACTGCTCTCTAATACACACATTCATGCACATTTGCAATAACTGAGATTGACATGAACACCCTTCACACATTAACTCGCCTCACATCACACACACCCATGTTGCTTGACACTTGAATGTTACCCCTCTATCTCTATATGCATATATTTTGCAAATGTATATGTATGTATATATATTGTTGACACACATTATAACTCTCCACACACACTCATATTCTTAACCGTCACCTTGACACTAACCCCTTTACATGTCTAAACATGTTACCCCTCTACATATCACCCTCTATACACTATATATCAAGTTCACTTTGACACCCCTACCACAGTTTCACTTGACACTCACATTCCCATGCCTTTCACTGCCACACACACTACAACTATATATATATATATATATATATATATATATATATATATATATATATATATATATATATATATATATATATTAGCTTACCTTATATATATATTTATATTAGTGTGTTGATGATGAGAATATATATAATATATATATATATATATATATATATATATATATATTATATATATATATATATATATATATATATATAAAAAAAAAATATATATATATATATATATATATATATATATATAATATTATACTTGTGTAAAATATATATATATATATATATATCTATATAATATATATATATATATATATATATACTTGTGTGAAAAAAAAAAAGAAAAAAAAAATATATATATATATACTTGTGTGAAAAAAAAAACTTTGTGGTTACATTTAGTATTGTGTTTGTAATCATGTCTGTCTGATTGGCTAGTATAGGCTTGGTTAGGCCTAGTTAGACTTGTTAAGCCAAGATTAGACCAACCTAGACTAGTCTAACCTTGTTTGACCATTGTTTGACCTAACTAGACTAGAGTTGACCTAGTTTGCCTGTTAGAGTTGACCAAGAGTTGACTTTGGCCCAGAGTGACCTAGAATCATGTAGATTGTATCGTAAGCTTTAGTTTTGCTATTCTAGACATGTTGTGACCTGTATTGCTCTGATTAGGACTCATCTACTTTATTTGGCATTCACACTTACCAGATATTCAAGATATCAAGCGAGTACATTCTATGATCATTTTATAACTTGCTTAGAATTATATTCCTGCTCTAGTTTACCTTATTTGATGCTGTCACAATATTATCACGGATTGGTGCTATATGGATCCCTACATTGAGATGTTATCCCCCTCAGGAGCATCGGATATATCATGTCGTGTGTTTCATGTACATCGTGTATTCCTCGCTCTCATGTTATTCATGTTTCTCATATGCTTCATGCTCGTTCATGCTCGCTCGTGTACTCTCATGTGCTATTATGTTCGGTCATGTTCTCGTGTATTTCATGTATAACCTATACTTCATGTGTACCCTTCATGGGCCTTCATGTGGAATTCATGTGCACTCAGTTTCTGAGCCCTCATGTATACTTTATGTACACCCATCTATGGGGTTTCATGTGAAAATCATGTACGTAATATAACTTGTCTGGATCCTTGTGTATTGATTGGGGTATGGGGGAGTATAAATGGTCATGTGAACAATTCCAAAGTAGTATAACGTGCGTCTCTTTATATTCATGTGTAAATCCAGTCGTTCATATGTCGACTTTGTACTCTAACTTACTAGTCACTGGTAGCTATCTACTTATAGTAGATATTTCTATTACAGTTCTCTCTCTATTTACATTATGTACTTTCTTTCAGTTTTATGTATCGTACTCTCTTGTATGTTTATATTTTCTAATATGTTATGATCTGCGTGAGATGTATTGTGCTCGCTCCCGTCCTGACTGAACCTGTTGAAAATTTTACAGAGGATGATGAGGAACCCTACCCCTTACTATGGAGCTTGCCTAGATGACACTCGCGACCTGGACCCCAGGGGAGGTTCAGGCAGCTGCTGAGGATGTTACCCATGCTTAGTATAGATAGCTTAGACTGTTTTTTCTTTTCATGATTAGTTGTTGTCCTTGATTTCAGAGTTGTATATTTTAGAGATGTTGAGACTGGTAGTTGTTAACTTTGATTATTTCACTTCTTGTTGTACCTCAATTGAGGATTTTATTATCTATTCCATCGTGCTACATTCTATCCTTAGATTGTGATTGAGTTGTACCTTCTGTGATTGGCCTCCTATTGTAGAGTATTTCATATTATGTTAGTTATAGTTCATGACCTAGAACAACGTTCTACCGCCGACACTGTGGCATAGGCTGGGCCTTGTTATGTACTCGTACCCTCATAGTGGGTGTGGATCATGACACGTTTTTAGTGGTGACCCATGCAGGTCGAGTTTGTGTAGTGGTATTCGAACTAGAGTATCACTACAACCTGTAATAGGATTAGAATTTTTCTTGAGGTACTCAATCATACTAGAAAAAACTTTTAACTGAGTTCATGCCATCTAAATTCCTATTGAAGATTGCTTCCTTGAAATAACTGTCCTCCCTTGAATTATTATTTCTATCGCAGTATTGATTCCTAGTTTGATCTGTCTCCAGGATGGTGATTGAGATACGATCGCAACGCTCTGGCCCAGCAAACGCTGGTGAGAGGCCTACCACCCCTCGCCCGATTGTGGATGTGGGACCACAGCACCCCCTATTTCTTCTCATATAGGAGTATCTACAGCTTTTTGGAGTGCACCTCCCCCTCTGGAGGTCTTCTTCCGTCATTTTGGATATGTATCAGCAGCAGTAACCTTCAGGGACAGTAGATGCGGCTAAGATATTTATCCTTTTCCAGCGATTCCTGGAGACTCAGCAGCAAATACAGTAGAGCCAGACTGCTGAATTCCAACAGTGCATACAAGATACTCACCAGTTGGTCAGGACGACAGTAGAGCTGGTGGCTGCTCAGCCACTGGGAGGTCAGATGCAGCCATATCAGCCGATGATTCCAGACATCCAATCCTTTAAGAAGATGGGACCCCGGGACTTCAGGGGTACAGAGAGCATCATATATGCTGACGATTGGATAGAGCACACTAAGAAGATATTTCGATTGGCACAGATACCAGCTGGATTATAGATCGAGGCAGCAGCCAGTCAGATGCAGGACCTGGCTCGTACTTGGTACCAGACGGACCCGAGGGTTGGTATAGCCGGTCAGACTTGGGCAACATTCAAGAAACTGTTCAAGAAGAAATTCTTTCCCGATACATCACTCGGTACCTTGGAGGCACAGTTCGAGAGCTTGGTTCAAGGGAACCAGACTGTTGAAGAACACGCCGGGGAGTTCTGCCATTTGGGTAGATTCGTTGAGGATCTTACTGAGGCCGGGAAGGCGAGAGGTTCCGCAGGGGTTTGATCAGGAAGATCAGGTCGTATACCAAGAGCGGCCACGATGCTACTTTCGAGCAGATTCTGGCAGGAGCCATGGCAGCAGAGGACGATCATGGGTTGAAAGTAAGAGGACACAAGACACTCAGGGAGCTAGTGGCAGTACCGGCCCGACCATGATGCCCCGCTTACAGATTCAGTAGCAGTATCCGCATCAGATGCCACACCTACAAATTCAGCAGCAGTATCAGCTGCCGAGGGTCTACTTTCAGCAGCGGCAGTTTCAGGACCGTGTAACCTTCGCGGAGCGGGAAACTACCACTAGATAGACAGAAAGATCGAATTGCTGGCTCTGCAAAAGAAGACGATTGATCTGGGTGAGTGGATAAAGTTTCATTTTATGATTCGCTTGCGCCTAATAAGAATCTAAGCTTTTAAATGAGTGTTGTTGCTAATAACAAGATGCTAGACTTTGAGTATGCTTATAAGAGAATCGCTCATTGTCTGCTAAGATAGAGAACGGTTTCCTGCTTGAAAAGAAGATAGAATTGTTTATGACTGGCTCGATTGATGCATGATGGTTTCATTTGATATTGCATGTGCATTGGGGTATCCACTTAGTGACGAGCTAAACCCTAGAGAGTCACAGCGGCTAGCGACGAGCTGAACCCATGCAAGTCACAGCGGTTAGCGATGAGCTGAACCCAAGAGAGTCACAGCGGCTAGCGACGAGCTAAACCCATGCGAGTCACAGCAGTTAGCGACGAGTTGAACCCGTGGGAGGTACAGCGGCTAAGATGGAAATGAAATGTTGGTTTTTCAAAGATGTGTTTTCAAAAGAATGTAAATGGACTCTGTATGCATGGAATGAACATAGGTAAAAAGCAGCAAGATCACATCACAAGAAAATATTTTTCACTAAATGAACAGTGATCGTTTCAGAAGAATGTAGCCCCTTTGTCCACAAATTCACCAGTATGCTGATATACTGACCTACCATCAGTCTGCATATAGGTGCACTATGCATCGAGAAGGATAGTCCGAAGCATAGCCCGAGCCTCATCCTCAGGAGCCAGAAATCAGAAGAGATGCCAAGAGATGACATCTGTTACAAGAGTTGGTTTTGTATATAAACGGATGTAATGTATGGGAACGGGATCATTATAATCTTTAAAGTTTTGAGAGAATGTAATATTGTATCAGAGAGAATCGAGAGCTTGTAATCTGTACAAATGAAATCAATAAAAGAATTGTTTCTTGTTACCATGGTGTTCAATGCTTGTACTAAAATATGTCCGCTGCTGCTTCAATTATTTGCGATACATTCCGCTGTGTATTGTCAACCTTGTCTATCTTGTCTTGCTTTAGGTCTTGGCCTTGTGCAAGCACAACTTAGGCTTGCACGGCATCACGTCTTAGCGAGGACGAACGGTCTCACAGAGTCTGAAGCGAGGACGAAAGGACTCTGTGGGATCAGGGCGTGACATAGAGGGTAGAAATCATGAGAAGAAACATACAACACAAATATTCTCTTCTTCTCCAACTTTTCTTTTGAAGTTTTGATGAACATGTGCGGCTAGAAGTCTTGTTGGTCGAAGTGTACGGAAGCCTTGGAATCAGTAAACTTGTGAGATCTAAATTGCTTTATATATTTGAGTTATACTTTGAATATTGAATGTTTTTCTATGCCAACTTTATGATTGTTTTGTTTAATTACTAGGAGGCCTACTAGTTTATTATTCATTTCGATCTACCGCTAAATTAGATATCAAATCCGTAATAGTTTGAGGTTTCTAATTTGTGAAGCAACCAAGCTTTAATAAATTGCTTTGTTTTATTATATCTTAAGAGAAAAACGTTTGACAAAATTAAATGCAACCGCTTGTGCTTGTATTATTTTGCTTTATCGATTTCTTTGTTCTTTAAGAAACTGCTAGATTAAATCTATAGCGCTTGTCTTAGATTATTTAGTAAGTAAAGTTAATTTGTCGCTTGTATCTGATTAACTAAGCCTAAGAGAGATAGGAAGATACTTCCAACGGTAAATGTTCGAAGTATGATTTAATGTATGCTTGCATCAATGATCAAATTTTATGATTTCCAATGGTGAATGTTCACTGAGACCAATATTTGTCCCTTGATTGATTTTAATACTTTAATTGCTTTAGCTCTTCTTAAATTTTCTTTTCAAAACTCTCTCCCCCAATCCTTGTTCACATAGCATAAAATTTATACTAATTACTCTCCGTGGGATCGATCCTTACTCTCTCTACTACATATAATTTTAAGAGTAAGGTTTTATTTTTGGGTGCCTGCGACAGCACACCAAATTTTGGCGCCGTTGCTGGGGAGTAATTTTAGTTATTTTGTGCTTTTTGTGATCTTTATTTTGTTCTTCTAATAAAATAATTTTTTATTGCGACAAAATCGTTAACAGGACATGGTGACCAATTCTCAACAATTTGGCACTTGGCTGGATCTTCCATCTAGGCACGCCAACGAGGTAAATGTTTCTTCTCTTCAACAACAAATTGCTAGTTTAACTTCTCTTGTTCATCAAATGGTTGTAGGTGGTAACATGCAAACAACAATGGCTTGTGAGATTTGTTCAATAGTAGGGCATCCAACTGATATGTGTCCAATACTTGAAGACGAGCCCAATGTAACTCAAAATTTTCCAAGTTACCAGCAGTACAAACAACCATATCTCCATGAACAACAATTGGACCAAACTTCTAATTCTGCTATGTCTTTAGAAGATATTGTTATGTCTCTTGCCACTAATACTTTTCAATTTCAACAAGAGAAAGGGCCAGCATCCAAAGTTTAAACAATCAAATGAGCCAAATGGCTACAATAATTACTAAACTGGAGGCACAAAGTTTGGAACAACTGCCATCTCAAATGATAATAAATCCAAAAGAAAATATAAGTACAATCGTTTTGAGAAATGACGAAGAGGTTGACAACCTAGTAAAGAAAGCGCGTACATCGTCAAAACAAGAAGAAGAGATCAACAGCATTGCAGACACGAACATTCCTAATGACAACGTAGTACCAAATGGACAAGAAAATTTTGAACTTGATAGCAAAGATGGATTGGAAGTTGCCATCAGTGAGCATGTTGAGAAAGGGAATGAAGAGTTGTCTTTGAGATCTAATTTGCAGGAAGCTGTATTAGCATTGAATAAATTTCCAAAAATGCAACAGTCATATAACTTTCCTTATATGGCATTATCAAATTCTAACAATTGGCATTTACCATCTATTTTGCAGGCCTCTATCCAAGATGAGAAACCCTTTCATAGTTATGTCAAGTGTGCATAAAGTCGAGCCAACAACGTATTAAACAAAGGCGCTGCTTGGGAGGCAACCCAAGGGAAGTTTGTTCTTATTCTTGCATTTCACTTTTTGTTTATTTTTTCTTTTATTTGCATTTAGGTTTACATTGGGGACAATGTCAATTTTAGTGTGGGGGATTTAAATTATTGTAAGCAATTTTAGTTTTTTTCATTTAAAAAAAAGTTTTTTTTGTGGTTTTCAATAAAGTTTTATTTTATTTTATTTTCAAAAAAAAAGTTTTTTTTTGATTTTTAATATTTTTTGTTGTGTATGCCATGAACAAGATTCAACTAAGTTTAATAAAATTCATAACATGATTGAATGAGTAATCTTTTCAACTTAGAATTAATTAGTCTAATATTTTTCCTTGAGAATGGTTGTGACTAAATTTGGTAGACAAAAGCTGGTGAGATTTTGAGCCTTTAGACTGACACATCTGTCTCATTATTTTATTTGATGAGAGATATTCTTCCATGGACTTGTTTCCCTAGAACTTGCTTAGATTCTCTTCGAGGTCACATTGGCACATGCATTCATGAACATGATTAAGGCAATTTTTTTACGCTACTTAAGCGAAGTAGCCTTCCCTGAAATTATTTTTCCTTTGGTTGAACCCCTTTGAGCCTTATTGCTTTTATTTTTGAACCCACATTACAAGCTTTAACCTAGAAAAAAATTCTTACCCAAGTCGGTAAACTAGTGGAGCATTATGATATGTATGGGTGTATAAAAATAAATGTGAGGGTATTTGAATTTCTAGTTTGGCTACATATTTTTATCTCAAATTCTTGAGTTCCATCATGAAAAAAAAATGAAAAAAAAAGAAAAAAAAAAGAGAAAATGAAAAAAAGATGATGAGAAAAGAACGAAAGAAAGAAAGAAGTAATGAAAAAAAAGTGATGGAGGAATTTACTTTTGATATTCATTTTCATAATTCTTCCTCCAATTCCAATAAAGGGGTATGTTGAATGCTTTCAGGTCAATTTGAAGAAGCTAAATGGGGTGATTTTTATATATTTTTATATTCGAGCTTGAGTTAAATCATTTTTGCTCCACTAGTTTTGATGGCTTTTGAGCTACACTCCCAAAATATATCCTACCTTAATCGTAAGCCCCGCTACAACCCATAAAAGGTCCTTATGATTTGTGTTATGCATGTGATCCAAGTGGTGGAGAATGAGAAGATATGCAAGCTTATGGTAGATCATTTCTATTGGAATGAATTTGAGAGAAACACTTACCCTTCAAACCATGAGAGCTGAGTGTTTATTCCCGTGAGAGTCTACCAATTTAGTTTACCCTATCTTCAAGTGAAAATACTTACTAAGAATTAGAAGTTGTCTAAGAATATTTTCATGATATGTTACGAGTTTTGAAGAGCATGGTTATTCTTTATTTATGACATTACGACCTTGATTTTTGTTTTGAAAAAAATAAATTTTGAGTTTTGTCCGAGGACGAACAAAAGTTAAGTGTGGGGGTATTTGATGAAAACATAAAATATTATATTTTTATCCCTTAATGTTCATCATTTTATGCTCATTTTATGACTATAGGTACTCATTATATTTATATTTTCCTGTAGGATGAATTTGGAGACAATATGTGCAAAATGGAACTAAAATGCAATTCTGGACAGTTTTGACACCTTTCACCAAAATAGACATAACTTTCTCATCCGAAAAGCAATGGAGGTGATTCAAAAAGTTTTCGAAATCTAAGACTCAGGGCTAAAAGTTTTATATTTTGTGTTTTCCGCAAATCAAGCTGCATCATGGACGAAATCAGACTTGAATTTGGGTCAAAGATGCTGTGAACAAAAATATGAACCAAAACAACCATGTTCCTACTTGTTCTATGACTTATTCTATTTGGTTTGGGAAGTTGTAACTTTTAGAGGATATGTGGGAAGATATTGTGGGCTTGACACAACTAATTTATGGTGTATAAAAGGGGTAGAAATCATGAGAAGAAACACACACACAACTCTCTTCTGCTCCAACTTTTCTTTTGAAGTTTTGATGAACATGTGCGACTAGAAGTCTTGTTGGTCGAAGTGTACGAAGCCTTTGAATCAATAAACTTGTGAGATCTATGTTGCTTTATATATTTCAGTTATACTTTGAATATTGAATGTTTTTCTATGCCAACTTTCATGATTGTTTTGTTTAATTACTAGGAGGCCTACTAGTTTATTATTCATTTCGATCTACCGCTAAATTAGATATCAAATCCGTAATAGTTTGATGTTTTAATTTGTGAAGCAACCAAGCTTTAATAAACTGCTTTGTTTTTATATCTTAGGAGAAAAACGTTTGACAAAATTAAATGCAACCGCTTGTGCTTGTATTATTTTGCTTTATCGATTTATTTGTTCTTTAAGAAACTGCTAGATTAAATCTATAGCGCTTGTCTTAGATTATTTAGTAAATAAAGTTAATTAGGTCGCTTGTATCTGATTAACTAAGCCTAAGAGAGATAGGAAGATACTTCCAATGGTAAATGTTCAAAGTATGATTTAATGTATGCTTGCATCAATGATCAAATTTTATGATTTCCGATGGTGAATGTTCACTAAGACCAATATTTGTCCCTTGATTGATTTTAATACTTTAATTGCTTTAGCTCTTCTTAAATTTTCTTTTCAAAACTCTCTCCCCCAATCCTTGTTCACATAGCATAAAATTTATACTAATTACTCTCCGTGGGATCGATCCTTACTCTCTCTACCACATATAATTTTAAGAGTAAGTTTTATTTTTGGGTGCCTGCGACAGCACACCAATAACACCCAGTTTTCTAAATGAGGATAATTTTGAAATTTTGTGTTTTAATTTATTTAATTATGATATTTAAATAATAATATGATTTTTGGTGATTTTTAATCATTTTAAAACTATTTAGAAATTATGACTTGTGATTTTGATGTGCAGCTAGTGAAACCCTAGAGACTGTCAACCCTAGAGCCTAACCAAGTGATTGGAATATCTATTTATCATTTTTAGCCTAGGGGTAATTTGGTCATTTTGACTTGTTGGAATTTATTGATTAATTATTGGATTGGTGGTTGTTGATGTTGACTTTTACTAGTTGTCACTTAAGCGATTAACCTAGATGTTGACCCTAGCCATGGTGACTTGATTAGCATGGTGAGACCCTAGTCTAGCTTAAGTCAAATCAAGATAGGTCACTTAGGATCAAGTTTGAAATAAGAGGAATGGTGATTTGGTCCATAGGCATGAGACTTAGAAATTGGTTCCATGACTTATGAAACTTGGCCCATGGACCAAGACATGAAACCCTAACCCTAATTTTATCCTTTATGACCAGCCACTAGGTTATTCCCAACCCTATAAAATCTCTTCTCCTATTGTTCTTGCCTCTTTTATATCATTCCTCCATTTGACAAAAACCAAGGTTTGTTCCCTTCTTCAAAATTCCCATTTTATTCATTTGACCTCCTTTTTTATCCTATTCTTTTGCATTGGGTTCTAATTGATGTTTATGGACTGTTGGTGGAGAGCCATTTCAGTTTGGGATCAATTTGGAGCATTGGGCTATCAAGAAGAACACCCTCCATTGAAGCTTTTTCATGCTATTTGCACCTATAGGTAAAACTCCTCAAATCATGTTAATATTCTATTTTCTTTGTATTTAGGGCTAGATCTAGGTGTCCCCTAACTGTCCCTAGAATTTGGGTAGATTTCATGTCCGTTTGGTGTCCGTATCGGACATGTGTCATAGTGTATAGGAAGGTGTTTGATAGAATGTCACTTAGGAATTTATTTTCGATTTTTGTAAAATTAATTACATGGAATTGTAGTACTATATGTGTATATTATATTTCGTGAAGACTGAGTTGGAAATTGTGTCGTATTCGTGTCGGAATTGGACACGCACACACACGCACAGACCCCGTGCATATGCCCTGCTGCCTGTGTCCTATTTCTCACTGGACACGCCATCTCTTGACACCAAAATTGGTGTGGACACTCCTTGGGTGACTGAAAAGAGGCCCACAAAATTTTGTGGGGTTTTATTTAGCGGTTAGGGAGAAATCTAGCCCGCATCGATTCCTCACTGTGTGCACACGCGCGAAAATCCCTCACTGATACGCGCATTTTGACACGACACGGCGACACTTCGTCAGGGTGCAGGGTGACACTTAGGTAGCCCTACCTAGGCGAACCTCTATGCACAAGCAAGAGACACGTGTCACCTTGTGTCGAGAGCACGAAGGCCCGACACGGCTGCATGAGGCCATGATTGTGCATTGATTCACTGATTTTTATTTTTATCGTTTGGACACTTCGTGTCCAGTTTCCTGGACACGAATGGACTCCCCAGGAAACGTATTATGTGTACACATGTGTGACGCCCCAGAACCAGAATACGGGAGAGCGGGAGCGTACATAGCCAGCTACGTATATTGAAATGGAATCCACCTCGCTATACGGTCACGGCTGTCTAGATATATGAGGGTTTAACTATAAGCCAACAGTCTCCTATGGTCATGAACAAGCCTATTGTCGCAATCTTAAGCAAGCAATAATAGTTACAAGATGTCAGAGCACCAAATATATAATAGCAAGGCATCCCATATATTACATATTGGATGAACATGAAGCTAGTCGTACAAAATGTCAAGACTAGCAAGAGTTCAGTCATACATGATCAACCCTAGGATTTGTTAATCATGTTACAGCCTGTAGGCAGACAATAAGTAAATATGTATCGAGCTAACAGGTGCTCGTCGGCTAAACGCCTCAAAAGAATAATTTTACAATGTAGTGAGCGAATCAAAAAAAAACCCACTCGTAGCCCGGGTTCCGTCTAGTCGCCACCATCGGGCTGGAGGTTCGGTAGATCCTCGGGTGCTGCTCCGAAATCTTGCCACACAAAACCAGCTGGGTCTAACCCCAGAAAGAGCAAGTGCCACAAAGGAGGCCACGAAATAAGAACAAAAGCCAGCATATCAGAACATAAGAAAATAGAAGAAAGTACAAGTAATAAAGAGTACAACAGGACAATAAACGACTAGGGACGTGGAACCATTCCGGGAGCCAGGTTACAACCCGTAAACCAAACAAGGACCGGGGTTGTAACCCTTCGCCTGAATAGCACTTTATCTCTACCCATTTATTGTTAAAGATAAGTAAAACAATCATGTTCAGGAGTACCAGGTACTGGGACTAGACGAGACTTAGATAAGGCTGGACACCATCCATTCACAAGCGGCCAAGCAAATACTACGTCTTACTACTTAACTAACTAGGTTTATCACAAGCCTAATTACTAACAAGTTGTAAATGAGAAATTTCCAGTCCTAAGCCCTGCAGACTATCCAGTTATCCTTCCGCGGGTTGAGAGTATGGTTGGGTACATCGCCCAGGAGACGATATACCCTTAGGTGACTTATAGGGTGCAACACGACAGTGTGCTAGAAATGTGCCCTACTCGTCGGTAGGCTACAAGTCCATTTAAAGCGCCCAGATAACGAGATCGCCTGTGACTGAAAATTCTCCATGAACTATAGTTTGATCTAGTCATTAGCATAATCCATATTCAGTGTGAATCCCTGACCGTGGTAACCAGGGAGTCACGTCCTAGACATGATGCAAGACAAGATAAGACAAATGGATTGCACCAAGCAGCAAGAATGAACACCCACGGAGTCAGAGTTGATTATATGAGTCAAGTTAGCCATCGCAACAGCGTCAAGTCAAGTCAAGTTACAAGTTACAAGTCAGGAGTGCGCCGCCACGGGCCACTATCAAGTTATCCAGTTGCAAAGATTAATCATGGATCACAAGTTACAAGTTAAGAGTGCACCATAACGGGTCACTATCAAGAAGATCAGAAAGCACTAGGATCATAAATCACAAAATTTACGAAAACCGTACTAGTCATAAGCAAAATACCGAAAACCGTGCCAGTTCGTGTTGGAACGAGACGGTCGTGTTGTGTGGAACAAGATCTCAAAACTCCAATCCACAAAAGAGAAACCAAGCCCATGGAAATAAAACCAAATCACCATGGGTAACAGGTTGCGCTGGGGATCAGATTGCGCTGGGGGAATGGATTGCGCAGGAGAATGAACTGCGCTGAGGTTGGGTTGCGCTAGGGTCGGCTTGCGCTGGGAGCGAGCTGCGCAGGGTTGAGTTGCGCTAGAATTGGGTAGCGCTGGAGCCAAGCCGCGCAGGATATGAGCTGCGCAGGATTGGGTTGCGCTGGGAGCGAACTGCACTAGGGACAGGTTGCGCTGAGGTCAAGCGCGCTGGGGAGCGAGCTGCGCAGGGTTGAGCTGCGCCAATAGAAGGAAGGCGCTGGAGCTAAGGAGCGCCAGCGCGGGTTAACCCAGCGCAAGGCGCTGGCCGAGGAGTTAGCGCAGTTTGGCCATGCGCTAAAGAGCGCTGGCCGAGGATCATCTTCTCCAACTGGCCGAGAGGGAAACCCCAAGAACACCAAATTTCCAATCTTCATAACTTGGCCAAAATAAAACCAAATTTGGATTTTTAAAGTTCTAACTTGTGTAAAATTGAATTCTCTTCCACATGGAAGCTTCAAATCAAGCAAAAAATTAAAGTTTAATAGATCAAAACCAAGGAATTCCGAAAATGGTTAAAACTTTGATCTAGAAAAATGGAAGCTCCAAATCACAAAATGCTAAGTTCTAATGTTGTTCACCATGGCCTAATCTAGATAATGGACAAATAAAATAGGGTTCTTATGTGGTAGCAAGGTGCACTTGCCTATGGTGTTGGTGGAGGAAGGAGAAGAAGATGAAGAAATTAATAGTAGTTATGAGGAGAAAGAAAGTTAGGTGGAGTTTTATTGAGGGAGGGTATGTTGTTTGAGGGTGGAGGTTAGCTAAGTGTGGTCCAATGCATACTAAACCAAACCAAACCAATTCCTTTTCCATAAAATAAAACCATGCCAGGTCCAAAATCCCATTTTACGATAAAACTAAAAATCCGCAAGTTAAGCCCAAACACAATTACAGGCCAAAATCCGAGAAAATAAAATACAGGTCCGAAATACATATACGCCTAATTAAAATACGTATTCCAAATTACGGGCATTACAACTCTACCCACCTTAAAAGAATTCAGTCCTCGGAATTTAAATCAAGATGCTTATAGATGTAAGAGCCCGCTATACTATCCACAAATAAGCTACACTAAGCAAACAATCAAATAATCATACATGCAAGCAAGGGATGGAAAGCATAAGGCATAAGGCATAAGGAAGACATTATAACTTACGAGTCAAACAAGTCGGGATATCGCGATCGGATGTCGTCCTCACGCTCCCACGTTGACTCACCTAGAGAGTGATGACCCCAGGCAACACTGACTAAGCTAACAGTCTTGTTCTTGAGTATCTTCTCTCTTCGGTCCAATATAGACACGGGCCTCTCCTCATACGAAAGGTTGGTACCAACAACCAGTTCCGAATGGTCCAGGATATGGCTCGGGTCCGGGATGTACCGTCGTACTTGGGACACATGTAATACATTATGCACCTC